>BQKN01066283.1:398746-420179 GCA_022839385.1 Asparagus kiusianus
CAAAGCAAGAGACCGGATAACAGGATCTTGTGATTTGTTCGATAAAAGAGAGAAGTTGTAATTTTGATTTCTTTGTTTTATTTTGATTTTTATTGTAAGCCGGATCTTATAAAAAGACCGGATCTCTTTGTAACGCATAAAGTTGTTAACTGAGTGCAATGGAATCGATAATGAAGAAAGACCCAACTTTTCCCGCGAACACCCGTCCCGGCCCATAATATATTTTTTTGTTAGGCTAGCTTTTTTGTTGGCCTTTAGAGTCTGCAGCTAGCTGCCAACATAGCCAAAAAACTATATATCTTAGGCTCGTTAGCCTTTTGGCCCATTAAGAAATGATCATCGCGTTGTATTACACTTTTATACACTTATTATCTATTTTATTTAAATTAAATATATTACTAATAACATGTTTTTCTCTTAATCTGCTAGAAATGAAGAATTAGTAAGAGCTAAAAAAAGAACTCAACTTTTTTCATTTTTTAACCTTTTATTGAAGCACATGATCAAGCCAAGCAATGTATAGAAGCCGAAAAGATAAGGATCAAATATAAAAAGAAATCAAATCATATTTATATTCAGGATTGCTAGCCGAAAAGAAACAACATTATCTCCTAGTTCGGAAGGCAAAATCTGACATATAATATATAAAAATCACCTATCTCGACAAGATGAAGTCATCTGGAATATCAGATTATCGATGATAGTATAGATACTAGTATCGATAATAGTATAGATACTAGTATCGATGCCATTATAGATACCTATATTGATATGAATATCGATATCAGTATCGATACATGTATTGGATGCTAGTATTGATACCTAGTAAGTAGTTACGAATCAAATGCTGAATTTATGTAACTTGGGCATTAAGTTTAATCTAAGGCTAATATTAATTATATTTTTTGTAAAAAAGGATTTGAGTGTGAAATTTTTTGTAAAAAACTTCATTTGGAGAGGATGGTTACTCCTGATTGAGAAGACCTTCTAAATAGTAAATTTATTTTTAATTAATAAAAAATTTACATCTTCATACTTTCCTTTTCTTCTCTTTATTGGTTGATGAAGATGAAAATAAAAATAGAGATATAGATAGAAATTTACCTTCAAGGAGCTAGAACCCTCTTGCAATGTTAGTTTTTTTTCTCTTTTATTTTCTTACTTTAGATATTTGTTTTAGGATTTTATTTCTTTTTTTAATAGATTAGATTTATTTTGATGCCTTATAGAGTAGATTTACTTTCATGTTCTTTTTTTTTATTATTTTTATTTTTTTATTTTTTTATTTTTGGTAGTATAGATTTATGTTCTTGCATAGTTTAGATTTTTTTATGCTCTTTTTTTTTGTAGTTTAGATTATTTTTTATGTTCATAGTTTAAATCTTTATTTATTTTGTTCTTATTTTTCTTTTTGTAATTAGTTTTTTATATTTCCATTCTCTTTCTTTCATGCTCTCTAGTTTTGATTGGGGCATTGCATGCAGAAGTACACCCATCCATTGTTGGCAAAGAGTTGTACTTAGGTGGTTGAAAACACCATAACAGTTAGCACCTTTCGCTTGGAGTCAGCTTTAGCCGGGTCCGAGTGAAATAAAAATAGCTTTGGACGGACGTGGGTGCTTTGAATGAGAATTGAAAAGTCTCTTCAGAGTAGACATGGCTGACGTCATCATACATTCCTTTTGATTGCCACAGATCCTTTTTTTCTTGGTAGATTGCGGGCTATTCGAGGTGAGTAGGTTGTGCCTCCATCTGTGAGATGGCGCTTCAAATTCTGAGAGTTGATCTCGGCCGTTAGCCAGAATTCGATCCGATGGTCTAGATTTCAGCAGTTGTAAAGTCAGCTGCCTATATATAAGACCAGGAGCCTAAGGGTGGCGGTTATTGCCTTTTGAAATTCCCTCGAGAGAACTTAGAACTTTTTCGCTCATCTCTTCCGATGATCATCTTTGTAATCTCCAATGGCGTCTGAGTCTGTAGATCGTCGAGCTCTCCTGGTGGGAATCCATTCCAAGGTGATGCAGTCCCAGATGAGGATGCTCTCTGGGAGTTTTGACATCCCCCAGGAGTACGATCTGATAGCCCTGATGAGGTCGGAGTCCATCTATGATCATGGGCCAGACCAAAAATCGCTCTACTTGAGGCACTTAGAGTTTGGTCTCCGGCTACCGCCGCATCCCTTCCTCAAACAAGTGTTCACGGTGCTAGGGGTTTCTCCAACACAAATGAAGCTGAACGCCATCACCATCTTGGTGGGGTTCATGGTGATCTACCACTGGTTAGCGATCAAGCCATCCCTGCAGATCTTGGACCGGCTGGTGGTCATGAAGGTGAATCAAACCGAGCCCCACTTCCACTTCTAAATGGTGGGGAAGTTCAGGCTAATCACCGGCCTTCCAGACTAGCACAAGGATTGGAAGGGGAATTTTTTTAGGTCGTGGGGGACAACATGGAGTTAGGCTGCCCTAACTGGCCCAAAATAAAGAAGGAGGTGCTCATGGAGGGTGAGCTAACCATCATTAAGAGAGATGAGCTTGACTAGATCAAGGCGTACGCTGGTTCTCGTCGAGTCGACCATCTGCTCGACAACTCGGTCTTGCGTGTTATCGGTGTGTCAAATATGCCCTCTATTGCTAAGGACCAGGAGAAGGCTTCCGCCCAGGTCATAGGGACAGTAGAACCGATAATGGCACCTACTATTTCTTTGTCTGCTCCCCAGGAGGGGTCATCTGCTAGGCCCATGAAGCACCTCCGTCGGGGCGTTCATCCAACGGAGGCCGAGACGGCTGAAGAGGAGCCTGCTCCCACCCCCATCCATAGACGGAGGAGGCCGAGAGATATGGAATTGGTACCTCAAGTAGTGGCTGAGATGGCCGAGACCAACATCATCCATCTGGACGAGTCGGCCTCGGGAGAACCAGTCGAGGCTCCTCAAGAAGAGGGAGCCAAGGCCAAAGCTTTGGCTAGACAGGGAGAGTCGTCTGGTCGTCACGACGAGTCAACTCATCGGGAGAAAGAGACAGTCGAGGAAGAGGTAGTGCCTCCAGCAGGGCTAGAATATCCCTTTCCTCACCGTGTCATTGACATCAGAGAGGAAGAATGGGAGAAGATGAGAAAGTACTTCATCGGGCCCATATGGGTTGGCTCTCAATATGGACAGGAGCCTGACCCGGAACACTGCTTCGAGCCTAATGAGCACCTCGATGTACGGGGGACTATCCTCAGCTCATGTCGGACTCAACAGAGGGTACTCGTACAGTTCTGGCTTCCTCGGGATGTTGAGTATTTGCAAGGGGTCCCGGATGTCGGCCTTCATCATACCCTTCGCAGCTACTTTGTTCAAGGTGCTATAATAGAGATGGAGTTATACCGCCGAATGGATCTGGTTTGGACCGCTTATCTTAAGCTCCTAGGGGAGGTTACTTCCCTAAGGGCTGGTAGAGAGGCCGGTTCAGAGCGAGTTGCGGAGACGCCGGCCCAAGTGCTTCTAAAGTTGATGGGCTCAGGCGGGAGCTAGAGAAGAGCCAGGGGAAGGCCATAAAGATGGAGGAGGCTCTCCGAGAGAGGGACCGTGCTGTGGCGCTAGCCAAAGTGGAGAAGGATTCGACGGTACATGTGAGACATTGACTGGGCGAGGAGCATGCAATGCTAGTCAATCTTTAAGAGGAGGTCGTCCACTTGCGGGAGTCGCTTTCGGCGGTTCAAAGCCAAAAGGCTCAACTTGGGTCCAAGGCTCACTGTCGGGAGATCATCAAGGAGTATCGCCAAAGTTTAACTAGAAAAACTAAAGTGTCGATTGCCTGCAAGGCAGGGCATGACTATCTATCGGCGTAGCTCCCAGCCGAGATGAGGAACTCGCCCAATCGCTTCTACTACCCTTCCATCGTGGCCAAGTGTTTGGACGAGCTGGTGGAGGTGGAAGCACTTGGGGGGGACTCGATCCCGACGAGGATGAGGGGGAGTCAAATGAAGGAGGAGACTGCTTGACTCCTCTGCCGGCTGCTCCTAAGGGTTCCTCGCCAACGACTCTGGGAGCGGAATGAACTTCCCTTTGTCTTCTAGGACTCTCCTTTCTGCTTTTGTTGTATATAAGTATACATTGTATCTTGTAAAGATACTTTATCAATGAATAAAGAAATACTTTTGAGCTTGAAATTGCTTGTCGTGTGCTGTACAATCTCAATTTGTGTCTACTGAATGACTTTGCTCTAATATAGACTTGTAAACTCTAAGTGCTGACTCGAGGAGACTCGTCCTTCGTTGAGAAGACACGTCTCGAACCCGAGTAGTCGCTTCTGACATTTTAGTTTATGTCTTAGAATGGAATCAATCTGGTCAACTGCTTTAGCTAGTTGACATTTGAGCTTATTGGGCGAGTGCCTGAGAAATACTCTTCAAAGTGCGTTGTCGGCTATCAAGGGTCGACTAGGTATTGATCGACTATTCGTTGAATAGATGTTTAGTAGTTTCCAGGAGCCTTTTATTGTGCAAGTGAAATGTCACTGTAGGAAATGACATGACGATGTTGTCAGTTGTCAGAGAGTTATGGTATTGCTTCAATTTTTGAGCGAAGAGGCATGGAGTAAAGGGGGCGGCTCTTCGAGTTTCATGTAAAACATTTGAGATTTCATGGCGAATCTTGCCCATTCACTTTGAAATGAGCCGATCATCCAGATTAACCTACGTGTTCCTCTTGAATGCTATAAGTAGTCCACTAGGGGCGTAGAAGAATCTCTTTACTATTTATTGCTCTCAACCTCCGATGCTTGTCTCTCTCAACTTTCCCAAATCCTTTGCACTCCAAATCTCCAAATAGCTTCTCAGACCTCCACCACCGGCCGCAATGAGGAGAGAATCGCTCTTCTTTGGCTGGTCCATTCAAAGTTAGTCATCGGAGAGCTCGAGCAGTACCATGAGCTCTATGATATCCCCGGGGCTTTTACACTCGCAGCGCCAAGTAGGGATGAGTCGGTGTACCGCCATGGTAAGAATAGAGCATCATTGTACCTTGCTCATCTTGAGTATGGGCTACAGCTACCACTTCATCCCTTTATTAGGGATGTATGCGTTGCTCTGGGGGTTTCCCCCTCTCAGTTCACCCCTAATGCAATTGGGGTTCTGGTGGGCTTCATCGTAATTTGCCACCGGGTCGGCATCCTGCCAAGCATGCACCTCTTGGAGCATCTGGTTAGGGTCAAGTCGATGAGGAAGGACCCGCACTACTTTTGTTACTACAGTGGAGGGGGTAATCTCATCTTGGACGCTCAGAGGCTGGAAGGAGCGGTTCGTGTAGGTCTTTGGTGCCGACGACATCCTTTCTTGCCCAAATTAGCCTGAAGTGACCAAGGACGCATTGAAACCGTGCGTCCTAAATACCGAGGAGAGGTGGCAGTTGGAGAAGATCCTCTCCTATGTCGGGTCTCGGGAGAGGATCAATCTCTTCGAGACGGCATCTCTCCGAGTGGCGGGCGTGTCCATGGTCTTTCCCTCCAAGGCTAACAAGGTGAGGGTGAATCCACTGCCCCCCCCCCCTCAAAGAAAGCAATAAGAGGAATTCAAGGGGTGAGGAGTCAAGGTTCACCGCAAGGCCCTAGAAGAGGTTGAGGGGAAATCTCGACCCTGAGGAGGCAGCCAGCTTGAAGTCATAGGCGGCCAAAATTGTTGCCCAACTGACGGGGCGGAGGAAGGCTAAAAAGGACCAAGGGCCCAGCAGGCTAACTGGACCAGTCTAAGCTGAGTCGACCAAGGAGCTGCGGTTGGTTGAGGAGCAGTGGTCAGTCGAGGAGCAGTGGCCAGTTGAGGAGTAGTGGCCAGTCGAGGAGCAGCAGTCGGTCATCCTAGTCGGCCGGTCAGACGAGGTCGTCGTGATTAATGACTCTTCGCCTCCTAGGCAAGAGGAGGCAGCCCCAATAGTCGAGGTTACTAAAGTTGGGGCTTCTGCTGAGGAGGCAGTCGGCATGAACCCTGTGCCCGAGCCATCTCACAGACCAGGCGAGGAGCCTGCGAGGGCTCCCGGGAGTGCCGAAGAGCAAGCGACACCCCTCAATCATCTGCAGCGGGTGAGGCTGGCGAGGAGGAAGAAGAGATCTGGCCATTCCACCACTGGATCTCAGAAGTCGACCTCCACTTCTAGGAGAAGACTAAGGCCATGTTGATGGGGGTGTCGCGAGGCTCCTATTCGCCCAGGAAGGAAATCCCAGAGGGCAGAAGGTTCATGGTGGCGATGCCTCTCGACATGGACTCTTCAATCGTGGGGTCTTTCACTACCCCAATTCGATCTGTCCAACAGTTCCAACTCCCAAAGGACAAAGAGCACTTACAAGACATGCCAAATGTCGGCATGCATATGGCCCTTAAGGCCTACTTAGTTCAAGGGGCCTTGGTGGAGCAGGAGCTGTACAACCGGCTACGCCATATGTACAAGGCTCCTACGGAATGACAGGAGGACTTTTCTAGGGAGAGGTCGGCTAGGGAGGAAGCGGAGAAGAAGATAACCGCCTTGGAGACTGAGCTAAGAAACATTGAGGGTCGTTAGTGCTGGGAGGTGGATGCAAGGGAAAGGATTCTTAAAGGGATCCAATCCCGTAGCACCAAGCAAGCGCTGCTGATCAAGAAGCTCCGCGGCGAAGTGGCCCAACTAAAGGGTGAGGTCAGCCGCCTCCAACAAGGAATCTTCGAGCGGGACGGCTGATTATCTTCTTTGGAGGAGGACGCTTGATCAAGCCGTCTCTCGGCTGATCAGCTGAGACGGGATCTCGAGGAGGAGCGGTCGACCCATCAGGCGTCCGCGACAATGGTTAAGGAACTTGAGGATCACCTTGCTCAGCTGGACTCAGAGTAGTATAGGGTGAAGGTGGTCGATGACTGGCACTAGGTCCCCTTGGGTAAAACTGAGCTGGCTTTGGCTTGCAAGGCTGGTGTTGACTACCTACCCTCGCTGCTCCCTCCTGGCTCTCCTCCCGCGCCTAATCACCTTTATCCTCCCCAAGTCTCATGTTGCCTTGACCTCCTAAAGAAGATTGAGGTAAGCGGAGGAGGGTTAGAATTGACTTTGAATGATGGGGACGACGAATCAGAGGACGCCTTTGAAGAGGACCCCGCCGCTTCTACTTCTGCTGTTCCTACCCCAGCTGACTCTGCGGCCCCTGCTGAGGATCTCCCAAGCCCTACTCCCGAATATGGTCGAGAGATCTGATGGCTTGTATCTTCTCTTTTTTTATAAATATCAACATACCTTTTGTAAATAGACATGGATACTGTAATGAAGCATGTAATAAACTTCAAATGTTGGAATAAAGATTAAGTTTACTCTCATTCTGGAGTCTGCCTCCAATTATTCCTTACTTTTTGCCTTGTACCTTTGTTCTGACTTTGCTGAGAGAACAAGTATTGATTGTTGTGAGTTGGCCACGTTGTGTCGACTCGATTGTTGAGGGGTCGAGATGACAAGCTCATATTGTGCCTCGTGTTAGTGAAGTGTTCGGGTCTTTTATCGATGAAGACTGACAAGTTGAAGTGCCTAAGTCCTTTTGTCGAAGGTGACCCAATGATTGAACTCAATGTCTTGGGTTTATTCCTGATAATACCAATGTCTTTTTAGCAAAATGACAACCCTGAAGTTGGGTGCCCAGTACCTATGTAGACACCTGGGGCTTTTGTAAATTAACAACCCTGAGTTTAGGTACCCAGGACTTAGATAGACGCCTGGGGCTTTGGATTACCATAATGGTTGAGAGGTGAATGTAGGAGTCCACCATATGGTGGGTGCCTTGGGTTTACCCTGAAAAGGCACCAAGGGCTTAGGATGCAACCGAGAGGTTGAATGCCTAAGTTATACTGAGGACATCTAGGTCTTTCACCCTAATGAGGACTACCCTAATTGTAAAATGGTGAAATAATAACCCTGAGTTGGGTGCCCAAGACTTACGTAGACACCTAGGTTTTTGACTACCATAATGGTCGAGAGGTGAATGTGGTAGTCGGTCATATGGTGGGTGCCTTGGGTTACCCTGAAAAGGCACCAAGGGTTTATGATTCAACCGAGAGGTTGAATGCCTAGGTCCTACTGAGGACATCTAGGTCTTTTACCCTACTGAGGGTCGCCCTGATGGCAAAATGGTAAAATGAAAACCCTGACTTTGGATGCCCAAGACTTACGTAGACACCTGGGGCTTTTGACTGCTATAATGGTCGAGAGGTGAATATGGGAGTTGACCATATGGTGGGTGCCTTGGGTTTACCCTGAAAAAGGCACCAATGGCTTACATTCCTACATAGATTGAGCACTATGGGAGTGCGAGACAAGAGTCGAATCAATTTCAATAATAATTTCATTAATACTGAACTAAATTTACAAAATTACTAAAAATATTGCCTTAAGTGCTTAATATTCTAGGGGTGTTGGAGGACTCTCCCGTCTGGGGCCCTTAGTCGATAAGTGTCTGGTCGCAACTCTTCAAGGACTATGTACAGGCCTTCCCAGTTGGGAGCTAGTTTGCCTCTCCGGATGTCTCTAATGAAAGTAGCTTTGCGGATGACGAGGTCGCCAGCATTGAACCTCCTTGGTCGGATTTTGCTATTGTAGTAGCGAGCGATTCATTGTTGATTGGTGACCTAGGTCCGAAGTGCTTTCTCTCTGGTCTCGTCTAGGAGATCAAGCCCTACCCCAAGACCTTCTGAGTTCAAGTCCTCATCAAAGTGTTGTAGTCGGATGGTTGGCATGCAGACTTTGACGGGAGTGACTACCTCGGCGCCATAAGCCAGCTTGAATGGTGTCTCCTTGGTTGAGTTCTTGTGGGTCGTACGGTACCATCAGAGGATACTAGGTAACTCTTCAACCCAGTTCCCTACTGCGGCGTCCATTTTCTTCTTCAATGCTTAGAGGATGTACTTGTTGGCAGTTTCTGCAAGTCCGTTGGATTTAAGTGGATGACAGAGGAGAACTTGAGGTGAATGTTGTACTCCTTGCAAAAGCTACAGAAGCCTCTACTATCGAACTGGGTGCCGTTGTCAGTCATAAAGGACCGAGGTATGCCAAAATGGCAGACAATAGACTTCCATACAAAACTCATGACGTTGCTCTCACCAATCATGGCCAGTGGTTCAGTTTTGATCCATTTGGTCAAGTAGTCAATCGTCATAATGAGAAACTTTCTCTGTCCCGTAGCCAGGAGGAGAGGACCTAGCAGATCTAGCCCCTATATATTGGGAAAATAGTATGGGACTCAGGATGAAAGTTAGCTTGGTGGCCGTTGGCGGGATGGATGACTAGAACAAATACTTCTTGCACTGAGAGACGAGTCGTTTGGACTCAGGCAATATAGTGGGCTAAAAGTACCCTTGCCAGATGACTTTCTGTGCGAGGGTTCGGGCCCTAGGATGGTTTCCACATGTGCCCTTATGAATCTCTCTGAGCACATAATTGGCCTCTGATGGCCGAAGACATCGCAGATTAGGCCCTATACTGCTACTTGAGTAGGACATCTGATAGAGCTACCCATCGATAATGAGATAGCAAGTAGAGTTCCTTTGGAGACACTTAGCTTCAGTAGGATCTTTAGGCAAGGTGCCCTGTGTTAGATAGAGAACAATGGGAGCCAACCAACAGGGCGTGATAGGTGTCTCGGTCTCCATGATAGTCTCTGGTGACTTAGAGATGCTGGGTCGCCCGAGGGTGTCGGTGTAGATAGGCCCCGAGTTAATCCTTGAGCTTATTGACCCGAGTTTGGAGAGGGCATCCGCCCGAGCGTTGAGCATGCGGGGGACTTAAGCTATATTGAAGTCTAAAAAACTAGTCAAAAGTTCCTTAGCATCTGTGAGATACAAGGCCATCCTCTGATCTTTAGCTACATATCATCCATTGATTTGATGGATGACCAACTGCGAGTCGGCCAAAATGTAGAGGTGTTCTGCCTTTAGTGCTTGTACCGCTCGGAGGCTCGTAAGAAGAGCCTCATATTCAGCTTTATTATTTGAGGCCGAGAAGTCAAAATAGAGGAGTGCTCGTGCGTCGACCCGTCGGGGCTTCGTAGGACCACTCCCGCTCCACTTTCGGCTTCACTGGAGGATACGTCCACCTTCAATAACCGCCACAAGGTATCTTGGGGGAATCATGTTCTAGAGTGCGATGGACTTGTGAGACAGATGCTTGGACTGCTGGAGGTGCTAGCTGAATTGTCGATAGGGGTGCATCTGGCTCGTCACTAGTATAGTTGATTCAATCAAGAAGTCACCCAAGGCTTGAGCTTTGATTGTTGTCCTGGGTTTGAATTGTATATCATGCTCGCTGAGTTCGACTACCTAGGTGACCATCCTCCCAGATGTTGTGGGGTTGGCCAGCACTTTCTTCAGAGGTGGACTTGTCCGTACAATAATAGCATGAGCCTAGAAGTACAGGCAAAGTCTCCTCACAGTGGTGATAAGGGCGAAGGTAACCTTCTCTATGAGGGGGTAGTTGAGCTCACCTTCCTTGAGGATTCGGCTCACATAATAGATGGGCTTCTGAATATTTTCTTCTTCACGAACAAGAACGGAGCTAACAGTTTCGGAGGAGATGGCCATGCATAGGTACAATGTCTCTCCCCTATGGGCTGGCTTATCAGTGGTTTGGTACTCAAGTAGGCCTTGAGATCCTAAAATGCTGCACTGTATTCAGCCATCCAAGTCATGCTCTTCTTCAAGTTCTTACTTCCCCTTAGAGTTTTGAAGAATGGGAGGCTCCTCTCGACAGATTTGGAGAGGATGCGACCCAGAGCCTCTATCTTCCTATTCAACTTCTGGATATCCTTCAAGGTGCGCGGCTCAGGCAGTCGCTCGATAGTGGCTATCTTTTCGGGTTTGATCTCTATGCCTCTCTGGATAATCATGAACCCCCAAGAATTTTCCTAATTTTACCCTAAAGGCATATTTGGTGGGATTGAGCTTCATTCGGTAGCACCGGAGAGTGGAGAAGGTCTCATCCAGGTTTGAAATATGGACGGATGCTTGTTTCAACTTCACCAACAAGTCATCCACATAGGCTTCCAGATTGCGACCGATCTAGTGCTTGAAGACCTTGTTGACGAGTCTCTGATATATGGCTCTAGCGTTCTTCAGTCTGAATGGCATCATCTTGTAACAATATGTCCCCAAGTCAGTGATGAAGGATGTCTTCTCCTGATCATGCTCTGCCATGAAGATCTGGTTGTAGTCAGAGAAGGTGTCCATGAAACTGAGCAGCTCATGTTCGGCACTCTCGTCAACTAGTTGATCGATTCGAGGCAAGGGATAGCTATCCTTAGGACAAGCTTTGTTGAGGTCGGTGAAGTCCACGCACATCCTCCATTTGTTCAGCACCTTCTTCACTAACACTACATTAGCTAGCCACTCCAGGTATTGGACTTCCGGATGAAGCCAGCTCTGAGAAGTCGTTCGACCTTGATGGCCGCTACCTTCTGGTGTCCTGGGCCGAGGTGTCTCTTCTTTTATCGAATAGGCTTGGTGTGCCCGTCGACAACCAGCTCATGGCATATCACTTCGGGGGGAACACCCGATATGTCTTCAGGTCCCCAGGCAAAGACATCAGCGTTTGCCTACAGTAACTCTGTCAAGACTCCTCATAAGGGCTCCACTAGATTGGACCCAATCTTGACCGTCTTCAATCCTTCTCGATCAATGGGTATCTCCTGAAGCTCTTCCATCGGAGTCATCCACTGTTGCTCCGCTGCTTTCTCTAACTAGAGGTAGGCTTTCTCAATGGGCATGGTGTCTTGCACGCCCTTACCCTTAGTCGAGAGCAGGTAGCAGGACCTGGCCTCTCGTTGATTGCTCCCGGTGACTCTGACTCCATTAGGAGTTGGGAACTTGACCATCTTGTGGTAAGTTGAAGGAATAGCCCGTAAGAGATGAAGGGCGGTTCGGCCTAGGATGACATTATGGGCCGACTTGAGATTCATCACTAGGAACTGGACTTGAAAGGTGGTTTACCTAGGGTACTCTCTGATTGTTAGGGAGAGAGTAATCATCCCTTTTGGCAAAAGAGAGTGGCTAGTGAATCCGATGAGGGGTTGTAAGCTGTCTAAAAAATCACTACAGATAGCTTATCCCCATCAAACACCAATGATAGAAGTTATAATCTGACAACTTCCAGAATGTTACAATTTGAAAACTTTTACGTAGATCGATAAAGGTTACAATCTGACGATCTTCATAACAACTGATAAAAGCTCTAATTAACAGCCTTCATAATCAACATCGGGAGTTATAATCTGACGACTCTTGTATTTTCAAGGAGCCAAGATGAAGATTACAAGATGTCAGTCTTTGCAACGCTCCAGTAAAAGAGACCACAAATTGAAGGTCTCTTCACATCAAAACGCAGAGGTCATCCCTGCATTATACCATCAAAACGCAGAGGTCATGCCCGTGTTACAACCTCAAAACGGAGAAGTCCTCCCTGCATTACAACATCAAAACGCAGAGGTCATCCCCAACGCTCCAATTAAAAACGCAGAGTTTGTGAACTCAAAACATGGAGTTCATCTCTGCATCCCAACTCTACGTGAACATGGTGTTTTCAGCCAAAAACAGGCCTAACTCTGCGTTTCAAGTCTAAAATGCAGAGTTTGGACCCAAAACGCCCAGACTGGTGTTTGACTCATTCAAAACACGAACAACGGTTTTAAAACCGTTTTCCCCACGATTTGGGTAGCAGTTTAAGGGGGCGGTTACACCCCATTCAGCCCCACTTAGGAGTGAATTAAGGGGGCGGTTACACCCCTTAATCCCCTATAAATAGCGAGAAACTCAATAGAGTCAAAAGATCCTTCGTTTTGGCAGAAAAGAGCCTTGGGTTTTGGCAGAAAAGAAGAGATCTTCGGCTGGCTTTTTGGGGGAATTGCTGGAGCTTTGGAGATCGGACACATGAGCTTTCTTTACCTTGGCTTACAAACCAATTTCGGTTAAATCAACTCTTTCATAGAGTTTCAAACTCGTTCAGAGTTATCAACTCATCAAGAGTTCTTTAAAACTTGCCACGCAAGTTCTCCATAGCGTCAAATCATGAGGAGAAGACCACGTTCCAGTGAAACAAGACGTTCGGATCGTCAACAAGAAACAAACTCGACACGAGTATTTGAGAGAGGCATCTCATTGCCACAGTGAAGAACCCAGAATTAAACAAAGGGGAGAATTCAGATTAATTCTCTTTTCTTTTGTAATCAGGAAATCCAAATTGGAATTAATTTTAAGAGAGTTGTAAACATCTTTTTCTAAGCAGTTAGAGAGAATAAAATCAAATATGATTCTTTCATCATCTTCTTACTACAAATTTTCCACCAAACAAAAGATAACGACTCTGCTGGGGACAAGCTTCTGTGACGAAGAAGTGGTGGCGCAATCCGATGTTCATCTCACTGGAACAACCGTTGAAACTCTGATTATCGAGTTCAATCAAGCCAAGTATGAGGAGTTACTCTCATTCGGATCCCTTAGCCTTAAGGCTATGCGCAAGATCCACAAAGTCTTCAAGGAGACTAAAGCTCCAATTGTTGCTCCTATGCCGAAGGAAGCCCTCTCCTTTATCCAAGATTGCTCGAATAGCCCCTCATTCGAAGGAGTGGGCTCAGCTTATGCTAAACGTAGCCCTCAGTGACGCGTTGTACAATCAAAACGCAGCCTTCAGGAGCACGTTCCACAAACTAAACGCAACTCTCAGGAGTGCGTTCCAGAACCAAAACGCAAATCTCACGACTGCATTTTATCAACAAAACGCAGAACTCAGAACTGTGTTTCACCAGCAAAACCTGGAGCTTAGGCATGCGTTCAGGTAACAAAATCCAATACAGAACCTGATGTATATTGTGGAGCTTCGGGGCGCTACCCCGGACCCCTCGGCCAGGGGCGTGCCGCCTCCTGGACCCCCGACTCGCTGACCGAGCAGCGAGACCTCCGAATACTCTGCGTAGTGCGATTAGATTGAGGGGCGGATATAAAAAGTACATGGATTCAAGGCATCTCAACCAGATCCATGTTCACCAAGAGCCAGTCCTGTCCAATCATAGGCTGGGGGTTCCAATTCAAACCTCGAGGTCAGCGAGTAACTCTTCTCGAGTCTTTGCAACAGATTTGAGAGTGTTCATATCGATAGAAAGATCGATGCAACAAGTCATTCGTTCATTCCAATGTGAACGACTGATTCCTACGGTCCTCTCGGGATGTCAATGCTGCTCATATGCGGCTAAAGCGTTGATGTTCGACCAATTAACGAACGTTGCCTTGTACAACCAACGACGACATTCCCATAAGAAGAAGTCTCCAGAGGCTGAGTATTCTGGAGTCACTATCAATGTGATCGACAGAGGGAAAGCCTCAGGTCCTAGTCCTGATGACTCTGAGACAAGTCGTTCACCAACCGTCAGAGAAATCGCTAACGAGTTTGAATGAGTCTATCAACATACTCGGACTCAAACGGGAGCCATTCCTCCGGTTAACTATCGAAGATTAGCCAGAGGAACCAATTCTAAGGATGAACATTCAGCCGTTACGGAGTCTCAATCATCAAGTTCTTTCGTTGAACATGAGAGCTTCGCCCACATAACAAAAAATTCTGATAATTTTTCAAAGAGGGTTGCTGAGCAGGATGCCATGCTCCAAGCATAGCAGGAAACCATCAATCAACTTCGGGATATAGTAGCTCAGATCATTGTAAATAGAGCTAATTTCTAGAAAGCTGAGTCATAACCTCGGCCGGAATCCTCCCAGAAAGGAGGATCGTCCATATCGAAGGCGAAACAAAAAATGAACGAGACCTCTGATCAAGAAGCTCATCACATAGTCTCTTCATCTGAAGAAGAGAAAGAAGCCGAGAATGAGCAAAATCCTTAATCTGCTAAAATAGAAGAATTGGAAGCCCGCCTCAATGCCATTGCTAACAGAAGCGAGTTCCAAGACGAGGGAGTTGACAGGCCCTATTCTGCCGAATGGGATGCAGCCCCTTATCCTCCAAAATTTGAGATCCCGACGCTACAAACTTTTGACGGTGGGATCACCGAACCAACATATCTATCATTTCAAGTCATAGACTAGGAATGTGATATCAAACGATGACATACTGGCTCGATTGTTTATTGGCACCCTCAAAAGGGTTGCCTTTGAATGGTTCAGGAAACTACCTGCAGGATGTATCCAAAAGTAGACGGATCTAGAGAGGCTCTTCCTATCAAGATTCTTTAAAGATGATACAGAAGTCTCCATCCATACCCTTCTCGCCACTAAGCAGAAGAAGAGGAAGTCCGTCAAAGCCTTCGTCAAAAGGTTTCAAAACATGGCTCTGCGATGTTCGTCTGGTATGACACAGTCTACCTTAGTGGAGACCTATCGACACAGCTTGCAGACCGACCTTCTAGCACAAATGAGGGTTGTAGAATGCTATTCCTAGAGACAACTAATTTCTCAAGGCGAACAGGCTCAAAAGATTATTGCCAGGATCAAAGCTAAAGAACAAAGTAGGCAGGATCAACCTGAACAATCGGACCAAGCTCAATCTTCTCAGTTAGAAGGGGAAGATACTATGACCACTGAAGCTAATCCTCTTCAGTAGGATGGCGGGTCTACTAAAACTATCACATTAACAGTTACCTATGATAGCCAAACTCGTCAGATAGTGGCCCACTAGGCGACGTGTCATGTCTACTCCTTTTTTCCCCATACACTTGTTCAAGACTAGGGGTTAGTTTATTTGTAGTTCATTGGATTATGAAGTAATAAATTTTCTGAGTTGTCATGTTCAATAGAATACCTCTGTCAACCACGTAATCCGCCAAAACTATCAAGTTAACAATACACCTCTGATAGTTAATTTCCCCTAAATTCCTCCACCAATCCTCTTCAAGTAGGATGGCGGGTCCACCAAAACTATCACGTTAATGATCACCTCTGATAGTTCATTTGTTCTAAATTTCCCTACCAATCATCTTCAAATAGGATGACGGGTCTACCAAAACTATCACGTTAATGATCACCTCTGATAGTCTATTTTCTCCAAATATCCCCCCACCAATCCTCTTCAAGTAGGATGGTAGGTCCACCAAAACTATCACGTTAATGATCACCTATGATAGTCCATTTTCTCCAAATTCCCCCACTAATCCTCTTCAAGTAGGATGGCGGGTCTATCAAAAACTATCACGTTAATAATTACCTCTGATAGTCTATTTTCTCCAAATACCCCCCACCAATCCTCTCCAAGTAGGATGGCGGGTCTACCAAAACTATCACGTTAATGATCACCTCTGATAGTCCATTTTTTTCAAATACCCCCCACTAATCTTCTCCAAATAGGATGATGGGTCTACCAAAACTATCACGTTAATGATCACCTCTGATAGTTTATTTTCTCCAAATACCCCCCCCACTAATCCTCTCCAAGTAGGATGGCAAGTCTACCAAAACTATCATGTTAATGATCACCTCTGATAGTCCAATTTCTCTAAATTCCCTCACCAATCCTCTTCAGTAGGATGGCGGGTCCATCAAAACTATCATATTAACAGTTACCTCTAATAGTCAAACTCTTCAGATAATGGCCTACCAGGTGATGTGTCTCTATTCCGACTTAATGGATGGTGGCCCGCAAGGCGATATGCCATGTCTACCCCTCTTTTTCTTCCTCTGCTAAGTCTTAATCAAGACTGGGGGTTGGTTACTTGAAATCTACTGAATTAAGAGTAATGAATCTTTCACATCGTCGAGTTAACATTATACTTCTGATGATCATCACCCCATGGAGTATGAATTCAGCTTGCATCACTCTTAATTTGTCACGTTAACAATACACATCTGACAATAATTTAACTTATCAATCCTCTTCAATAGGATGATAGGTCCTCAAAATTACTCAAATCGTAATCTTCCCCAGCAAGACGTTAAGTCTTCAAAATCTTGTTCAAATCACAAGTACAAAATCCTATCATGTTAACACCACACCTTTGACAAAATCCATTTATTAATCCTCTTCAATAGGATGATAAGTCCACAAAGTTGCTCTCATCGCAACGCAATCTTGTCACATTAATATCACACCTCTGACAAAATCCACTTATCAATCCTCTTCAATAGGATGATAAGTCCACAAAGTTGCTTTCATCGCAACGTAATCTTGTCACGTTAATATCACACCTCTGACAAAGTCCACTTATCAATCCTCTTCAATAGGATGACATGTCCATAAAGTTGCTCCGATCATAATAAATTTCTGTCACATTAATATCACACCTCTAACAAATCAACTTAGCAATCCTCTTCAATAGGATGATAAGTCCACAAAGTTGCTCCAATCGCAATAAATTCCTGTCATGTTAATACCAAACCTCTAACAATTAACTTATCGTCTCTCTTCAATAGAGCGATAGATCCAAATTCCTGTCACGTTAATATCACACCTCAGACAAAATCAACTTATCGACTCTCTTCAATAGAGCGATAGGTTCACAAACCCGTCAAGTTAACATCACACCTCTGATGACACAATCAACTTATCGACTCTCTTCAATAGAGCGATAAATGCACAAACCTATCAAGTTAACATCACACCTCTGACGACCAAGTCAACTTATCGACTCTCTTCAATAGAACGATAGGCCTATTAAATACTGTTAGGTTAACATTACACCTCTAATAGTCAAACCCCCCAATGAACTTGTTAAATCCTTTTTCAACAAGAATAGCAGGTTTTCATTATAAAATCCCCAGCATATTAAAGATTTCTTAAAATTATCCTAGTGATAATGAAGAAAATTTCTGAATTTTAATCTAAGTAAAAATTCATGTCAAGTTAATACTGCACCTCTGGCATTTCCAACTTTCTTTCAGTGTTTCAAGTGAAAATATAATATAGGAAGAAATAGTGACAAAGTCCACATATTTAATATCGTAGCAAGTGATTATCATTAAATTAATAATCTCTGAATCCATACCTCGCATGTATGGGGAATTTTATCTCGAATCCTAAGTAGGGATAAGTCAACGCCTAATACGCGTTGTCGGGTAATCTTTGACCGGAGAAAGGACAAAAGCTCACATATTCAACATCATGGCAGGTTGTCATTAATAACACCAAAATCCATGCATTACACGCATGGGGACTTTATCTCGATCCCTAATTAGAGATAAGTCTGCATCTAACACATGCTGTCGGGTGACCTATTCCCGTAATAATAGCGAAGTCTACATATTCAACATCGTAGCACTAAAAATCCATGTCTTTCATGCATGAGGGACTTTATCTTGATCCCTAATTAGAGATAAGTCTGCATCTAACACATGTTGCCGGTAGCCTATTCCTGCAATAATAGTAAAGCATATGTATTCAATATCATAGCAGGTTGTTATAATAACACCGGAATCCATACCTTACACGCATGGGGGACTTTATCTCGACCCCTAATTAGAGATAAGTCTACGCCTAACACGCGTTGCCAATTAGTCTTTTCTCGTGAAAATGACAAAGTCTATGTATTCAAAATTATAGCATCAAGTCTAAGAGGGTTCATTCTCTTAGCATAACATTACATATGAAACGGATTCAAATAATTCACATGTTAGCCCGACTCAAACGATAGTCGGTAAAGGTTTATCAAATCCATTGATGGCTGGGGGTTTACCAAAAATCCTATGCATGTTTGCAGGCCCATCAGCTTAATGGATGTAAGCCGAGACTTG
This sequence comes from Asparagus kiusianus, assembly GCA_022839385.1. Classification (NCBI taxonomy): domain Eukaryota; kingdom Viridiplantae; phylum Streptophyta; class Magnoliopsida; order Asparagales; family Asparagaceae; genus Asparagus; species Asparagus kiusianus. The sequence continues at coordinate 417,443 of BQKN01066283.1, forward strand.
AATCAGATGAGCTAAAGACAAGTTTCAAATACTTAGTCAAAAATATATGAAAGCCACCTCCGCGTCTCAAGTCAAAACGGTAAGGTCAAACCCGCGTTGCAAAAACCACAACGCCGAGGTCACACCCGGGTTCCAAATTTAAAATGCAAGGGTGAGACACACGTCTTAAATTCAAAACACAAGGGTCCACCCCCGCATTCCAGAAGCAAGATTATGACGCATACCTTCACACAAGTGCTACGTGGTAAATCCCTTCAACCAAGATGCCTTCGAAGCGAGTGCAGAGAACAACTCCTTTGTGACAAGGAATCAACAGCTCCAAGATTAGGGTTGAGATCCAAAGTATTCCGAAAATTCATCCTAGTCAACCTTGAACTTTCGAAAACTTTGGAGGGGGTTCTGTAAGTTGTCTGAAAATCATTGTAGATAGCTTATCCCCATCAAATACCAATGATGGACGTTACAATCTGACAACTTTCAGAAAGCTATAATTTAAAGACTTTCACGTAGATCGATGAAAGTTATAATCTGACGATCTTCACAACAATTGATAAAAACTCTAATCAATAACCTTCACAATCAACATCGGGATTTACAATCTGACGACTCTTGTATTTTCAAGGAGCCAAGATGAAGATTACAAGATGATAGTCTTTGCAACGCTCTAGCAAAAGAGACCACAAATTGATGGTCTCTTCACATCAAAACACAGAGGTCATTCCTGCGTTATACCATCAAAACATAGAGGTCATGCCCGTGTTACAACCTCAAAACGCAGAGGTCCTCCCTGCGTTACAACATCAAAACAAAGAGGTCATCTCCAGCTCTTCAATTAAAAACATAGAGTTCGTGAACTCAAAATACAGAGTTCATTTCTACATCCTAACTCTGAGCGAACACGGCGTTTTCAGCCAAAAACAGGCCCAACTCTGCGTTTCAAGTCTAAAACGCAGAGTTCGGACCCAGAACACCCAGACTGGCATTTGACTCGTTCAAAGAACGAACTGAACGGTTTCAAAACTGTTTTACCCACGATTTGAAGAGCAGTTTAAGGAGGAGGTTACACCCTATTCAGCCCCACTTAGGAGCGAATTAAGGGGGCGGTTACACCCCTTAATCCCCTATAAATAGCGAGAAACTCAACAGAGTCAAAAGATCCTTCGTTTTGGCAAAAAAGAGCCTTAGGTTTTGGCAGAAAAGAAGAGATCTTTGGCTGGCTTTTTGGGGGAATTGCTGGAGCTTTGGAGATCGAAAATAGGAGCTTTCTTTATCCTTGGCTTACAAACCGATTTCGGTTAAATCAACTCTTTAATAGAGTTCCAAACTCATTCAGAGTTATCAACTTATCAAGAGTTCTATAAAACTTGCCACGAAAGTTCTCCATAGTATCAAATCGTGAGAAGAAGACCACGTTCCAGTAAAACAAGACGTTTGGATCGTCAACGAGAAGCAAACTCGACGCGAGCATTCAAGAGAGGCATCTCATCGTCACCGTGAAGAACCCAGAATTAAATAAAGGGAAGAATTCAGATTAATTCTCTTCTCTTTTGTAATCAGGAAATCCGAATTGTAATTAATTTTGAGAGAGTTGTAAACATTCTTTTTCTAAGCAGTTAGAGAGAATAAAATCAAATACGATTCTTTCATCATCTTCTTATTATAAATTTTCCACCAAACAAAAGATGACACGGGATCATCGAACCAACATATCTATCATTTCAAGTCACAGACTGGGAATGTGATATCAAACGATGCCATACTGGCTCGATTGTTCATTAGCACCCTCAAGGGGGTTGCCTTTGAATGGTTCAGGAAACTGTCTGCGGGATATATCCGAAAGTGGGCGGAACTAGAGAGACTCTTTCTGTATAGAAGTTCACTCCTTCTTTTCTTTCGTGAACGCCATGATTGGCAAACTCTTCCATGGCGGACTCTTCCTTCACCAATTCAAGCCATTCCTTGATTCCAGAATAAACTCAATAAGGGATGCAGGATATCCGGATCTGGCGAAGGTTATTATTGATGACCTTGATTGCCTAGAGCACGAGCTTCAGATGTTTCGTGAGCTTCGTGATGCAGGTGCTTCTTCATTCATTGCTGCTGAGTTGGATACTCGCTTACAGACATGGCGCGATACTCGAGTCCTTGCTGAGCTCGAGATTCAGGTGCAGCGGGATCGGGTAGATCGAGTTGAGACCAACCTTGCTGTTAGATCATCTTCCCTTGCCGAGCTTGGCTTTTCTATTGCCTCTTGCGAGACCAAAATAGAACAGCTCAGAAAAGAGCTTCGTGAAGAAGAGGAGGCTCTGAGTATTCTTCAGATGACGAAGGTACAGGATCAGCAAGCCCACATTGCCTTATCTGCAGAGTTGAAGTCTTTGAAGCAGAAGCTGGTTGAGACGGAGGATATTGCTGTGAAGACTCTAACCACCACTGAAGAGTCCTTCAGAGCTGATTTGGAGGATGAGCTTAGGCAAGCTTATGATAAAAAGCTGTCTGAGATTAGTCAGCAGATTTTTAGCCATGGGCTTGATGTATGATTTCTTTTGCTGGATACTTTGAATTTTGATCCTTTTAGTGGACATGGTTTTATTTTTATCTTTATTATGATTTCTCATTCTGTTTAGAATAATCGACCATAATACTCATAGGATTTTTGGCAAACCCTCAGCCCTCAACGGATTTGATAGGCCTTTACCGACTACCGTTTGAGTCGGGCTAGCATGCGGATTGTCTA
>BQKN01066283.1:420189-443457 GCA_022839385.1 Asparagus kiusianus
ACCGACTACCGTTTGAGTCGGGCTAGCATGCGGATTGTCTAAATCCGCTCCGCATGTAACGTTGTGCTAAGAGAGTGAATTCTCTGAGACTTTGTGCTACGACTTCGAATACGTAGACTTTGCTATTGTTATGGGAATAGGCTACCCAGTAACGTGTATTAGACGTTGACTTATCCCTACTTAGGCTTCAGGATAAAGGTCCCCAGAATCAGGTTCTGGTATCTTTTCCTACAGATAAAGACTAAACCGGCGACGCGTGTTAGGCGTCGGCATATCCTTTCTTAGGATTCAGGATGAAATTTCCCATGCGTGTAAGGCATGGATTTTGGTGTTATTAATAACAACCTACCATAATGTTGAATAAGTGGGCGAGTGTTCTTTTTAACGGTTAAGAACTAACCGACAGCACGGGTTAGGCGCAGGCTTATCTCTGCTTAGGTTTCAGGATAAAATACCCCAGAATCGAACTCTGGTGTCTTCTTTAACGGAGAAAGACTAAACCGGCAGCGCGTGTTAGGCACAGACTTATCCCTGCTTAGGATTCGGGATAAACTTCCTAGGATGAATCCTAGATTGATAAATTCTTGGAAAAGGTTGGTATGGGAAAGGAAGAATTTTATATTCTATTTCCCGGTCTTCTTTTAGGGTGAAGACGAACCCAAAATGAGAGAGGAAGAATTTTATATTCTATTTCCCAACACTGAAGAGGAAGAATTTTATATTCTATCTTCAGATGCAAAGGAGACTCGGGGTGGGATCTCCACCCCTAGAATCCAAAAAGGTGAAACTAGAAGTGGGATCTCCACTCTGAGAATCGGACAGATTCGGATAATCCTAACTGTTGGAAGGTTTGATTATCGAATTAAAGGTGAATACCTCGTTTATCAAGAATGAATTGTGGTTTTGCCCCTAACTGTAGGAAGGTTTGACCAAGCGGGAGTTTGAAGTGACCCTAACTATAGGAAGGTTTGATCACTTGATTTGGAAGTGGACCTCTCGTTCATTGGAGGAATCGAGAGGGGATTTTGGTTTTGGCCCTAACTGTCGGAAGGTTTGACCGAATGGGATGTTTGAGACGATCCTAACTGTAGGAAGGTTTAATCGCTCAATTTGTGGGCCTCTCGTTCATTACAGGAATCGATAGGGGATTTTGGTTGTGGCCCTAACTGTAGGAAGGTTTGACCACTCGATTTGAAACTGGACCTCTCGTTCATTGGAGGAATCGAGAGGGGACTTTGGTTTTGGCCCTAACTGTAGGAAGGTTTGACCAAGTGGGTGTTAGAGTACAAATCACAATAGGAGTGTTGACTTGTACAAATTACTCAGAAGGAATTCCTGGTGTTAAGTTATAAGGACTTAACACGAAGGGGTTTGACAATTCGTCAAGGATTGATATCAAAATTCCAAGTATTATATCCGGACTCTAACAATGGGAGTGTTGAGTGCACAGATACATCGAAAGTTTGTGTGGATTTAACTGAAAGGAATTTTAGTAGACCCACTGTCAATTAATTTGATCAGTGAGGGATTTTATGGTGGAAGACTGTGAGTCGTTAAACACCAACGGGAGTTTTGTGAGGAAAGATTGATCCAACGAAGTGATCGAATCTCATCTCAGCAAAAGAGTGTTCGGAAATCATAGTGGGGTTTAGTGTTTATCACTTTTTTTATAATGATCGGGTTATCCCTAAGAAAATTACATGTAACATTCTTTCGGGAACTTCTCGTTACATGAATTATCCACCCCCAGCTTTTCTTGCGAAACTGGGTTTATTATTGTATCGGCTGCATGATCGGGTTATCCTTAAGAATATCACGCATGGCACTCTCCAGGAACTTCCCGTGGAAGAAAGGAAATAGTTTAGACTCATATACCTATTGGAGTATCAGGGAGCAGTTTAACCTCTTATACCGGTCGGAGGATTGAGAAGCAATTTATACTCATATACTCTTCGGAGTCTCAAGAAGCAGTTTATACTCTTATACTTGTCGGAGTCTCAAGAAGCAGTTTATACTCTTATACTTGTCGGAGTCTCAAGAAGCAGTTTATACTCTTATACTTGTCGGAGTCTTACCGTTCTCAACTGGCTTACCCTAGCGTTATGACGCCGGCTTCAACCAAGGTCTGGATGCTGTTCTTTAAAGTAAAGCAGGCCTTGGTGGGATGAAGGATCCTCCTGTGGTACGCGCAGTACTTCGGATCCGTAGTATTGTCAGCTTCCTCCTGATTCGTGATCGGTGGCAGCTTGATCTTGTTATTTTCAAGGAGGGATTCGAAGATGGCTGGAACGTCTTCATCCTTGAAGGAATATTCTTTTTGGAGTTTCGGATTCGAGGTCTTTTGATACCTTCGGGGTTGTTGTTGCGACATTTGATTATCACCAACAGCAGCTGCAGGTGCCTTGCCCTTACCACGGGAGGCGAAGTTTGAGTTCGGAGGATTAGCCGTTGGTTGGCTTCTCTCGGCCTTCTTTCTTTGGAGGAAGCGTTCGGCTTGTTCACCACGCACCTTCAAGTCTTTCCAAGTGTTGGACGGTGCTGTCCCCATTGCTTTCAACACGTCCAATGCGAGGTTATTGTGGCAAGTCTGGAGAATGAACTCCTCAGTGATCGGGTCCCGACAGTTCATCGCCTTGTTCCGGAACCTTTTGACGAAGGTATCAACCAATTCTCCGTCTTGCTGTTTCTCGTCAAGCAACGACCCGATGGATATCTCGGTGTCGTCGTCGAAGAAGTTAGTGAGGAATTTAGTCTCCATGTCGTCCTAGCTATTCACACTTCCTGGCTTGAGACGGCGATACCAATCGAAGGCGGCTCCGCGAAGAGTGCCAACGAAGGACCGTACCATCAGAGGCTCATTACCAGAGATAACCCCTAGGTGCGATTTGAAGTAAATCAAATGCTGGGTGGGTGAACCCTTCCCATCAAACGGCGTGAAGTTAATTAGATTGAACTTCGCCGAATACGGGATTGATTCCCATTCTCTTGGGTATGGACAAGGAATGCCCGTCTTCTTCATCTCTTGAGTGGAAATCAACGTATTGATTTTGCTCTCGAGGTTTTTAATCTTCAAACTTTCACTTGTGTTTTCGTTAGCACGATTCTGAGGTGGAAGTGTGGTGTTATGACTAGCCTTCTCAATACCACCCCCTGCATTGACGAGAGGATTATGAGCTTCATCCGCATCTGTGTGCTCATCTTCTAGATTAACCTGGTTACGACGACTTGGTTCGCCTTGTTGGTTTCTCAGTGCTTGGATTTGTTGCTCATGCATTTCTCTCATATTCTGCATGGTTATCTGCATTTCGAACCTGAAGCTCTCCTGTTGTTTAGCCATGGCTTCTTCGAGCATCTTGGCCACTTGTTCCGTACTTATCATAAATGACTCACGGGGTTGCCCTTCGCTGGACACTACATTATCTGATGCGACCGCAGAGCAGGCATCCGATTCTTTATCTTCTGAAGGTGGTCTTGTCCGAACCCTACCGTAAGTTCCTTGTATGATGGCTCCAAACTGCAGACGGGTTACACACCGGGGTGCTTTCGGAATCGACTCGGGATTATCCTGTGTCGATGTCCCTTTGCTGGTCATATTAGTGGTGACCCTCGAAAATTCTCCATCTTCAACCATCGTTCTTCTTCGTCGGAAACACCTAGGCCTTGGTTTTGATGTTTCGGTACTTAGCCTTTCGAAAACCGAAATTCTTTCGGGGACTGTCTTGGTGCAGTTACACTCAGACAATACTGCCCGAATGAGCTTGGAACAGGAACATTGAGTCTCTAGCTCTCGAGGACTCCTTTTCCTATTTTTACTCGTACCCCCAACACAATAGTACAACTCGTTGGCTTGAAGGTCAGAGTAACCTATCGTGTGTTGGCACGACTTCTCAGGTATAACGTTATCATCATCAGACGACAACGTTTCCCTCTGAGAGCGAACTGCCTTCTTCGGGCTTTCAAGAATCACGCGCCTTGAAACATGCCTTTGTGGGCGTGAGTTCTCAGCAGGCTCCTGAATTTCAATGCGCAAATTGGTGCGCTTAGCTGCCATGAACTCCTTGTCATGCTGAGGGTGGCGGCGACTCCCAGCATGTTGAGTCCTTCGGGGCTTCTTTATCGGGCCCAAACGTTTTTGAACTGGAGCTTTGGATCGCTCACCGGGAAGTGGACCGAGGCGCTCCAAAACCGACCTCCTTCTTTGGGATGGTCCTGCGGGATCTCCCGGAGCAGCTATTGGAATCATCGGCGATTTAGGTTGGTTCGCCGGAGGTTGAACTTTTGTTGAAGACTGCAATGATTGCTCCTTAGCCTGAATTGCCGCTTCAGACTTCGGCCTCCATACTTTGCGGGTAGGTGGCGGCTTCTTGGCCACTTCCTTCTGCAGTCTTCTGCGGGCTTCTTGGACTTGAGCCCGTGCCTATGCTGACAGTGCGCGGCGTTTGCGAATGCGCTCCTCAAGCGTTGAACGATTTCGTTTGACACGGATCCATTCCATCGTTTGCGGCTTGGAAGAGCTGCCGTTCATCGGTTGCTGAGGCTATTTGCCTCTTCTGTTCTTCAGATCCGCCTTGTAGCGGATTTCGTCAACGGACTCCATCGCCTTCGCGAATTGTCGCACCAGGCGTTGACGTCGCCTCTGGCGGGCTCTCTTTGAGAGAGTCACCACGCCCTCAGCGACGGAAGAGTTGGCCAGAACAGATCTGACCTGGTTGGAGGTTGGGGGAACTTCACCCGATGCAACTTCGGCATTAATCGGGGTGAGATCTTCGTTGGTCTTCTGTACTTCTTCGTACCAACGGACTTTTCTTCTGGAGGAGAACTTCCTGGACTTGCGGGGGGAGGTTGATCCGGACGAGGATGATAGATGCTCCTTGAACTTTTGCTGGTCGAATTCATACTCGACCTCCTCCTCGACCGGGATCACGATCCGCGGCTGCGACGCAACGATCTCGGCAGCGAGATCGGCGGCTCCCACTGTGGTCGCCAGATTGTTCGTAGTGAAAGTTGCCTTCATTGAATTCATTACTTTCTCAAGTAACAGTTTATCGATTACAAAAGATCCGGTCTTTCTATAAGATCTGGTTCCAACAAAATCAAAGAAAAATAAAAAGATTACAACTTTCCTTTTATGACGAACAAATCGCGAGATCCTGTTTTGCGGTCTCTCGCTTTTGTGGGTTCTTTGCCTGCGCCGGGGTTAATCCGTGGACCACCGCGCGATCTTGATCCGGTCGGATCTACACGGTATAGCAGGTGTTATCTCACAAAGGAAATAACAGCTGAGGGGATTATTTCGCCAAGGAAATAATAGCCCTAGTTATCGAAATCGACCAAGCGAAATCGAGACTCTTCTCGGGATCAAAGGCCAAGCTTTGATCCGGAGGAAAACCGTGTAGATCTCAGATCTGATCTCTCTCGAACTTCTTCCTTATTTGGCGTGGATGATGGCTAAGAACCAGATCTGGAAGTTGAATCTTCAAAGCTCCGAAAGTTCAAGTCTGATTCTCAATCTAGCAGAGTTTCGGCTCTCCCAATTCCAACCCTTGAAAAATGAGCCATCCCCCCTCTATTTATAGGCTTCTGAAAGCGGATCTGGGCTCAGATCTGGGCCCAGATCTGCCCGTGGCTCAGCCAGGTGGCTCGGCCACTTGGGTGGCTCGGCCACCGAGCCACCACAAGGTGGCTCGGTCGGCCACCCAAGTGGCGCGGCCGCCGAGCCACCCGATGGGTGGCTCGGCCTCCGAGCCACCATAGTGTGGCTCGGTGGCCGCCGAGCCACCTCAAGGTGGCTCGGTGAGCCGCCAAGGTGGCTCGACCGAGCCACCATTTGGTGGCTCGGCCATCGAGCCACCATTTGGTGGCTCGGCCACCGAGCCACCTTGTGGTGGCTCGGCTATGGCCGAGCCCTCCCGGGTGTTCGCCGTTGTGTCGGTTGTCCAGTCTTACGGTTTATCGGTTTATCCGAGCTTCGTCGTTGATCTGAACTCTGATTTGGCAGTACGGATCCTGATTTGGTAGTAAATCCGCTTCGGTGTTCGAGTTCGAATCCGTTCTATAGTTGGATGACTCGTTGACTCGCCAAACCGTTAGCTTGATTCCGCACGCAAGTGGATTTATTCCGTTGTTTGCGTGCGGTTCGTTAGCCTCGTAGCCTCGTTAATCTGCTTCGTTGCGTATCACTTGGCTTCGGTGTTGTGGACTAACGATCGTGTTTAGATACGTCACCAGATGGTTCGTTGATTTGTCGAATCACCGTGCCAAGCTGTGTTAAGGGACCTATAGGCAGTTTTATACGCCTACACTCTGATAACCAAAATCCACTTATCGACTCTCGTCAATAGAGCGATAAGTCCTCAAAGTTTCTCCAATCGCAACAAAATTCTTGTCATGTTAACATCACACATCTGACAACCAAAATCTACTTATCAACTCTCGTCAATAGAGCGATAAGTCCACAAACCCGTCAAGTTAACATCACACCTCTGACGACCAAATCAACTTATCGACTCTCTTTAATAGAGCGATAGGCCTATAAAATATTATTAGGTTTACATCACACCTCTAATAGTCAAACTCCCCCAATGAACTTGCTAAATCCTTTTTCAAATAGCAAGTTTTTATTATAAAATCCCCAGTGGATTAAAGATTTTCTGGAATTATCCTGGTGATAATGAAGAAAATTTTTGAATTTCACTCTAAGTGAAAATTCATGTAAAGTTAATACTACACCTCTGGTACTTCTAATTTTCTTTCAGTGTTTCAAGTGAAAACATAACACATAAAGAAATAACGACAAAGTCTAAGCCTAATACGCATTACCGGTTAGTCTTTTGCCGTGAAAAAGACACCAGAATCCACATCTGGGGACTTTATCTCGATCCCTAAATAGAGCCAAGTCTACGCTTAACACGCATTGCCAGGTAGCACATTCCCGTAAAAATGGTAAAGCCCACGTATTCAACATCGTGGCAGGTTATTATTAATAACGCCAAAATCCATGCCTTACACACATGGGAGATTTTATCTCGATCCCTAATTAGAGATAAGTCTGCATCTAACACATGCTGTCGGTTAGTCTTTTCCCGTGAAAATGACAAAGTCTATGTATTTAAAATCATAGCATCAAGTCTAAGAGGGTTCACTCTCTTAGCATAATGTTACATGTGAAACTGATTTAAATAATTCACATGCTAGTCCGACTCAAACGGTAGTCGGTAAAGGTTTATCAAATCCGTTAATGGCTGAGGGTTTGCTAAAAATCTTATGCATGTTTATAGGCCTATCAGCTTAATGGATATGAGCTGAGACTTGAATTAGATGAGCTAAATACAAGTCTCAAAGACTTAGTCAAAAATGCATGAAAACCACCTTCGCGTCTTAAGTCAAAACGCCAAGGTCAGACCCGCGTTGCAAAAACCACAACGCCGAGGTCACACCCGGGTTCCAAATTTAAAACGCAAGGGTGAGACACGCGTCTTAAGTTCAAAACGCAGGGGTCCACCCCCGCATTCCAGAAGCAGGATTATGATGCATACCTTCACACAGGTCCTGCGTGGCAAATCTCTTCAACCAAGATGCCTTTGAAGCGGGTGCAGAGAACAACTCCTTTGTGATAAGGAATCAACAGCTCTAAGATCAGAGTTGAGATCCAAAGTATTCCGAAAATTCATCCCAGCAAACCGTGAACTTTCAAAAACTTTGTAGGGGGTTCTATAGGCTGTCTAAAAAATCACTACAGATAACTTATCCCCATCAAACACCAATGATGAAAGTTATAATCTGACGACTTCCAGAAGGTTATAATTTAAAGACTTTCACGTAGATTGATGAAGGTTATAATCTGACAACCTTCACAACAACTGATAAAAGCTCTAATCAACAGCCTTCACAATCAATATTGGGAGTTACAATCTGATGACTCTCGTATTTTCAAGGAGCTAAGAAGAAGATTACAAGATGATGGTCTTTGCACAGCTCCAGCAAAAGAGACCATAAATTGATGGTCTCTTCACATCAAAACGCAGAGGTCATCCCTGCATTATACCATCAAAACACAGAGGTCATGCCCATAATAAAACCTCAAAACGCAGAGGTCCTTCCTGCGTTACAACATCAAAATGCAGAGGTCATCCCCAATGCTCTAATTAAAAACGTAGAGTTCGTGAACTCAAAACACGGAGTTCATCTCTGCGTCCCAACTCTGCGCGAACACGACGTTTTCAGCCAAAAACAGGCCCAACTCTGCATTTCAAGTCTAAAACACAGAGTTCAGACCCAGAACGCCCAGATTGGCGTTTGACTTGTTCAAAGCACGAACTGAACGGTTTCAAAAATGTTTTCCCCATAATTTGGGGAGCAGTTTAAGGGAGCGGTTACACCATATTTAGCCCTACTTAGGAGCGAATTAAGGGGGTGGTTATACTTCTTAATCTCCTATAAATAGCGGAAAACTCAACAGAGTCAAAGGATCCTTCGTTTTGGCAGAAAAGAGCCTTGGGTTTTGGCAAAAAAAAGAGATCTTTGGCTGGCTTTTTGAGGGAATTACTGGAGCTTTGGAGATCGAAAACAAGAGCTTTCTTTATCCTTAGCTTACAAACCGATTTTGGTTAAATCAACTCTTTCATAGAGTTTCAAACTCGTTCAGACTTATCAACTCATCAAGAGTTCTTTAAAACTTGCCACGCAAGTTCTCCATAGCGTCAAATCATAAGGAGAAGATCACGTTCCAGCGAAACAAGACATTCGGATCGTCAACGAGAAGCAAACTCGACGCGAGCATTCGAGGTAGGCATCTCATCGCCACCGTGAAGAACCCAGAATTAAACAAAGGGGAGAATTCAGATCAATTCTCTTCTCTTTTGTAATCAGGAAATCCGAATTATAATTAATTTTGAGAGAGTTGTAAACATTCTTTTTCTAAGCAGTTAGAGAGAATAAAATTAAATACGATTCTTTCATCATCTTCTTACTACAAAATTTTCACCAAACAGGGGTCCTCTACAAGGGAGCAGGCGAGATCTGTCGATACTCATCTGGTTGAAGGCTTCGACATACAAGATGTCCACCGAGCTCCTGTATCGACCATGATTCACTTTACCTAGTAGCCATCGATCCCCGCTGTGATGGTAATAAGGTCATCATGAGATGTCTCAACGCCTTGTAGGTTAGCATCCCCAAAAGATGTGGGTTCATCCGCCTTCATCCTTTTGTCGCCTTAGTCGACCTGCAACGCCTTCTTGGCATATCTCTTTCGGGCGTTGTTGGACGACCCTCCAATAGTAGGATCACCATTGATCATGTTGATGATTCCCTTGTGGCTAGGCTCCAGGGGTTAACTCTCCTGCTATGGTTGAGGACGAGGTGACCGCGAGCGAGATCTCCTATCTACCCTGGCTGGGTTAGCTTCCCTCTAATCCCATCGAGAGACGGGGTTCTTCAAGTACCCTCTCTCGATTAAGTCATCGATATCCCTCTTAAGGATTCAGCAGTCATTGGTGAGATGGTCGTGATCCTTACGGTAACGACAAAATTGCCTCAAGTTGCGGTTCTTAGGATTCGACGTCATCTTGGGAGCAAGCTTCTTGAGGTGACCCTCCTTCTAAACCATGGTGAGAGCTATTGTGAGGGAGGTGTTGAGGATTGTGAGGGCTGATCTTGGCGGTTGGTCCCTCTGTCGGTCCCTTCTGTTAGACTAATTGGAATGGGAGTCCACCCTCGGAGGGTCTATCGACCACTCTTGGCTCGCAGAGGGGCCCCTGGCCAACTCTGGTGTAGGTGCAACCATCGGTGCTACTGTTGGAGTCGATAGGGTGGTTGGTATTGCTGGTGCTACTAGAGCTGTGGCTGCGAAGGTCTCTATGGCCCTGGCTATCATCGTGTAGGCTCGGGCATCCTCCATGTCTATATACCCGTGAGCTTTGGCCATCTACAGCTCATAGTTGGCGACTGGCTACTTGGTAACTTAGTCGACCAACTCATTGCGCTGCAAGCCGACCATGAGTGCTGCCATAGCAACTATGCTCACTAGGTCGTTAACTTCCGGCCTCTTCGCCTGGAACCTTTTGAAGTAGGCTCGAAGACTCTCTCTGGGCCCCTGCCTCATCTGAATCATCACATGAGGGGGCAACTTCTGCTTGGTGTCAGCCAGGAAGTGGTGGATGAACTTCCGGCTGAGTTGTTGGAAGCTGCTGATGGACCTCTTCTCAAGAGTATTCCACCAGAGCTTAGCCTCCCTGAAAGAGTGATGGGGAAGTATCGACAGATAATCACTTCTGAAGCTTGGAGCATGCTCATTACATCATAGTAGTTCTGAACATGTTCGAAGGGATCTCCCTCGCCTTTGTACTTCTCTACATAAGGCATCTTGAACTTCTCACATGGGCAATTCATAAGGTCATCTGAGAGAGGGGTGTTCCCCCGATGGCGTCTGTGACCGGTCGATACACTCGGTCATATCCAGAGGCCCCTATGGTAACAGAGGGGGTGGGAGAGGCACGATGATAGAGGAGAGTCTTAGAGACCACTCTCCTGGTGTGGTCCCTAAAGTGACCTGGGCCTAGACTCTTGCCAGTGATGACCTAGGCCTAGACTCTCGCCAGTGATCTCCTAATGATGGTGGTTATGTCAGTGAGGCTCGTCAGCGCGAACTGATCGATGTGGTGGTGGAGACACGTCGAGCGTGCTCGACGTGATCCCTCGACTACTTGGCAGCAGTATGAGGGGTCCGAGGCGGGACTACTCGATGTACTCTGAAAAGAGGGTGAGTCTCTGATCGTTGGTCTCCAGAAGGTGGGGGAAGAGTTGAGGTAGCTCGCTGTGGCTACGGAAGCCGACTAAGAAGTTCGCTAGTAAAGATAGTGAATTGCTCTTGGAGAGATTGAGAAAGCTTCTGAGCTATTTCCTCAAGCTGGGCTCGAGTAACGTAGCTCTAATGTAGTTCTGCAGGGTGAGGCTTGTTTGCATCGGAATTTTTTTTATTGCTAAATCCATTATAATTGTTTATCAATTACAGATTCATGAGAGTTAATCTTTTTATAAGATTTCTCATTACAATGAAAATAAACAAATGAGATCTCCTAGAAACACACGCAGAGGACGTTTATCATCCACTGTTTGCATGTGATCTTTGCCTGTGCCGGGGACTCTTTGATTCGTGGACCGCCGAACGATAAATCCAGATTGATGCACATGAAGGCTTAGTGTTCTTTGTTTCAATCGAGGAAACTTAGAACTGAAGTAAATAATCTCAACCAATTAAGATTATTACTCTTCTCAAGATCAAAACAAGGTCTGATCTCAAGGAAAGGATGAAAAGGGGCTTCAGATCTCTCGAAATATTCCTCTTTATGCTAAAATTCACTAAGATCTTGCTAGCCTCTCTCCGAAATTCATGGATTTTGTTCTCACAATGTCAGCACTTCGCCTCCAAGCTCCAAATTTCAGATCCCCCGTGCATAGGGGCCCTAGGGGTGTATTTATAGGCTCCAGATGCAGTGTTTTCGGATAAGAATGAAGAACAACCCGTGATTATCCCTTTAGGTAGGTTTTTGGTTTTACAATAGCCTCCCCATGTTTATGGACGACCCTAAGCTACTCTGGAATGAGTGGAACGTACGAAACCTGAGAAACATTATCGAAAAAACGTGCCTTGGCAAATTCCCTGTGCGAGACTCTTCGAGGTGACTCAGAATTTCCGAGTCATTCTGAGGTGACTCGGAATTTTCGAGTCACTTCGAGGTGACTCAGAATTTCTGAGTCAATCTTAGGTGACTCAGAATTCTGAGAGTTCCTGACTATGTCTCGTTCCGTCGTTTAGCGTGTTTCGTCGTTTCGTGAGCGTTTCTTTGCTTCTTTTTAGCAACAAATAATCTTCTTTGACTTGGATGATGACGTTCATCACTTTCTCTTTGTCTTGAGTTTTGTGCGGGAATATATAGGCTTGGTCCAATAGTTCAGGCGAGGTTCGATCAATTCAGGCGGATTTCAGAATGTGATGCGAAGAACGAGTCATAACTTTCAAACTGTAAGTCAGAATTGGACAAATTATATATGAAAATCACCTATCTCGATGAGACGGGGCCAATCAAACCCACCAAAGTTTAGTTTTCTGCCATATGTTTCACCAAATTCCCTCCGGTTTTAGAGATATCAGCGTTTTCATCAGTTTTGAGCTTCTTTGCAATCTATATGTAATTTTTTATGCCTACAAGGCTGATCGGACCCATGCTCGGAACCAGTCATGTTTTCGTAAAAAATAAAATAGCTCTATAGTGGCTACCAAACTATTGATGTTAAGTGATCATACAGTCAATTATATCCGTGGTTGGAAGAGGGTAGAGTTTGAAATTGATGAGGGGTCGCTTCCTTCCCCGACTTTATATCTGGTCCTGAGGTGAGTGGTGTTTGTGGAAAAATTTGCAAGAAAATTAAGAATCAAATTTGTATTAATCTCCCTTATTGACTTAAGGTAAGAATGAATACAATCTCTCATATTAATCTCTCTCTAACCAACTTAGAAAAAAAATTACAACTTTTCCTTATCGGTTTCCCGATTTACAAAAGAGAGAAGGAATCGACGGAGATCCTTCCCTTAGTTTCATATTGGGTTTTTCTCGGTAGCGATGGGAGTTTGAATCTTATATCCCGTTGATGATCCGAGCACCTTGATTCGTGGAACGTAGTCTATTCCTCTTGACTTGACGTCGGGAAGAACTTACGAGTCAAGTTTAGAACTCTAGAAGAGTTAAGAACTGTGAACGAGTTTAAGAACTCTATAAAAGAGTTAATTTCAAAAAGGAAAATGATCCTTTTAATTGAAATCAGAGAATAACTCATATTCAGTTCTTCAACCGAAACTCGGTTCAAAAGCCAAGGCCGAAAAGCTCTAAAGCTTCAACAAAAAGCCTTCACAAAATACTCTAAGGGTTCATCAAGATTGCCAACCCCCCTCTTTTCCAGCTATAAAACCAGCTATTTATAGGGTTTAAGGGGTGTAACCGATCCCTTAAATTGCTCCTTAATGGGGGTTAATGGCCCCATTAAATGGGTGCAACCGACCCCCTTAAATTGCTCTTTAATAGGGGCTTAATAGCCCTATTAAATGGGTGTAACCGACCCCTTAAATCACTACTTAATGAGGGTTTATGGGATGTAACCGCCCCCATAAATCTCTCCATAATGGGGGCTTAATTGCCTCATTAAAAGGAAAACCGTTCAAGTGATTTGAAACGGTCAAACGTGACGTCCGCATTCTAGCTTCAAAACGCGAGGGTGAGCCTAGCGTTTGGCTGTTGAAACGCGGGGATGTGACCTCCGCGTTTTGTTGTTGAAATAGGGAATGACCTCCGTGTTTTGTTGTTGAAACGCGAGAATGGCCTCCGCATTTTGTTGTTGAAACGCAGGAATAACCTCCACGTTTTGTTGTTGAAATGCGAGGATCGCGTTTGGGATTGAAGAGATCGTCAATTGTAATCTATTTTCTCAAGTTCTGTAAGGATCATTAGTTTCTAATCCTTATATATGGTTCTTGAAGAAATGAAGATTCTGGAGCCCACCTTCTTTATTCTCCATCTTCATACTGATGAGGATCAGCTATCTGCAGCGATTTTTAGACAGTCTACAAGTGGTCGAAAAGTCTGCACATATAGAAACACGTGAGAGGATGAGGATTAGTTCCCTCGTGGTCCCTCCGACGATCAAGTCACGTGGTGAGCTTGAGTGGAGAAAGTGAATAACTCTGAGAGTTATTGTGTGTGCAGTATGATATGCAGATCCGAGGGTTTTTTCCTAGAATCAGAATCGAGAAAAAGAAGATCCCCCTCAAAGTTAGAATAGTATCTCTATTTATAGTGAGGATATAAGGGTAGATTGGTCACTTCGGCCAAGCACAGGATGGCGGTGGCGAAGTGTGGGCTAGCGGCTGCATCAGCACATGCTTTACAAGTGTCGGCTGGCGACTGGAGGAAGGATCACTTCATCATTAAACGAGAAGTGATCGGTGGCATGGCGGTGCCTACGTGGTCCGATGAGTCATGAAGGCTATCGGGGCTAGAGACGTGATGTACCTACCATGCATTAAATGTGATGCTGACACATTGCCAGTGGGAAAGACTCGATGCAGAAGTTGTTCTCTAGTTTCACCAAGAAGTAACGCCTTTCGAGTCGTCCTCACGAGGCGTCAAGTAAATAGTCGAGTGGGCACATGGCGAGTCGTCTTCGACAAGAAGGTCGACTAGTACCGTCTTTCGAGTCGACATGAAGGAATGTCGACTCGATGAGTCGGCTAAGTCAGAATCCTCGTTGATCTTTGGCCACTAACTTGATTGGGGCATTGCATGCAGAAGTACACACGTTCGTTGTTGGCAAAGAGTTGCACTTAGGTGGTTGAAAACACCATAACAATTCCTATCAAGAAACAAAGCATTAATCCTTAAACTCGTTGCTGTTTACTTAGAAGGATTAAAAAGTTTAATATAAGTTTTAAAATAGTTTAATACAATTCTAAATTACTAAAAAAATAAATTAGAAATAATTTTGTAAGTACAAACTTAATATAGTTAAAAAGGTAAAAAACGAAAAAAGTTGGACGAAAAGCCCATGGGCCAGCCCACGACCCACAGGACGTGGGCCGAGTCAGACCCAGCCCGCACTTATGCAGATAGTGGGCCAGGCTAGGTCCAATCCCAGACGATATCAGAGAAATAAGTTCGGCCCACTCGGACCCGGCCAGACCTGGGTTAGTCCCAGCCCGACCTTAAACCCAGTGGGTTGGCTCACAAGCCTGAACTGGCCCGGCCAACACCCACTGATAATCACATTTTATTACAATTTTATACCCTCATTATCTATTTTTTATGAATAAATATATCACTAATAATTATTTTTATCTTTAATTGCAGGTTAATCAAAAATAAAAAGCCCAATATCTCTTCTCTCAATAAAGCCCATGAATTAATGAAGAATATATGCAAATACATGAAAGAGCCCAAGTCTAAGTCCAAAAGCCCAAAGCTAAAGCCAAATGAAAGAGGAAATCAGCGGATTGCAAAAGGAGGGAAATGGGTATCGATGCCAGCATCGATACCCGTATCGATACCAGCATCGATACTGGTATCGATACCTTTGTCGTTCTGTTACAGATCAATGGCTGAAATTTGCTTGTTTTGTATAAGATTTCAATTCAATAGCTCTCATTCACTGATGTTTACTATAAATAGGGGTAGAGAGTGAGGGGTTGAGGGTGTAAAAATTTTTGTAACTCCATTTGGAGAGGAGGGCCACTCTTAATTGAGAAGGCCTTCCAAATTTGTAACTTTTGTTATAATTAATAAAATAATTTTTTCACCACTTTAAATATTTTTTTTCTTTGTTGGATGATGAAGAATTATTTGGAGGTTTGCATTCTTTTTATTTTTCTCTTTTATTTCTTTTTAGTAATTTCTTTATTATTGATTATTAGTTAGATTTACATTCATGCTTGTAGTGTAGATTTATTTTCTTGTCTTTTTATTTCCTTTTTGCACTTTAATTTGTAGAGTAGATTTATTTTCTTGTTCATAGTTTAAAATTTTTTTTTCTTTTTGTAATTAGTTCTTTTTCTTCTTATTTTTATTTCTTAAGATGTGAAATTAATTCTTGTAGGAATCTTAGAATTGTATGAAACTAGTCTAATTTCCTTTATGTTATGCAAATTATTCTCTTATACTTAAAATGATCATGTATAGGATAATCAACTAGAGAACTAATTGATAGAAGAAGAATTTGATAATCTATGCTTATCTTGAGTGGTTTGATACGTTATACTTATGAATTCTAGGATTACTATCTTGTTGTTGTTCTTATCATGATTTTTATTTTGACTTAGATGATAATTTGATAGGTTATACTTTCCTTAAATGGTTTGGTAGTCTATACTTAATAAATCTAAATTGAAATATGATAAAAAGAGAATAGTTTGTATTTAATAATTAAGATTAGCTAGTGGATTCAATTCTAGATTTCTCATATCTTTAATTGAACCCTCCATCTTTTGTTTTCTTGATTTTTCTCTTTCTTGCTTTTTATTTTATTCTTTGATTCTTTCTTCTCTCCTATAAAATTCAATTTATTGTTACTTGCACATATTCAAAACAATCACTCTCACTCATCATAACTCTCACACTTATTCTTTAATCCTATTTTTGTCACGCACATAACATAAGAACCAAATCTAATTTTCTCCTACAAACACCTTCCTCGTGGGATCAATATCTTTATACTATAACTTGATTAGTCGTGCACTTGTAATTTTTGGGTATATGTTTATGCCGCATCATCCACCCCTACTAAGATCCCATTAACTTCTTAGTTTCCCACCAATCGAGGCAGGTTATGAAGTCATGGATAAGAATTAACAAATGATAACGTGCTTCAAGTGCATAATATAATACTTCAGATACACATTTTCTCTGAAAAAAAACACTTCAAGTGTTCAAATTTACGTGCATATGTACGTATGTGTGTACATATATGTATATAAACAGACGCCACATGCTAGGGTTGGGCATTGGCGAGTTCGAATGGACTGAACCGGCCTAGCCTGGTTTGGGTCCAAACTTAGCCCTATTAGAATTTTGTTCGGGGAGAATTTTAATCACGCAATATCTCTTGTTTGATTAATGACAAACTCTCATTTGGTACTAACAAGTTTGCGAGATGATTTTCAGAAATAAACAGTACGAAAAAGTTTCGGCTCAAAGTAATGCAAAAATCAACACGAATAGTTGATTTCAACCATTAATCATCGATGGTGACGATGCGACTATCGATTGTCCATAGGCCATTGATGAACTAAAAACAACAATCTGTATTTTCCAAACTAAGAAATTGAACCATCATTGGACTACAGTTAACCATCAATGATCCATTCAACTATCAATGGACTATAGTTAACAATCTGTAAATTTAAAAACCAGAATTTAAACAATCGATAAACTACATAAACCATCTATTTATTGGTGGTAATTCCTGGTGATGGCTGAACGACCAATTGCCTTGAGAGGATGCGGATTTGGGATTCTTCTTGATTACCTTCCATCATGAATTTTTTTGTGTTGATGCCGACTAATCTTATGATGTTTAATATATTATTATTTATACTAGCCTTTAGTCCCGTGCAGCGCATGGCTTTTAATTTAACATTTTTATTATCTGATCTCATTTAACCTCTCACTTTCCAACAAATGGAGGCTAGTTATCAAGTCAAGGGCTGCAGTGAGAATTAACAAATTATAACGCGCTCCATGTGCATAATATAATTACAAATACACTTAACAAGTTAACATGCCCTAAAAAATACATACGCTAAGATCACATGAACTTCTCAGTTTCCAAAAAAGGCGGGCTATGAAGTCACGGGCTACGGTAAGAATTAACAAATGTTAACGTGCTCCTAGTGCATAATATAATATTTCGAAGGACAAATTTTAAACAAGTTTAGTATTTAATTGTTAAAATCGATCAATTTATTTAATATTTTCGCCCCACTTTTATCAAGTCAGATAAAACTAGGTTATTTATGAAAATTTGCCCCGTCTCAAATATACTTTTGCTCTAAAAAAGCATTTGAAGTGTTCAAATTTACATGCATATGTATGTACATGCGTCCATATGTGTGTATATAAACGGCCGCCACATGCTAGAGCTGGGCATGGGCTAGTTCAAGCTGCGGATCAAAACTAGATCCTGTTAGAACTTTGTTCGGGGAGAACGTTGTTTGTGCAATATCTCTTGTTTGATCAATAATAAACTCTCATTTGGTACTAATATTGATTCTCTAGAGTACAAGAATATTCTAACATCTCATATACAAGAATGTTCAAAGAAAATACAAGAACAATCCAGAGTCAGGCCGATGTGGCGCTTATGTGAGAGCTGACTAGGCGACAAAAAAACCTTTTGTGACATTCTCCCCTACTCATCCCAGCGATGCCGTCATCGCTTAGTTTTCTCCTGCTTAAAGCGCTGTATCGAGTCTTCAAACTGTAAAAAATTCCTTGCTGGCTACCAGCTACGCTCAATATCAGGCAATCCCTTCTAGCGTACGAAGTACTCTAGATATTGTCGATTGTTCCCTTCGCAAACCATCCTATCCGCCAATATTTCCTCAACCTCCTTATCGAACTCCATGTGAACTCCTACAGTTGCTCGAGTTGATTTCTCACAACATGGATATTCTGCATCCTCGTGGTATGGCTTTAGCATGCTCACGTAGAAGACCGGGTGGTAGTGGAGTATCGGGGGCAGTTCAACATTGTAGGCAATATTCCCTACCTTCTTCACAACTGGAAATGGGTGCTCATACTTCCTTATCGAACTCTTGTGCAAACCCTTGGGTCGATCAAGTGCAAATAGCTTGGGTGTACTGCTAGGGGAATCGGACACAAGACTAGCCTATTATGGGCCATCCTGATCAAACCGTTCTTCAAAAACTTTGAGATCCGGATCTTAAAGAACAGAGGTGAAGACAATGATCCTAGGGCAGCACGTGTCGACAGATATGGATCCAAGGATGAAGAACTCGATGACAACGTGATTGAGAAAGCTATATAATGATCAAGATGATGAATGAACTCCAATCTTCAAACCCTTTTTTTCTCTCTTCCTCTCTCTTTATGTCTCAAATAGGTTAAAGTCATCAGTAAAGAATGAGATAGTAGTATATTGGATGACTGGGATAAGATCTCAGAGAGCTGCAAATCAATCTAGGCTCTTCGATGGGATACTTGCTCATCGATGAGCAATGTGCACATCAATGGGTCAATGGTTCATCGATGGACAACATGCTTTTGTAATGTTTCTAGATCGATGAGGGCATTCAAATTAATGACCAACAACTTTGCTCATTGATGGGCAATGTGCTCATCAATTTGTGAAGACTCTCTATAAAATACTTCATTGATAAGTGGTTAAGAAATCGACAGACTCAGTAGCCTACTATTCATCAATGAGAAACTATGCCCATCAATGAGTCTGCTTACAAAGTCATTGTTTTGAGTTGATTTTCATTCCGTTTGATCTTGCTATTGATTCTATCATGTATTAACCTGCACAAGTCATTTCAGACACAAATTAGTCATAAATAAATATTTATTATTCAATAGAAAAATTGTACGGACACGATCCTAACAATTCATAATTTTGGTCGGAAGGGGATTCTTGGTTAGGCCCTCACTATTCTTTTATGTCAGATTTTTTTATATAATTTAGCTCCTCACCATTTAAAATTTAGGGGAAAATGTATTAAGGCCCCAAAAAAATAAAGTGATTGTGACCAGGCCCCCCCAATTATTTTTTGTGTGACAAAACCCCCAACCCATAAAGTACTTGTGTTTCAGCCCCTCTTTTCTTTTCCAAGACAACACAGTGAGCCAATATTTAGGAATACCCTAAATTACCCTCAACTCCTTCCCCATCAAAACTTGTTTGCCCTCTCTCTCTCCCTCTTCTCTCTTCTCACGCTCAAACTTCCTCAAACCACCGTCAAATTGGATGGAGGCGGCAACGAGAAGAAGCCGCCACTGTCACTAATTCCTCCTGCCACCTCAACCTCCCAAACAACCTCTTCAACTCCTCTCCCCCCTCTTCAATCTCCACCCTCAAGCACCTCGTCGTCCTCGATCTCTACAACAACAATCTCAGCGAAGCTCTGCCACCAGAGATCGCCAACGTCACCGCCCTCCGACACCTTCATCTCGGTGGTAACTTCTTCTCCGACGAGATCCCCAAAGTGTACGGCCACATGAAATCTTTAGAATACTTCATTGTTTCTGGTAATGAGCTTGGGGTTCGACCCCGAAGGAGATTGGAGATTTGAGCAGTTTAAATGAGGTTTATTTAGGGTTTTTCAACGATTATAGCAGCGGGATCCTTACTGAGATTGGAAACTTGTCGAATCTTGTTCGATTCGATGCGGCAAACTGTGGCTTGACTGGTGAGATTTCGCCGGAGATTGGGAAGTTGAAGAACCTCGATACTTTGTTTTTGCAAGATAACGATATCTCCGTCGAGATCACACCGGAGTTGGGGGAGCTGCAGAGTTTGAAGTCGCTGGATCTTTCCAACAACGCACTCGCTGGTGAGATCTCTATGGGCTTTTTGAAGCTCACGAATCTTACCCTGTTGAATTTGTTAAGGAATAAGTTAATCGAAGCGATTCCTGAGTTTATCGGAGACTTGTCGGAGCTTGAAGTGGTGCAGCTTTGGGAGAATAATTTTACTGGGAGTATTCCTAAAAATCTTGGGAGAACAATTATTTGAACGGTTCTATTCCTAATGGTTTGTTTAGCTTACCAAATATAGTCCAGATTGAGTTACAGGATAATTTGTTAACTGACGAGTTTTCAAGAACAAAAGATGGTTTGGGTTCTTCAAATTTAGGGCAAATTAGTTTATCCAACAATTGGTTGGCTGGTGCTCTTCCAGCTTCGATTGACAGTTTCTTTGCACTTCAGAAGCTTGTTATCAACGACAATTTCTTCATACATACTAAGTCATGATGCAACTGATTAAAAACATAGTAGTAGCTGGGTGGTTGCCTATAATTGATTCTGTATCAAACGATGACCACCAAAAGAGGTGTTCTGAGAATAAAGTTACATAATTAGAAGAATGTGATGTTTGTTTTGTTGTTTTGCATAGTCATACTTAAAATTTTACTGGACATGTTAGCTTTCATCATTATATGTTAACTCTCCTCATAACATGTTAACTTTTAAGCTGAACATGTTAACGTTCATCATAATATGTTAATTTTCACTGTTACATGTTAATTTTCATACTAATATGTTAACTTTCTTCATAACATGTTAACTGTCAGGTGAACATGTTAACTTTCATCATAATATGTTAACATTCACTGTTACATGTTAATTTTTACTATAATAT
This sequence comes from Asparagus kiusianus, assembly GCA_022839385.1. Lineage (NCBI taxonomy): Eukaryota > Viridiplantae > Streptophyta > Magnoliopsida > Asparagales > Asparagaceae > Asparagus > Asparagus kiusianus. Next base: position 441,112 of record BQKN01066283.1, read on the forward strand.
GTTAACTTTCTTCATAACATGTTAACATTCAACTGAACATGTTAACTTTTAACTGAACATGTTAACATTCACCATAATAAAATTCTTACATTCTTACAGCTGATATTATTTGAATACATGATTTCTCATCTCTTGACACATAGCTATGATACTTAACACACGACAAGAAGAGTTAACATGTATCTGTTAAAGTTAATATTTACTATTCGTTTATGCTGTGGAATCTGAAATCACAAAACTAACATCACACAAAGCCAATTTTTAAAAAGAGTTTATTAATTACTTACATTTCAGTTAGAACTTTCTGATTTTTTTAAAATATAACTCTTTATATTAACAACAATATCAGTTCTAAAATAGAACTCACTAACTAACGTCTAGTTCTATTTCTTCACTTTCTTTTAGTAGTAATTGGTGGTAATATCTCAATTTCATCTCTTGACACACTTCGCTTCTCATAATCTAGGATGAGATAAAAGACTTGGTCATAGCTTTCTTTAAACGCTTCTACGAAAATAAAGCAGTGAAAGTTAACAGAATTGGATGAAAGTTAACATAAAGCAGTGAAAGTTAACATTCAGTATGAAAAGTTAACAGACTAGGAGGAAAGTTAACACGTTTAGTTAAAAGTCAACATATAACTATTATAGTTAACATGCTCTGATAAAAGTTAACATGTATCTATGATACTTAACACACAACATGAAGAGTTAACATGTAACTGTTAAAGTTAATATTTACGATTTGTCTATGCTGTGGAATATGAAATCACAAAACTAACATAACACAAAGCCAATTTATTGATTACATTTCAGTTAGAACTTTCTGATTTTTTAAAAATAGAACTATCTATATTAACAACAGCTTACATATGAATCTCCATACAACCACTGTTTCGATTATGCTCTATCGTGCACTTCAAATCATCTTCACTATCAATAAAAATATTTAGATTCGGGTGCAAAAATATAATGTATTTTCAAAATCAACTTAGTGCTCCACGTGATTAATCCAATGGTTTCACAATTCTTAAAAATCAAATAGTAATCACAAGAAGCAAGAAGCTCGCTCAATTCTCACAAATAGAACTCTACTATATATGTTCTTTACTACTATATCTTGTACAAACCTCACCACAAATCACTAAAGAATTGACTCAACTGCAAGCAACCAAACACTCCATAATCCGAAAACATATTGCTAATAAAAAATCACAGCAACCTCAAGAGGAGCTTGAGTGCCGCAAGCAACCAGATTCACTCCCAATATGGATGCTTCTAACTTTTGTTGCAAAACCAAGGGGACATATGGTTTCACACATATCTTCTTCTTTAGGGCTCACATGGACAAGCATCAAGGATTTTGAATCTGATCCTGAAACCATGTATAGTGATACCTGAAACTTCAGCTGCTACCAAATATGTTATAGGAATAAACAAGAAAGATATCGTTCAGAGAAATAGCAGACTTACCAAGGGAATCTCTGAGAACTTGTGTAAGCTTAACATTCCTACGAAATGTGGGAAACCCAAATTATTTGGTTTTTGGAGGGATACAATTAATTTCTACCTAAAAGTTTCCATTAAATGTACCTATAAGGAACATGAGATTTTCTACTTTGGAGTGCACTAATAACATCCCCAAGGGCTGAAAGTGATAGATTTATTGCCTTACTCTCTCTTTTATTCCCCATGTGAAGACCACATATTTTTGTGATCACATTACCCTCTCTTCATCTCCTCTGCTTCTTCCAACAGTAGCATTAGCGGTGACCAGAATTGATCAGAATGGAGAGAAATGGGCTCCCTTCAATCTTCATTGCAGCTGCATCTCTTCTCTCAGTTCTCGCTCATGCATCCTCATTTGATTACAAGGACACCCTATCAAAAAGTCTTCTATACTTCGAGGCCCAGCGGTCCGATCACCTCCCTTACAACCAGCGTGTTCGATGACGAGGGCATTCGGGACTCACTGACAGGCTCCAACAATGAGTAATCTCTCTACCAACTTCTCATCTTTGACTCTTACAAGAGAATAGAGGGGGAGAGGAGGAGGAGAGAAGAAGAGGAGAAATGAGGGGGAGAGGAGGAGGAGAAAGACACAAAGGAGAAGAAGAAGAAGAAGAAGAAGAAAAGGAGAAGGGGTATTTTTGGAAAGCTGTTGAGATTAATTCCTGGGAGAGTGTGAAAGGGGCCAGATCATATTTTTTGGGGGTTTTGGGGTTAAAGCACATGGGGAAAACATTGAGGGACTGGGACACAATCACTTTATTTTTTTGGGGCCTTAATACATTTTCCCCTAAAATTTAACGGTGTCAAATAAGAGGGTATAAAAATCTAACAAGGG
>BQKN01066283.1:448457-461358 GCA_022839385.1 Asparagus kiusianus
CAGATCAAAATTTGCTGAAATTTTTGAAAGAAAAACATCATGCGAGAGAAGAGGACACAGTGGCTAGGTCACATTTCTCAGCTTTTCACTGTATATATATGATTAATGCCGCCTATGCAATTTCCAATAGTTCATGGAGATCAGTTAGGAGACTTTTGAAAGTTCAGAAGGATCTTTTTCCACCTGCTTATGAAGTTTACCGGATTTTTTGCTGGGATTATTGTTGGAGTATTCAAGCAGCGGAAGAAAAAATTTAAACAATCAAGAAACCTCAAATCTACTAAGCAATCAAGACAAAAATCAAACAACGAGATTTAACGTGGTTCCACACAATCAAGATAATCCGTGTACGTCCACGGGGAGAAGGGGAAGATCTTATTGTTTTTGAGAAGAGTTTTCAAGAGGTTGAAACCACACAACCCTAACAATAGTGGAATATAGATCTCTCTCTTTCTTGTTGTTAAACCCATGGATTGATACAATATATATAGAGATTGATTTTGCTCAATCCTATTAGAACTCTAACTTGAATCCTAATTGGATTTCCCTCTTCAATCCTATTTGAATTCCCAATTTAATTAATTCCTTCAATCCAATCCTAATTAGGATAGTATAACTAATCCTAATTAGAGTCCAAACCCAATCCTGCTTCTCAACTGATTTGAGTCATCACGAACTCAACAATCTCCACCATGACTCACATCATGTTGAATCAATCCTTTGCGAATATTTTCCAAAATCAACCCCCACTTTATACAACTCCCTCCCAAGAGTATTTCTCCAAAGTTACTTCTGAAGAGCGTGGATGAAGTCCAGAAATACTTTGAACTTCTCCACTGGAATGGCCTTTGTCATCATATCTGTCGGATTCTTCTTTGTACTGATCTTCACCAGTTCGATCACTTTTTTCCTGTCAATCCACTCTCAGATCTTGTGATACCTTATGTCAATGTGCTTCGTCCGCTTGTGATACATCTGATCCTTCGCAAGATGAATCGCGCTCTGACTGTCACAATGAATAGGTACTGAATCCTACATGATGTCAAACATCCTGACCAAACCCCGCAACCACAGAGCTTCCTTCGATGCCTCAATTACAGCTATGTACTCCACCTCAGTCATCGAAAGAGCCACAGTTTCCTGTAACTCAGCCTTCCAACTAATGACATAGTTAGAAACTGTGAATACATACCCCGTCGTTGACCTTCGCTGATCAATGTCGCCTGTGTAATCTGCATCGACGTATCCATGTAGTTTCTTGGACCCCTTATCCTCTAAAGATTGAAATAATAGGCTCACCTTTGTAGTCCCTCGTAGATAACGCAGAATCCATTTCACCGCCTCCCAATGCTGATTTCTTGGATTTGACATGAATCGACTTACTGAACTTACTGCATAGGCTAAGTCAGGCCTAGTGCAAACCATAACATACATCAGCGATCCCACCGCACTCGCATGTGGTATCTGAGACATCTTTTCCTGATCCTCAACTGTATCTGGACACTGCTCTGAGGATAATTTGAAGTGACCAGCTAAAGGAGTAGAAACTGATCGTGCTTCATCCATGTTGAACTATTTCAACATCTTGAGAATATAATTTTCTTAGGACAACCAAAGTTTGCCAAAAACTATGTCTCGTGAGATCTCTATACCTAAGATCTTCCCGGCTGCTCCCATATCCGTCATGTCGAACTCCATCTTCAACAACTGCTTGACTTCCTCGATTTGTGCCCTTTCCTTCGCAGCTATCAGCATATCATCCACTTATAACAGCAAATATGTTAGATGCCCAGTCTGTCGGTAAGAGACACAATCATCATACACGATTGAAGCCGGCCTTGATCATGAATGAGTCAAAGCGCTTGTACCACTACCTCAGAGATTGTTTGAGCCTGTACAGAGACCTCTTAAGAAGACAAACCTTGTCCTCTTCACCTTTGCGAAAATAATCCTCAGGCTACTTCATGTAAATTTGCTCCTCTAATTCTCTATGCAGAAATGTTGTTTTAACGTCCATCTGCTCCAACTCCAAATCATATTGCGAAACAATAGCCAACAATAAACGAATAGACGTATGTTTGACTATGGTAGAAAAGATCTCATTGTAGTCCACTCCTTCCTTCTGAGCATATCCCTTGACAACCAACCTTGCCTTGAATTGCTCACTGTTTGGTGGAAATTTTGTAAAAAGACAAATAATGTAAGAATCATATTTGATTTATTCTCTCTAGCTGCTTAGAAAAAGAATGATTACAACTCTCTCAATCTTGATTACAATTGGATTTCCTGATTACAAAAAAGAGGAGAATGATCTGGATTCTCCCCTTTGTTTAAGTCTGGGTTCTTCACGGTGATGATGGAGTGCCTCCCTCGAATGCTTGCGTCGAGTTTGCTCTCCGTTGACGATCCGTACGTCTTGATTCATTGGAACGATATCTCCTCCTCACGATTTGACGTTGTGGAGAACTTGCGTGGCAAGTTTGAAACTCTTAATGAGTTGATAACTCTGAACGAATTTGAAACTCTATGAAAGAGTTGATTTTAACTGAAAGTCGGTTATAAGCCAAGGATGAAAGCTCCCTATTGTTGAACGTAGCCGAAGGATGAACGCTAATCTCCCCCTCGCTGCCAAGCCGAAGATCTCCTCTTCGCTGCCAAGTCCAAGATCCAAAAAGCTAGCCGAAAGAGCCCTTCTTCGCTGCCAAGTCCCAAGACGAAAGATCCAGCCAAAAGAGCAGCCCGAGATCTCTTCTTTTCTCCTAAGTTGAAGGACCAAGGATCCAGCCCGAACTTCATTGAGTTTCTCACTATTTATAGGGGATTAAGGGGTATAACCGCCCCCTTAATTCGCTCCTAAGTGGGGTGTAACCGCCCCCAAATCGTGGGAAACGGTTTTAGAACCGTTCAGCTCATGTTGAATGAGTCAAACAACGCCCAGTTTGGCGTTCAGGACCCTAACTCTGCATTTTAGACTGAAGACGCGAAGTTGGGCATCCGCTAGATGTTGAAAAACACGAGGGCCGCCCGCATTTTGTTTGCTGAGGGTTGGAAACGCGGCGGTCGCTCGCATCTTGCTTATTGAAGCTTGGAAACGTAGGGGTCGTCTGTGTTTCATTTGCTGAGGATTGGAAACGCAAGGGTCGCCTGCGTTTCAAGAATTGAAACGCGGGGGTTGCCTGCGTTTCAAGAATTGAAACGCGGAGATGACTTTTGCGTTTAGAAGGGGCTAGTTGACTTGTAGCCTCTTCTGTAGAGCGTTGTAAAGACCATCGTTGAGTGATCTTCGCCTTGGCTATTTGAAAATATGAGAGCTGTCAGATTATAACTCTCGATGTTAATTGTGAAGGCTATTGAACTAGAGCTTTCATCGGTTGTTGTGAAGATCGTCAGATTATAACCTTCATCGATCTACATGAAAGTCTTCAAATTATAGCCTTCTGCAAGTCGTCAGATTGTAACTTCCATCATCGGTGTTTGATGGGGGATCAGCTATCTATTGTAATTTTTAGACAGCCTACAGAACCTCCTCTAAAGTTTTTAAAAATTTACGGTTGACTGGGATGAATTTTCGAAATACTTTGGATCTCAACTCTGATCTTGGAGCTGTTGATTCCTTGTCACAAAGGAGTTGTTCTCTGCACTCGCTTCGAAGGCATCTTAGTTGAAGGGATTTACCATGCAGGACCTGTGTGAAGGTATGCATCATAATCCTACTCCTGGAATGCGGAGGATGAACCCTGCGTTTTGAACTTGAGACGCGGAAGTTTCTTTCATGCATTTTTGATTAAGTCTTTGAGACTTATCTTTAGCTCATCTGTTTTAAGTCTTGGCTCACATACATTAAGCTGATGAACCTGCAAACATGCATAGGATTTTTGGCAAACCCTCAGCCATCAACGGATTTGATAAGCCTTTACCAACTATCGTTTGAGTTAGGCTAGCATGTGGATTGTTTAAATCCGTTCCACATGTAACGTTGTGCTAAGAGAATGAACCCTCTTAGACTTGATGCTATGATTTTGAATATATAGACTTTGTCATTTTTATGGGAAAAAACTAACCGGCAACGCGTGTTAGGCGTAGACTTATCTCTAATTAGGGATCGAGATAAAGTCCCTCATGCATGTGAGGTATGGACTATGATGTTTTATTCGCGGCAAAAGACTAACCGGCAACGTGTGTTAGGCGTAGGCTTATCCCTACTTAGGATTTGGGATAAAGTTCCCCGTGCGTGTAAGGCACGGATTCTGGCGTTATTAATAACAGCCTACCACGATGTTGAATACGTGGGCTTTTGTCTTTTTTACGATCAAAGACTACCCGACAACGCGTATTAGGCGTAGACTTATCTCTAATTAGGGATCGAGATAAAGTCCCCCATACGTATAAGGCATGGATTCTGGTGTTATTAATAACAACCTGCTACGATATTGAATACGTATGCTTTGCCATTATTGCGGGAATAAGCTACCCGGCAGCATGTGTTAGATGCTGACTTATCTCTAATTAGGGATTGAGATAAAGTCTCCCATGCGTGAAAGACATGGATTTTTGGTGCTACGATATTGAATACGTAGGCTTCGTCGATGTTTCTTCCTGTGTTACTTGAAACACTGAAAGAAAGTTGGAAGTGCCAGAGGTGTAGTATTAACTTGGCATGAATTTTCACTTAGAGTGAAATTCAGAAATTTTCTTCATTATCACTAGGATAACTCCAGAAAATTTTTAATCCGCTGGGGATTTTATAATGAAAACTTACTATTCTTATTGAAAAAGGATTAACAAGTTCATTGGGGTTTGACTGTTAGAGGTGTGATGTTATCCTAACAGTATTTTATGGGCCTATCGCTCTATTGAAGAGAGTCGATAAGTTGATTTGATCGTCAGAGGTGTGATGTTAACTTGACGGGTTTGTGGACCTATCACTCTATTGACAAGAGTCGATAAGTGGATTGTGTTGTCAGAGGTGTGAGGTTAACGTGATAGAAAAATGTTGTAATCGGAGCAACTTTGCAGACTTATCATCCTATTGAAGAAGATTGATAAGTGGGTTGTCAGAGGTGTTTGATATTAACATGATAAGAGAATGTTGCGATCGGGGTAACTTTGTGGACTTATCATCCTATTGACGAGGATTGATAAGAAAATTGATTGTCAGAGGTGTTTGATATTAACGTGACAAGAGAATGTTGCAATCGGGGTAACTTTGTGGACTTATCATCCTATTGACGAGGATTGGTAAGAAAATTGATTGTCAGAGATGTTTGATATTAACGTGATAAGAGAATATTGTGATCAGGGTAACTTTGTAGACTTATCATCCTATTGACGAGGATTGATAAGAAAATTGATTGTCAGAGGTGTTTGATATTAACGTGATAAGAGAATGTTACGATCGGGGCAACTTTGTGGACTTATCATCCTATTGACGATGATTGATAAGAAAATTAATTCTCAGAGGTGTTATATTCACGTGATAGGAATTTGTTATGATTGGAGCAACTTTATGAACTTATCATTCTATTGACGAGGATTGATACGTGGATTGTCAGAGGTTTGGTATTAACATGACAAGAGAATGTGTTGCACAAGGTTTTGGGAATTAGCGTCTCGCTGGGGAAACTTGCTAAGTGAGTTTATCATCAGAAGCGATGAATTTTGGTACTTGTGATTTGAACAAGATTTTGAAGACTTAGTGTCTTGCTGGGGAAGATTACGATTTGAGCAATTTTGAGGACCTATCATTCTATTGACAAGGATTGATAAGTTGATTGCCAGAGGTATATTGTTAATGTGATAAATTAGGAGTGATGCAGGTTGCATTCATACTCTGTGGGGGTGATGATCGTCAGAAGTGTAATGTTAACTCGACGATGTGAAAGATTTGTTACTCTTAATCCAGTGGATTCTAAGTAACCAACCCTCAGTCTTGATTAAGACATGGCTGGGGAAGAAAAGGAGATAGACAAGGCACATCGCCTAGTGGGGCACTATCCATGAAGTCAGAATAGAGGCACATCACCTGGTAGGCCATTATCTGATGAGTTTGACTATCAGAGGTAGCTGTTAATATGATAGTTTTGTGAACTTGCCATCCTATTGAAGAAGATTGGCAAGTTGATGAACTATCAGAGGTAAATATTAACGTGATAGTTTTGTGGACCTGTCACCCTATTGAAGAGGATTGACAAGTTGATGGACTATCGGAGGTAAATATTAACATGATAGTTTTGTGGATCTGCTATCCTATTGAAGAGGATTAGCAGATTGATGGACTATCAGAGGTAGATGTTAATATGATAGTTTTGTGGATCTGCTACCTATTGAAGAGGATTAGCAGATTGATGGACTATCAGAGGTAGATGTTAACGTGATAGTTTTGTGAACCTACCATCCTATTGAAGAGGATTGGTAGGAGAATTTAGGAAAAATAGACTATCAGAGGTGATCATTAACGTGATAGTTTTTTATGGGCCCGCCATCCTACTTGAAGAGGATTGATGGGGGAATTTGGAGAAAATAGACTATCAGAGATGATAGTTTTGGCAGATTTCGTGGTTGACAGAGGTATTCTATTGAACATGACAACTCGGAAAATTTATTATTCATAATCTAATGAATTACAAATAAACCAATCCCCAGTCTTGAACAAATGCGGGGGGGGGAGGGTAGACACGGCACATCGCCTAGTGGGCCACTATCTAACGAGTTTGACTATTAGAGGTAACTGTTAACGTGATAGTTGTTGGACCTGGCATCCTACTGAAGAAGATTAGCTTCCGTGGCCGTAGTATCTTCCTCTTCTGACCGAGAAGATTGGGCTTGGTCCAATTGTTCAGGTTGATCCTGCCTACTTTGTTCTTCAACTTTGACCCTGACAATAATCTTTTGAGCCTGTTCGCCTTGAGAAATTAGTTATCTCTAGGAACGGCATTCTACAACCCTCATTTGTGCTAGAAGGTCGATCTGCAAGTTGTGTCGACAGGTCTCCACCAGTGTAGACTGTGTCATACCTGTCGGACATCGCAGAGCCATATTTCGAAACCTTTTGACGAAGGCTTTGACGGACTCCCTCTCCTTCTGCTTAGTGGAGAGAAGGGTATGGATGGAAACTTCTGTATCCTCTTCAAAGAATCTCGACAGGAAGAGTCTCTCTAGATCCGCCCACTTTTGGATACATCCCACAGGTAGTTTCCTAAACCATTCAAAGGCAACTCCTTTGAGAGTGCTAATGAACAATCGAGCTAGTATGGTGTCGTTTGATATCACATTCCCAGTCTGTGACTTGAAATGATAGATATGTTGGTTCGGTGATCCCGTACCGTTAAAAGTTTGTAGCATCGGGACTTTAAACTTTGGAGGATAAGGGGCTGCATCCCATTTGGTAGGATAGGGCCTGACAACTCCCTCATCTTGGAGCTCGCTTTTGTTAGCAATGGTATTGAGACGGGCTTCCAATTCTTCCATTTTGGCAGATTAGAGATTCTGCTCGTTCTCCGTCTCTCTTCCTTCATCAGAGGAAGATTCTAGGTTGTGGGCTTCTTGGCCAGAAGCCGTGTCATCAACCACTTTTCCTTTGCTTGTGTGAGGTCGAGCTGAAGACGTTTTTCCTCTCCGGGAGGATTCTTGCCTGGGTGGCGAATCTGTCTTCTAAGATTTAGCCTTGTCTGTGACGATTTGAGTCAATAGGACCAAGAGTTCATTGATGGCCTCCTGCTGAGATTTGAGCATGGCCTCCTGCTCATCAAGTCTTTTTGAGAGATCTTCAGAATTTTCTTCCATGTGGACGAAACTCTCATGTTCCACGAAAGAGCTCGATGATTGGGACTCCGCAATGACTGAGTGTTCATTATCGGAATTAGTTCCTCTGGCTAACCTCCGATAGTTGACAGGGGGGTTGGCTCCTGTTCGCGTCCGAGTGTGTTGGTAGATTCCTTCAAACTCGTTAGTGATTTCTCTAACGGTCGGTGAACGACTTGTCTCAGAGTCATCGGAACTAGGAACTGATGATCTCCCTCTGCCGATCATGTTGGAAGCAACTTCGAGGTATGCATCCTCTGAAGTTTTCTTCTTGTGTGAACGTCGTCGTTGGTTGGGCAATACAACATTCATTAATTGGTCAAACACCAATATTTTGTCCGCATATGAGCAGCATTGACATCCCGAGAGGACCGTAGGAATCAGTCGTTCATATTGGAATAAACGAATGACTTGTTGCATCGGTCTTTCTCTCGATATGAACTCTTTCAAGTCTATGGTAAAGACTCGAGAATTATTCACTGATCGTGAGGTTTGAATTGGAACCCCCTGTCTATGATTGGACAGGAATGGCTCTTGATGAACATGGATCTTGAATCCATGTTGATCTTTTTGAACACGACGAATCACATCGTGTTCTGAAGAAGAAACACGAGGGTCGTGTTCTGTTTTACTAACGCTAGACCGAAGTCTACGTTTTGTTGATGAAACACAGTCTTGAAATCTACATTCTGATTCTGAAACGCACTCTTGAGAGTTGCGTTCAGTTTGTGGAACACACTCCTAAGAGTTGCATTTTGATTCTGGGACGTACTCCTGAGAGTTGCGTTCAGCCAGATCAACGTAGTTTTGAGGTATGCGTTTTGATTCTGAAACGCACTCCTGAGAATTGCGTTCAGTTTGTTGAACGCACTCCTGAGAGTTGCGTTCTGGTTCTGGGACGCACTCCTGAGAGTTGCGTTCAGCCAGATCAACGTAGTTTTGAGGTCTGCGTTTTGATTCTAAAATGTACTCTTGAGAATTACGTTCAGTTTGTGGGGCGCACTCCTGAGAGTTGCGTTTTGGTTCTGGGACGCACTCCTGAGAGTTGCGTTCAGCCAAATCAACGCAGTTTTGAGGTCTGCGTTTTGATGTTGGAACGCACTCCTGAGAGTTGCGTTTTATTTGGGAAACGCACCCCTGAGGGCTGCGTTTAACTTGGCTTATGCAGAGCTCGTGTTGAGGTTCACAAACGCGGAGCTCGCGTTGATTGGAGGATCAACATTCTTAGAGATGTGCTCGCCGTCGGGATCTTCTCCTTCGTCGAGCGGCGTTCTTCTTGGCCTGTTTTAAGGCTTTTGCAGCAATGTCATCGACACTGACAGAGTTGGTCGCCACGATAGGCCTTTTGTGACCCGATACCCGTTGCTTTGGCACGGGTACAGAACCTTCAACTTGGTGGACGAGTTCGGCAGAAGCTGAGCCCACCCCTTTGGAGGAGGGGTTGTTTGAGCGATCTTGGCTAAAGGAGAGGGCTTCCTTTGGCAATTCGGCTGCAATTGGTGCAGTTGGAGCTTTAGTCTCTTTAGAGACTTTATGGATATTACGCATAGCCTTGGGGCTAAGGGATTCGGAGGAGAGTACCTCCTCATTCTTGGCTTGATCGAACTCGATGATCAGAGTTTCAATGATCGTTCCAATGAGCATGACGTCGGATTTCGCCACCACCTCTTCGTCAGAGAAACCTTTCCCCAACGGAGTCGCCATCTTTTGTTTGGTGGAAAATTTGTAATATGACAAATAATGAAAGAATCGTATTTGATTTATTCTCTCTAACCTCTTAGAAAAAGAATGATTACAACTCTCTCAATCTCGATTACAATTGGATTTCCTTATTACAAAAGAGAGGAGAATGATCTGGATTCTCCCATTTGTTTAAGTCTGGGTTCTTCATGGTGGCGATGGAGTGCCTCCCTCGAATGCTCGTGTCGAGTTTGCTCTCCGTTGACAATCCGCACGTCTTGATTCACTGGAACGATATCTCCTCCTCACGATTTGACGTTGTGGAGAACTTGTGTGGTAAGTTTGAAACTCTTAATGAGTTGATAACTCTGAACGAGTTTGAAACTCTATAAAAGAGTTGATTTTAACCAAAAGTCGGTTATAAGCCAAGGATGAAAGCTTCCTGTTGTTGAACGTTGTCGAAGGATGAACGCCGATCTCCCCCTCGCTGCCAAACCGAAAATCTCCTCTTCGCTACCAAGTCCAAGATCCAAAAAGCTGGGCGAAAGAGCCCTTCTTCGCTGCCAAGTCCCAAGATGAAAGATCCAGCCAAAAGAGCAGCCCGAGATCTCTTCTTTTCTCCCAAGTTGAAGGACCAAGGATCCAGCCCGAACCCCATTGAGTTTTCCACTATTTATAGGGGATTAAGGGGTATAACCGCCCCCTTAATTCGCTTCTAAGTGGGGTGTAATCGCCCCCAAATAGTGAGAAATGGTCTTAGAACCATTCAGCTCATGTTGAATGAGTCAAACAACACCCAGTTTGGCGTTTAGGACCCTAACTCTGCGTTTTAGACTAGAGACGCGAAGTTGGGCATCCGCTGGATGTTGAAAAACACGAGGGCCGCCCACGTTTTGTTTACTGAGGGTCAGAAATGTGAGGGTCGCTCGTGTCTTGCTTGTTGAAGCTTGGAAACACGGGGGTCGCTCGCGTTTTGCTTGTTGAAGCTTGGAAACGCGGGGGTCGGTCGCGTTTTGCTTGTTGAAGCTTGGAAACACGGAGGTCGTCTGCGTTTCATTTGCTGAGGATTGGAAACACGGGGGTCGCCTGTGTTTTAAGAATTGAAACGCGGTGGTCATCTGCGTTTCAATAATTGAAACGCGGAGATGACTTCCGTGTTTAGAAGGGGCTAGTTGACTTGTAGCTTCTTCTGTAGAGCGTTGTAAAGACCATCGTTGAGTGATCTTCGCCTTGGCTGCTTGAAAATATGAGAGTTGTCAGATTGTAACTCCCGATGTTAATTGTGAAGGCTGTTGAACTAGAGCTTTCATCGGTTGTTGTGAAGGTCGTCAGATTATAACCTTCATCGATCTACGTGAAAGTCTTCAAATTATAGTCTTCTGGAAGTTGTCAGATTGTAACTTCCATCATCGGTGTTTGATGAGGGATCAGCTATCTATTGTGATTTTTAGCTAGCCTACACTCACCATCTTTATTCCGAAAGATCCACTTACAACCAATCGCCTTTGGCCTCTTGGAAGATTAACCAGAACTCACGTCTGATTCTTCTCTAAAGACTCCATCTCCTACTCCATGGTTGTAATCCACCTGTCACGTTTGCTTACGGGAGAGGCGGTCTTCGCATTTGCTAGGAAGTGATTGAGAACGTGGCAGAAGGCATGCTGGCAAGCTGACAAGTCATGGAAATCATTAGGCTAGAATCTGGATAAGGTTTGTCCGAGATGAACTAGGATGCTGACATATGCTCTGAGGGAGAGGCTTGAAGCAGAGGTCGAGTTCTCAACTTAGTCAATGGCAGGAAATGTTCATCAAGTCGTCTTCATGAGTTGCTAAGTGAGTGGTCGAGTACCCTAGATGGGTCATCTTCGACAATAGGGTCGGCCGATCCCGCCTTTTGTATCTGTATGAAAGAATATCGACTTGAGGAGTCGGGGGGGGGGGGGGGGGGGTCGAGGCCTCTGTCGAGCTTAGGCCACTAAGTTGGTTGAGGTCATTTTGCCAGGACTTCTTATTGTATCATTTTGCAAATACTTGTATCTTGGGTGAGTAAACACCATAGCAGAAAGGAAGCGATGACGGATTTATTAACAATGGGCTACATGCCATTAGCATATTCTAAACATCTTCAAGTCAGCCCATTAGCATATTCTAAAGTTCGTGGCATGAAGATAAGTTTTAACCAAAATAAGACAACTCAAGCCACGTTCAAATAGTACACTTCTGGCAATCGAATAGGTGAATGAAGTTAAGTTTTAACCCAAACAAGACAACTCAAGCCACGTTCAACACCATACCTTTGGCTATTTAGTATTTACCCAAAGTATTTCAATCCTAGCTATAAATTGAAATGTAGGATCTTGCCAACTTTAGGGGGTCTTATAGATGGTCAAAATGTACCTTCACTTAGACTAATGATCACCTTGGATCTAAGAAGTGAACGCCCATGGGCAAAACACTTCAAACGCGTCCAAAATCAAGCCCATTACATGCTGCAACGAATGTCACCTAACAACTAAAGCAAACCTTGCCAAACAGTTTATTGATTGGTCGAGCCTAGAATCGAATTCTATTAATTTTGAATTTATGGGTGAAGTTCGCCAGCCAATGAACTCTGCCCACGTCAACTCAAGTTGCCTAAGTCAACTTAAGTTGCTAAGTCATCTACTTCTGAAGAAGACTCGCTCGCGCCCACAGCGACCTTCACCCACATCTTCAACGAACTTCACTAAGTCCGTGAAGTTCGCCAAATAGCCATTTTGAGAGCTATTTTAAGAGAAATAATTGTTCCCCATTATCGTCTGCTTTAATAATCATTAACTCTCTCTTTTAGGCTATAAAAGGTGAGGAGATCATCCATTTTAAAAAGGTTCGGAAGCCTTAGCCAAGAATACACACGCATAAAGAGATTATAATCACACTTGCAATTCTTTTTATTGAGAGAAATTGCTGAGAAAAGACTAAGTTATCTTCCAAGCAATCCACCTCTTATAAACTGTAAAAGACCCATCGTCTTAGTCGGTACGTCAACGGAGTACAAGATCGACACTCATTCGGTATATAGAAAAGAACCCTATCTAGGAAATATAAATTTTGTCCTTTGTTTCACTCTTGTTCTTTTTATTGTAATCTAAATTAATTATAATATTAAAAAAAGCCCAAAGCATGAACGTCTTCAGCGAAAGCTAAAGCAGTAAACCTCGCCAAATAGTCATTTGAGGGCTAAAAAATACCCATACCCCATATCATACCATTGGTATGGTATGGGGTATGTGTATTTTTTCAAGGGGATAACCGCTTCCCACTAACTCCTATTTTGATGACCACTTAATCCATAATTAAAAGCTATTATCTCTCTCTCTCTCTCTCTCTCTCTTTCTCTCTCTCTCTCTCTCTCTCTCTCTCTCTCTCTCTCTCTCTCTCT
>BQKN01066283.1:492144-513813 GCA_022839385.1 Asparagus kiusianus
CTATATATATACAAAACCAAAACGTGTATGTGTGTATACGATTGAGCTTAAAGTACTAACACACATAATATAAAAACCTAAACTAAATATACCCAAGCTTGTGATCTTCAACGAAGCTCTATCTTGGTACACTTGCGGATGAAGCTTGAACTTGGATCTTCAACTTGAATTGTAATGCTTCACTCCATAATTCCGCCAACCTCCATTGGATATGATCGTTGAAGCGTAATTCCATCCATCCTTCAACATATTGTTTGCTTAGAATAAATACAAAACACAAACATTAGACAAATAACATTAGATGTAAATTATTTATAAATCATTATCAAAACAAAAGGACCCAATAGAGCCACCCTTGGGTGAATCGGCCAAGGCCGAACCACCCTAAGGTGGCTCGCACAGTGCCGAGCCGCCCTAGGCTCGTGTCCAGAAATGCCCGTGATGCGTTTTTGACGATTTTCTCGGGATTCTTTCATTCCAGAGCCTTCCCAACTGCTTTGATATCATCCCTAAATATGGTTAAGTGGTTATTAATCGAAGATATGGCCAAATCATTTGTTTCTATCCTAAAACACTGCATCTAAAGTCTATAAATACAAGCCTAGGACCTTTATACAGAGGGGATCTGAAATAGAGGCGAGGTGCTGTTAAATTGGAGAGTGAACCACGAATTTCAGAGGAGGGCTAGCAGATCTTGGTGAGTTCTTCAACATAAAAAGCAAGAGTTTGAGAGTTCTGAGGCCCGTTCCTTTGCTTCGTTTCGTCATTTCGTCGTTTTGTGCGTTCCTTTGCTTCTTTTTGGCGTCGGATGATCCTCTATGACTTAGATGATGACGTTCTTCATCTTCTCTTCGTCTTGAGCTATGTTTTGGAACCTATAAGTAATTTTTGACGTCTACACCCGCTAACTCCTATTTTGATGGCCACTAAATCTATAATTAAATGTTATTCTCTCTCTCTCTCTCTCTCTCTCTCTCTCTCTCTCTCTCTCTCTCTCAACCTATAAAGGAGGAAATATTGCTCATTTTGATGAGTCGGATCATAGAGAGAACACACACGCATAAAGAGAGGTCATTAATCTCGCACTTGTGATTCTATTGATCAGAAGTGCTAAGAGAAGACTGAGATATCTTCCAAGTAATTAAGTTCTCATTAACAACAACAGACTCATCGCCTTAGTTGGTGCATCAGTACTGGAATACAAGATTGGCGATCTATCGGCACACAGAAAAGAACCTCTAGAGAATATAATTTTTTTTTAGTTTCATTATAAGTCTTCTAAATTGTAATTTGAGTTGACTGCAATTTTAAAATATCCTGAAACAAGATGAAGATGGAGATTTACCTTCAAGGGGCTAAAACCCTCTTGTAATGAAAGTTTTTCTTTTTCTCTTTTATTTTCTTATTTTAAATATTCATGTTTTAGGATTTTATTTTATTTTTCTCTTAGTAGATTAGATTTATTTTGATGTCTTATAGAGTAGATTTACTTTCATGTACTTTTATCATTTTCTTGCATTTTTATTTTGCAGTATAGATTTATTTCTTTCATAGTTTAGATTTTTCTTTTATGCTTTTTTATTCTTGTAGTTTAGATTTATTTTTATGTTCAAAGTTTAGATCTTTATTTCTTTATTCTTATTTTTTTTCTTTTTGTAATTAGTTTTTATTTTTTATATTTGCATTCTCTTTCTTTCATGCCCGTTCAAGCCAGTACAAGTCTATAGTGACCTAGAGGTGGATGAACACATTTTTGCCGATACCCCTCCTAACAATAAAGATGCTGGGGTGATCTCGTCAATAATAACAACACTGGGGGTGGTCCCGTCATTCCTCCCCAAAATCATCCAAAGAAAGATACAGGCGAAGACGAGAAGATGAAAGACCTTAAGAGCAAAATCAATGCTCTGATGTCCGCTCGAGAGGTGAAGAAGACCGGCATCCTATGTTTGTATCCGAGAGAGTGGGAATCAATTCTGTATCCGGTGAAGTTCAGCTTAATTAACTTCGTCGTTCGACGGAAGAGGTTCGTCCACTCAGCACCTGATTTACTTCAAATCCCACCTGGGTGTGATCTCTAGCAACGAACCCTTGATGGTCCGGCCATTCATTGGCACCCTTCACGGAGCTACCTTCGATTGGTACCGTCGTCTCAAGCCAGGAAGTATCAACAGCTGGGATGATATGAAAAACACGTTTCTCACCAACTTCTTTGACGATGACACTGAGGTGTCAATCGAAACGCTCTTTGATGAGAAGCAAAAAAGACGGAGAGATGGTCGATAACTTCGTCAAGCGTTTCCGGAACAAGGCGATGAATTGTCGGGATTCGGTGATAGAGGAGTTCATCCTCCAAACTTGCCACAACAACCTTTCTCTAGACATGCTGGAAGCCATGGGAGTGGCACCATCCAAAACTTGGAAGGATCTAAAGGTGAATGGAGAACAAGCCGAGCGCTTCCTCAAAAGAAAGAAGGCTGAGAGAGGCCAACCGGCAGTGAATCCCCCAAAGCAAAACTTTGTACCTCGAAATAAGGGGAAGGCGCAGGCGAATGCAGTCGACATGAATCAAACGTTCTAACTGCAACCACAACAGCAACCGCAACAACAGGTGCCAAAGTAGTCGTCGTCTCAATGGCAACAACGTCCTCAAAGATAGCAGAAGACTTCTGAACCAAAATTCTCAAATGAGTACTCCTTTAAGGAAGACGAGGTTCCCGGTATTTTCAAATACCTCTTAGAGAATAATAAAATCAAGTTGCCTCCAATCACCGATCAGGAGGGAGCCAAGAATAATACGGATCCGTAGTACTGCGCATTCCATAGGGCGGTTCATCATCCCACCAAGACGTGTTATGCCCTCAAGGACAAGATCCAAGTCTTAATTGACATCGGCATCATCACTGCAAAGTAGACCAAGAAAAAGAAGGTGGATACAAATGCAATAAGCTTTAGCTTCGGATATGTTCCCCTAACGTGGTTTCAACCGGAGCCTGTGACAAAGGTGGAAATGAAGGCCGTAAACGACGATCCTCATGAACAACACAAAAAAGGTCATGTGTCGCATACGACCCCAAATGGTAAAATTCTATGGGTTCATCCTGACCTACTTGAAGACGAACAATGGACAGAGTCCTCTTCTAAGAAGAAATCCAAGCCCAAGGGCAAAGGAAAATCTTGTTGCGCCACCACAGTGATTTCGGAGGAAAATGACGAAGGAATCCTAACTTTTCCACTTTCCGAGGATGAGCACGAGGTCTTCGCCACCAGAAGCGGGAACAAATACCACTACAAATACCCCAAAGCTTCTAATCCAAACAATAAGGGGAAAGAGCCCCAACACAAAGATGTTCAAGTTTTGAAGCAGTCTCGTTTCAATCGACCGATTGGGAGAGATAAACGGGAAACTTCCAATGCGCCATACCGCTTCGATGTTATGTCCCAACTAGCTAACATCCCAGCGAGGATAACTCTATACGAGTTGTTGCGTCTTTCCAAAGACACTAGGGATGCTTTGCAAGAAGCTTTAGCCGATTCTGATGTGTTTCTTACTCAGATTAAGCCAGTCCCCGAAGAACCGGAGCCGGTGGTTCAGCACTGCAACCTCGCGGCCAAACAAATCCCTTGCATCAACTTCACCAAGGACGACATGCAAACGAGAAATTCAAAGCATGTCAGGCCTTTGTATTTCACCAGATACATCGGCTCAAGCGTTGTCAATCGGATCCAAGTCGATCTGGGTTCCGCTGTCAGCATCATGCCACTCCGATTAATGTACAATCTCGGAATTCCTGCTAGCAAGTTGGCTTCTATAGGCACTGTTATCTATGGATTCTATACTAGTGGGTCGAGGCCATTGGGTAAAATCCGAGTGAAGTAACAGCTTGGAGATTTGAAGTCTGAAGTCACGTGCTATGTGATCAATGTAGAGACTTCCTATAACTTACTTTTGGATCGACCTTGGATCCATAGTAATGTTATAGTCCCCCTCACCCTCCATCAGTGGCTCAAATATGTAGACACTAATAATAAGGTCAAGACGGTGGTAACGGATAAGCAACCATTTAAGGGGTTGGAAAACTATTTTACCGACTCCCTTCTTTATAATGTTGAATCCGATACTGAACCATTAGCCCAAGGTACGGACAGCGGAGAAGAAGATGATACCGAAGTTGGGCTTGATTACGCTGGCGGTTTTGTATTAAATGACATTGTACCCTTTGTAATTAATCTTGATGGTGGAGAATTGTCAGATGGTAGTTGTAATTGGCAGCTTACCGCAAATGTAATAAATAATGATTTAGAGTATTCGTATCGTCTTGATGATGTAATGCAGGGGCTGTACAATAACCTCGATATACATTTGCCGCTTCGATCATCTTGCATGATGAAGAAGTGTATTCAAGATTCATTCGGAACAACTCTTGTCCTTTCAGCCAAGGCAGGGGGTGAAAAGGAAGTAATCTTCAGCAAAGGGGAAACATCACCATCCAATCCTTTCTCAAAAGAAGATAGTGATGATGAAAAACCAGGTTCTCACTTGTTTAGATACGGACCAAAAGCACGTAACCTCAAGGAAAAATGAGGATATGACTTCCCATGCAGAGAGGGTCTCTGCTTCGAGCGAGGTCCTCGGGTCCCAACTAAAGCCGCCTATGTTCCAAAGGGGAAACTTGATAATTACTACGGTTACAGAAGGGGCCTAGGTTATGTCTCTTCATCCGAAGATGAATGTTGTTGGTTAATTAACAACCAATCGTCCAACCCGAATAGGGATGGATACTCATCCGATTCTTTAAGTTGGGACTCTGACATTAGCCTTAGAAAAATGTTCAAGAGTTTAATGTCGAACATGACCACGGCTGATCCTTCAACGATGGAAAAGGATGATCAAATACCAACTTGGAAAGATCCTTGGATCCATCACCTGAATATCCAATATGGTGATAGGTTCGAACAAAAGGAACCTCCCACTAAAGATAAAGTAGTCCAGGTCAATATGGGTGACGAGGCCAACCTGAAGCCCATATTTGTTAGCGATAGCCTTCCACCAGATGAAAAGGAGGAGTTGATTGCCCCTATCAGGGAATATATCGACGTTTTCGCATGGAACTACGAAGACATGCCGAGACTCGATCCAAACGTAGCGATGCACCGCCTCGACATTAAACTGGATGCCAAACCCGTCAAGCAACAGCAAAGACGGTTTTATCCTCAAATTATGAAAGTAATTGAGTCTGAAGTTAAAAAACTGATCGACTCGGGCTTCATCCGGGAAGAACAATATCTCGATTAGCTTGCGAGCATCATTCCGGTCCTTAAGAAGAACGGAAAAATCAGAATCTGCATCGACTTTAGAGACTGAATACTGCATGCCCGAAGGACGATTTTCCTCTCCATATCACAACTGTCATCATCGACAACACGTGCGGATTCGAGAGAATGTCCTTCATGGATGAATTTTTGGGTTATAATAAAATCAAAATGTACCCGGATGATGAAAAGCATACTACGTTCAGAACACCACTTGGCGTCTTCTGCTACACAATCATGCCCTTCGGCTTGAAGAACGCAAGCGCCACATACCAACGAGCAATGACAAAGATTTTCCAGGAACACCTCCGGAAGACCGTCGAGTGCTATGTTAATGACTTGGTCGTGAAAAGCCACAGCAAAGACGACCACATTAAAGACTTGAGGACGATGTTCGATCTCATGCGGAGTCACCAATTGAAGATGAACCCTACTAAGTCCTTCCTGAGAATGTCCAACGGTAAATTCCTCGGATTCGTCATCACAACGAAGGGTATTCATATTGATCCCGACAAAATGAAGGCGATACACGAATTGTAACCCCCGAGAAACCTCAAAGAACTCAGAGGATTGCAAGAGCGATTGGCTTATATCTGTCGGTTCATCTCGAACCTATTCGGGAAATGGCAACCATTTTCCAAGCTCACAAAGAAGGGCGTGTCATTTATCTGGGATGATGCTTGTCAGAAGACATTTGAAGATATCAAAATATATTTAGTGAATCCTCTTGTTCTCGTTGCACCGAAGTCGGGTAAACCGTTCTTGATTTACGTCAAGATGACGAACCACTCGTTAAGTGCTTTGCTCGCACAAGATGATGACAACGGTCACGAACATGTTGTCTATTACCGAAGTCGGACTTTGGTAGGTGCTGAATATCGGTATCCAATGATCGAGATGGAATCCCTCGCTTTGGTGTTCTCCATCCAAAAGATGCGGCACTACCTCGTTGGACAGACGATCTACGTCATTTCCAACGTTAACCCAGTCTGAGTATTCATGATGTAACTGGCCTCCATGAATTGGCGGCTAACAAAATAGGCCCTACTCCTGTCCTAATACGACCTGCACTTCAAACAACAGAAGTCGGTCAAAGGGCAAGCAATATGCGATCTTCTGGCGGCTAATCCTACAAAGGATACAACTGAATTGTACGAAGAATTGTCGAATGAAACCCACGAAGTCAACACTACCTCTCATCAGCAGGTGTGGTAATTGTACTTCGATGGTGCCTCCCGAGCAACCAATGTGGCTAATGCTCCCGGATGTTCAAAAATATCCTCAGGAGCCGAAGTCGTCCTAGTTTCCCCAGAGAAACATGTGATGCCTAAAGCTTATTCACTGATCGAGCCGTGTTCCAATAATGTAGCCGAATATAACGCGCTGCTCATTGGACTCAGTTTCGTCAAAGAGTTGGGGGTCAAGTATCTTGAAGTTTTTTGATACGAGTTGCCGTGCGAGCACCTTTGATCGCGGAATTATTAAAGGTGGGTTAAGGAGAAAATAATAAGAATACAAGAATAACTCAGATTTTGGGCGAAGGAAAATACCTTCTCTAGATTATGAGTATGCAATTTACAATCTCTCACAATCTCACTCTAGAATTGAAGAACAAGCTCTCCAAATCTTAATTACAAGTTAATCTCTCTTGATTTAACTCTCTGATTTAAAAGATGTTTAGAAACCCTAAAACAATCCCTTATATAGGTGTACAAACGTGGATGGCAATCTGGTAAATAACCAGACCCAAAACCAACAGGAATTCGTGTGAACAGAAACCCAAACGAACCAGGAAACCCCCGATGAGTCGACTCATGACTGAGATGAGTCGACTCGTCAGAAACTAGACAAAACTTAAAAACCAGTGATGAGTCAACTCATGACAGTCATGAGTCGACTCAACCTGATGAGTCGACTCATGACTGTTATGAGTCGACTCACAGGCTAAAAACTGGATACTTTGATTCTTCTGCTCGTCGTCTCGTTTCACGCTTCCTCCTGCGTTCTCTTGTACTGTTTGACACCTCTATTTTCATGCTATTATGATAATCATCTATCATCAAGCTCCCATGAGGATCACTAAGTTCCAAAGAGAAGATACACCCGTATCATGGGTCCCCTCTTTAAGAACTTGAAGTCTCATTCAAGTTAGAGCCTTTACTGAGGAAACTCTCGAGCTCCTCTATCTTTTCTGCACCACCTGGCCTTGCTAGGAATCCGGTCTCGACCTCCGATCGGAAACAACTCATTCGTCCCGCGTTTCGTCATAGTCACCGTTCGCTCTAAGTTACAATCCTTTGTCGATGGCTTTTCTGGAAGTCTAATGCACAACGAGACAAACTTCTTGCTTGCATTCACTAATCTCTTCACTCGCGTCACCGTCCCCAAGCTTGTCTCCTTCGGAAGAGATGCCGAACGAAATATGAACTTTACACCATCCTTAGTGAAGGTGTACTTCTGAGCCCGCCTCTCGTAGATTGCATATCTATCCCATAAGTACGGATTGCCCAGTATAATCTGACAAACATCCAATGGAACGACGTCACACGTGACCTCGTCAATATACGACTCGTGGAGCGTAAATCTGACAGTGCATTGATCAACTACACTCAGTTTCTCCTCCTTCTGAATCCACCCTAATGGATAGGGCTTCGGATGCCTCACCGTCTTCAATCCCAGCTTCTGTACCAACGCTTCAGATATCAGATTCTTCTGACTCCCTGTATCTACAATGGTATCCACCAAGCTAGTCTTGACCTGCAACTTCAGAACAAAGAGCTGCTCCCTCGGGTCATCGTCTTCTTTAGTGGCCTATTTCCCCGCCATATGGTTGAGGCTGCTGTTAGTTTATGTATTTCCGGGAACCTCTTTCGGACCCTGTGCTATCACGTACGCATTTTTCTCCTCCATCTTCTTCAACCCTTTCGGCTTTAGATGAGGGTACTTATCCCAGCAACGATCAGCCACGTGCCATGTCTGCTTGCAGTGATTGCATGTCAATCCTGCCTTCCCCGAATCACCCTTCTTCTTCTCTTCCTTATGTTGAGAGCTACTAGACTTGCCTCCCGATTATTTGGAATCACCCTTCGTTTCGTTGCCCTTCTTCTGTTTGCCCTCAATGGCAATTGCCTTCACGCTCGCTTCTGCAATCGTCTTGACCGTGAACAGCTTCATCTCTTTACGGATGTAATCATTCAGTCCCGCCATGTACTTCATAAAGATGGAGTACTCGTCCGTTGCAATGTTTAGAACCATCGCCTGCTGCTGGAACTCCGTCGTGTACTCTTGAACGGTTTGATTGAACCTTTGGCGTAAACCGTACCACTTGTACCAACGCTCCTCAAGGAACCCCACCGGATAGAACTGTTTCCTGAATAGCTCCTTGAATTTGTTCCACGACGTTGCCTTCTTCTCCTGTTTGCAATAGGTTTTCCACCACGTCAACGCGTGTCCTGAAAGCTTCAATGTCGTGAACACGATCTTCTCTTTGGATGAATATCCGTAGAGTGTGAAGTACATCTCCATACGCTCAATCCAATCATTGAGCTTCTCCACATTGACACTCCCATCATAGATAGGAATCTCCACTTTGAAATCTATCTTCAAATTTTAGTAATTATTTTTACCCCCTTGATGTCCAGCAGCCCTAACAACCTCGGTTCCCCCGTCTGAATCAGACTTCTCGCTCTCTTCATCGGACTCGATGATTTTCTTCTTACCCTTCGAAGAAGATTCCTCCCTTTTGTCCCCTTTGTTAATGAGACCCATGAGCTAACTGAGCGTCGAACCAATCGTCTCGACCTGCTTCTCTATGGCATCAAGTCTTGTTGAGTTATCTGTTTCAGACATATTCTCCTTTCTTAAATCTTGGGCTCCTTCCAAGGAAGTAAGGATCTCGCCAAGCTTCTTGTATTGCGATCGAGTCAGGACCATGCACAGGATGCCCCCTTCGTAGGATCTGATCGTTCTGATACCAACTTGATACGAGTTGTCGTGCGAGCACATTTGATCGCGGAATTATCAAAGGTGGGTTGAGGAGAAAATAATAAGAATACAAGAATAACTCAGATTTTGGGCGAAGAAAAATATCTTCTCTAGATTATGAGTATGCAATTTACAATCTCTCACAATCTCACTCTATAATTGAAGAACAAGCTCTCCAAATCTCAATTACAAGTTAATCTCTCTTGATTTAACTCTCTGATTTAAAAGATGTTTAGAAACCCTAAAACAATCCCTTATATATGTGTACAAACGTGGATGGCAATCTGGTAAATAACCAAACCCAAAACCAATAGGAATTCGTGTGAACAGAAACCCAAACGAACCAGGAAACCCCCGATGAGTCGACTCATGACTGAGATGAGTCGACTCGTCAGAAACTGGACAAAACATAAAAACCAGTGATGAGTCGACTCATGACAGTCATGAGTCGACTCAACCTGATGAGTCGACTCATGATTGTTATGAGTCGACTCACATGCTAAAAACTGGATACTTCGATTCTTCTGCTCGTCGTCTCGTTCCACGTTTCCTCCTGCGTTCTCTTGTACTATTTGACACCTCTATTCTCATGCTATCATGAGAATCATCTATCCTCAAGCTCCCATGAGGATCGCTAAGTTCCAAAGAGAAGATACACCTATATCATTTTTGGTGATTCTCAACTAATAGTCAACCAAATTCGAGGAGAGTACGAAGTCAGGAATCAAGACTTGATCCCGTACCACCAGGCGGCCATTAAGATAGCAAACTCGTTCGAAGAATTATTCATCGAGTATATTCCGCGGCTCCAGAACGCATATGCAGATGCACTGGCAGCATTAGCAGTATCTCTGGTACTACCTCCCGAGAGAGAACAATTGGTCACAGTGAAAACTCACCAACTTTTTATACCGGATTGCGCCTTGGGCACCAAAGAGGCGCACTCAGCCAGAATTGAGCTCGAGCCTCGAGACTGGTGTTTCTCCATTATTGATTATGTCTTGCACGATATTTTACCGAAAGACATAAAAGAAAGAGTCTCGGTTTGACAAAGAGCACTAAGATTCTATTACAACACGGCGACCCAAACGCTGTATCGTCGCGCATACAACAGTATGCTACTCCAATGTCTTTCAACAAAAGAGGCAGAAGAGGCTCTAAGGGAAGCACATGACGAAACCTATGGTGCGCACCAACCTGGTCCTAAACTTTGTGAACGACTCAGAAGAATATGATATTATTGGTCAACCATGATCAAGGACGTAGTTGACTATGTCCGACGATGCCACGCGTGTCAAATACATGTGAATTATATGTACTAACCACCGGAGCACATGCACCCTTCGGTCACTTCATGGTCATTTGAGACATGGGGCATGGACATCGTCGGTCCTATTTTCCCACCGTCAGCTAAAGGCGACTGTTTTATTTTGGCGATCACTGACTACTTCTCAAAATGGGCCAAAGCAGTCTCACTCAAGGAAGTAAAGACGAGCAACGT
This sequence comes from Asparagus kiusianus, assembly GCA_022839385.1. NCBI lineage: Eukaryota > Viridiplantae > Streptophyta > Magnoliopsida > Asparagales > Asparagaceae > Asparagus > Asparagus kiusianus. Next base: position 502,943 of record BQKN01066283.1, read on the forward strand.
CCTCACATTCATTAGACACCATATTATCTACCGATACGGTGTTCCAAAATGAATTGTGCATGACAACGGCCCTCAGTTTGTAAGCAACGCCTTCATCAAGTTCTGCGGAAAGTTCAATATTAAAAATGTCTCGTCGATGGCATACAATCCTACTGTGAATGGATTGGCTGAAGCCTTCAAGAACACAATCATTAAGATTATGTCAAAACTCGTGAGAACCAACAAACAAGACTGGGATGACAAACATGGTGAAACCCTCTGAGCCTATCCCACAACAATATGCTCACCTACCGGAGTAACCTTTATTCTCTGGTGTATAGATGAAGTCATCCTCCCGTTAGAGATTCAAATTCCATCCCTTCGTATTACCCTCGCAACGGGGATGACGACAGAGGAACAACATCGTAAATGTCTTGAAGAACTTGAGATGTTAGATGAAAAACGCTTGGAAGCTCAGTAGCAAATTGAGTTCTACCAAGCTAGAATTTCTCAGGCCTTTGACAAAAGAGTCCGACAACGGAGCTTCAAGGAAGGAGACTTGGTTCTTGCCGTTCGACGACCGATGATTCGTAATTCCAAGAAAAAAGGAAAATTCCAGCCCAAATATGAAGGATCGTTCATGATAGAGACGGTTTACTCGAATGGTACATATCGCCTGGTCACCCAAGATGGTGATAAACTCATGTGCCAATCAATGGGAAGTTCTTGTAAAGGTATTATCCTTAGTACATTCAATATAACCCATTTGACGGGAAGTTCCAGGAAGATACCACGCATGGTATTCTTAAGGAGAACCTGAAATCGGCTGATTATTCAAGATGAAAACCAACCATCCGAATAATTCACTCTTAACCATGATAAAAAAAATGAATAAGAACCCACCACTGTGGTTGTTTAATCATGTCCAACATGATTAAAATCCTCCCACTATCACTTTCAGAGTGCTTTTTCATTGAGATGAGATTCAATGACTTCGTCAGGTCAATCTTTCCTCACGAAACTCTCACGATCAAATTGTGGAGTGCTTGATGATTCGTAGTCCTCCACCATAAAATCCCTCACCAATCAAATCAACTGACAGTGGGTCCACCAAAATTCTTCATGGTTAAATCCATCCAAACTCCCACTATGTCCAAACCTTTAACACTCCCACTGTTGAGGCCTGACACAACACCCAAAAAATTATCAATCCATGACGATTGTCAAACCCCCTTTTCGTGCTAAGTCCTTGTCACTTGAAACCAAAAAAAAGAAACCACTGAGTAATTTGTACAAATCAACATTCTCACTATTATCTGTACATTCACTCTCATTGTTTCTTGGTCAAACCTTCCTACAATTAGGACCAAAGCTAAAATCCCCTCTCGATTCCTTCAATGAACGTAAGGTGCACTTTCAAAACCGAAACTCCCTTTCGATAAATGAAAGGCCTCCACCCAACTTGAACGGTCAAACCTATAAAAGTTAGGGTCGTCTCAAGCTCCAAATTGGACGGTTAAACCTTTAAACGGTTAGGACCGAAGCCAAAACTCCCACTAGATTCCTTCCATGAACGAGAAGTCCACTTCCAAATTGAGCGATCAAACTTTTAAACAGTTAGGGTCATCTCAAAATTCCATCTTGGTCAAACCTTTAAATAGTTAGAACCATAACCAGAGTTCCCTTTCGATAAACGAGAGATCTCCATCCACATCGAGCGATCAAACCTTTAAACAATCAGGATCGTCTCAACTTCACTTTGGTCAAACCTTTAAATAGTTAGGGCCAAAGTTAGAATTTTATCTCGATAAACGAGAAATCCCCCTTCAGATTAGATAACCAAACCTTTAAACAGTTAGGATTATCTAAATCTTTTCGATTCTCGGAATGGACATCTCACTCTTAGCTTCACCCTTTAGATTCTTGAAGTGAAGATCCCACTTTAAGTTTCTTTTGCACCTGGAGATAGAATATAAAATTTTTCCTCTCTAGCATAGAGTTCATCTTTACCCCAAGAGAAGACACAACACAGCTCTTCAGCACCATAATCCATGCCTTACACGTATGAGAAATTTTATCTCGAACCCTAAGAAAAATAAGTCTACGCCTAACACGCGTTGTCGGTTAGTCTTTTAATGTAAAAAGGATAAAAGCCCACATATTCGACATCATGACAGGCCGTTATTAATAACGTCATAATCCATGTCTTACACGTATGGGGGATTTTATCTCGAACCCTGAGTAGAGATAAGTATACGCCTAACACGCGTTGTCAGTTAGTCTTTTGTCGTAAAAAAGACAAAAGCCCACGTATTCGACATCGTAATAGGTTGTTATTAATAATGCCAGAGTCCATGCTTCACACGTATGAGGAATTTTATCTCGAACCCTAAGAAAAGATAAGTCTACGCCTAACACGCTTTGCCGGTTAGTCTATTTCCGTGAAATTGATAAAGCATATGTATTCGATATCATAACACCAAGTCTAAGAGAATTCACTCTTGATAATCATATTTTATTACAATTTTATATCCTTATTATCTATTTTATATGAATAAATAAACTACTAATAATTGATTTTATCTTTAATTGCGGGTTACTTAAAAATAAAGCCCAACAACCATATCTCTCAATAAATCCCATATATTAAATGAAGAATACATGAAAGAGCCAAAAGCCCAAGCCCAAAGCCTAATGAAGGAAGAATTCTGCGGGTAGCAATTAGAAGATGGTGGCCGTCGATGCCAGCATCGATGGCGGCATCGATGTCCCCATTGATGCCCCTATCGATGGCTACGAGTCTGTTATAATCTTATGGCTAAATTTTGATTGTTTTGGATAAAAATTCAATTCAATGGCTCTCATTCATTGATGTTTACTATAAATAGAGGTAGAGAGTGAGGGGTTGAGGGTGTGAAAATTTTGTATCTCTATTTGAAGAGGAGGGTTACTCTTAATTGAGAAGACCTTCTAAATTTGTAACTTTTTGTTACAATTAATAAAATAATTTTTTTCACCACTTCATATTTTTCTTCTCTTTGTTGGATGATGAAGATCAATTTTGAGGTTTGTTTTTTTCTCTTTTATTTCTTTTCTTATTGCTTAATAGTTTAGATTTACATTAATGTCTTGCAGTGTAGATTTACTTTCATGTCTTTATTTTCTTGCATTTAATTCTTACAATTTATTTTGTAGCTTAGTTCTTGTAATTTATTTTGTAGCTTAGTTTTTGTAATTTATTTATAGTTTAGATTTTATTTTCTTGCACTATTCGTCTTGAGACTAGAACTCTCTTGGGATTAGTTTTTCTTTTTGTTTATTTTTCATTTTCTTTGATTCGCCTTGAGGCTAGAACCCTCTAGGGAATTACCATTTTCTTAGATGTGGAATTAATTCTTATTGAGACTCTAGAAATTGTATGAAACTAGCTTTATTTCTCTTATGATTTGTTAATCATTCTCTCATGCTTAAAATGTTCATGCATAGGATATTTAACTAAAGAACTAATTGGTAGAAGTAATTCTAGAATTACTATTTAGTTGTTATTCTTTTCATGAGTAATAATTTTACTTGGATGGTTAATTTGATAGGTTATACTTCCCTTGAGTGGTTTGATAATCTATACTTAATAGATCTAAAGTAGAATGTGAAAAAGAGAATGATTCATATCTTATAAGTGAGATTAGCTAGTGGATAGAATTCTAGATTCCTCGTATCTTTAATTGAATCCTCCATCTTGACTTTCTTGAATTTTCTTTTCATTCTTGATTTTTCTCTTATTTGTTTCTTGATTTTATTCATTTTCCTTTCTTACCTTGTTGATTACATTTATTCTTTATCACATCCACTCTCAATCACCTTTTATGCTTATTTACACATAATCACCCTCCTTCTCTCCCTCTCCACAATCACACTCCATTCATCACTCATAATTGTCACGCACACAACATAAAAATCAGTTTTAATTATTTCCTACAAATACCTTCCTCGTGGGATCGATAACTTTTTATACTATAAATTTATTGGTTGTGCACTTGTAATTTTTAGGATATCATTTATGCCCCGTCAAGTTTTGTAGGATCTGATCCAATCACACTAAAACACTAGGGGTGAATAGTGTTCCTTTTAAAAATTTATGCAAAGTAGATTATAAATTGTAAAGAAGATAGCACAATCACAGAAAATCACAATCGCAAACACAGTATTTTATACTGGTTTCACCTCCCAGGTGTACATCCAGTCCCCAAGCAAATCCCGCTTGAGAGTTCTACTATGATTTTAAAAAACTTACAAAATTAAATAGCAAACCTGACCAATTTGCAAGACCATGCAAATTGCACACAATCTCTTCACCAAGAGATTACACCTCTCACACACGTGAGAACTTTCCTTGTAACAACTCGATTCCTATAAGCCTTGAATGTGTAGTGATGTGTAGCAGTGGCTTAGGAATGTTTTTAATCTCCGAAAGTTGCCTAAGTAAGTTGTTTATTTGATGAAGATCAATTGTTTATTTGATGAAGATCAAAGACTAACTCAGAGAATGTTTTTTCTCAACACTTAGTAAAAATCTGAAAGTTTGAACTCTTGAGAATGCACAAAATGATGAACCTTATGGATAGGAATGAATTTTTCCAAATTTCTGAACTTATAACCTATTTATAGCCCTTGAAAAGACAAGTTTTCAAACCCTAAAAACGTACACAATACGGCTATAAATAGTCACTTATTCAAAACCTAAAATCCAAAAAAACTGTATCTGTAGTCGACTACAAGTCATAGTAGTTGACTACACTGAGTCTAAACAGACTTCGTGAAGTCAGAAAATTGTTTAGTAGTCTACTACAAGGCATAGTAGTCGACTACACTGTAAACTCACAGATTCTGGAATTCTGTTTTTAGTATTTTGGCTGTAACATTCTCATCCGACCTCGGAATGAGGTAATTTAAGATTTGTTGGAAAACTGTTGAAGAGACCTACAACTTCGGTCTTTTGAGTTTTTCCAGATTCGAACTGATAAGGGATATAAATAAAATGTTTTAAGACTCACTCAATATTAATAAACTCTAATGGTTAATATATGGGATTTTTATTGTTAACCAACACACTAAGCATGCGTTAGTGTGTTCTAAAACTATGTGTATGCATGTGTGTGAGTGATCAAGGCTTGTGCAAATTTCTAAGCAAAGAAAATGTAAAATTACATTTGAACAATTACGTATATCTTCTTCTTTGCTTCATATTGCCTTGAACTTATCTTATGCCTTGAGCATCTCTTTGAATATCATTATTGATTTAGCTCTCATACTACAAAACAAATGTTAGCACATAATACACACAACATATAATATTTGTTATCATCAAAACAAACATATCTTGGGGTCAAGATTCCTAACAAGTTTTTGACGCCGTTACTGGGGAGGGTGCTTAAATAGGATTGTAATTATATTGGTTCTTTAACTTATGTGTTTCTTGTGAAGGAACCGCTTGGAGCTTGAAGATCGCGGATTAGAGATCAAGGATTGAAGATTTTCTTGTGGTAACTCTTCCATCTAGTATTTTCAATTCCACCATTTTAGTTAGTTCCTCACAATTAGAGACAATTAGGATCTAAAAAAAAGATTTTATTTTTGTCGATCATAATAAAATTCACCCTCCACTTGGTCATTTACTAACAAGATAATAAATTTAAACAATATTCCCCTTCTCACATTTGTTTGATTGTTAACCCTAATTAAAAAAGATTTTCTTTTTATCATCCTTTTTAGTCCCTTTTAGTTCCTAGGGTTGCATTTTATATAGTTAGTAGGAATTCACCAAAGTGATGTGAGCATCTTGATTTGGCACACACTTGAAAATATTCTTAAGGGCAAAACCCCCTAATCAAGATAAGGTGAGGGATTTCGTCACCCTTTCCTTAGCCCACAAATCACTAATTCCTCACTACACAAACCTAAGCCTCGTAAAACTCATTAGACGTTAGCCCCTAAGGGCTCGAGCTCAATAAGAATAAAAAATTCCTAAGTAAACCGGTTCAAGTTTTCTTGGATTAGTTGGTGTCTAAGGCAAGATTTAGGGGTTGCGTAAAGCGTTCTGCAATGAACGAGGTACTTATTGATCTCTAATCACCCTCTAGTACTATCCTTACCTGGCTAACTATCCGAGTAAAACTTTTATCTTTTCACTTAAGGAATTTTTTATTAGGAGCTGGACTAGCTGAGTTAGGCTTAACCCTAGAGTTAGAGTGATTGCAAAAGGATTGTTTTTTATTTGTTTAGTTAGGTTTTTCCTTTTTCTTTTCAGAATCTTAAAAAAACTAACTTTTGTTTTTCTTTAAAAAAATATTATAAAAAGAATTTGTTTTGGTGTATGCGAACGTGGATTAGGGACAACACAAATCGTTTAATTCGTTTTGAATAATTTCAAGAAATGGCCTACAATAATCCACCGGTTCTTCAAGACATGTGCTATCCCACTAGGAATGCAATCCCGTCTTGCATTAGGCTCCCTGAGGCAAATAGAACTAACTTTGAGCTTCGACCGCATTATATAAATATGCTTCCTAAATTTCTAGGGAATGAAACTGAAGATTCTTATATTTTTATCTTAGAATTTGAGGAAGTATGTATTATGATTAAAATGAAAGAATTAACTGAAGATGCGATCAAGCTCAGATTTATTCCATTTGCTCTAAAGGACAAAGCAAAAAAAAATGGTTGTATAGCTTACCTACAAATTCTATCTCAACATAAGATGAATTTGTCACCGTTTTTCTAAAAAAAATCCCGATCCATAAAACAGTTAAGCTAAGAAACAGCATCATGAATTTTAAAATTATTCCGGGAGAACCTTTTTGGAAGTATTTTGACCGATTCAAAGATCTTCTTATCCAATGTCCTCATCATGGTCTCGAGAAGTGGCGATTATGCCAAATCATTTATGAATGATTGAATTATTCTTCAAAAACTTTTTTAGAGTCGATGTGCCAAGGGGATTTCATGAGGAATTTTTAGAGAGTCTATCCGAGAAAACCAGGCAATGGGAATACTGTGATGACCGAGTTTCATCCATTCTCCAACCGAGTCGAACATTTCATCTGAAGCTAAGATGACTACAATCATGCGCAGGTTAGAAGCCCTAGAAATCAAGGAAAGAGCACCAGCTCAGATCAATCATGTTTCTGCCTCAGGTTGTCACAACTGTCTTTCACCATCCCATGTTTCAGAAGAATGTCCACTCTTAGGAAACAATCAACCACTCGGACAGGTTAACGCTGCATTCCAGCATCCTGTGAATGATTCATTTTCTCCAACCTACAATCCGGGTTGGAGAAATCACCCCAATTTTGCATAGAATCAAGGAAACCTCTCCGGAAATCAAAATTTTATTCCCACTTCAAAACCATTTCCTAGGGAAAATACAGTTCCTTTTAATTCTCACCCAAATTTTTAACAACCCAATCTGCCATATCAAAATCAGTCCCCTCAACATTAAGCAGTAACTCACTCTCCTCCCAATTCAGATCAGGATAAACATCTCAATATCTTGGAAAAGAGTTTGGAAACCATAATTAAGACTTTTACTCAAACCACGAATATGTTGACTCAAACATCCAGCACTCGAAATTCCTTTATGCAATCAACCGGACAAATACTCAACTCCAACACTCAAGCGTTAGCTAGATTAGAAACCCAACTTGGTCAACTAGCTAATGTTATGAGTGAAAGAGAGAGAGAAAAATTTTTGAGTCAACCCATAGTCAACCCTAAGGACACAAGATGCAATTCATCCTATGAAACTCAAGTGAATGTAATCCATTCACTACGGTCAGGGAAACAGGTCGATAATCAAGTGAGAACACTTATAACTCTTGAACCAGAACAAATTCCTTCTCCTTCTGATAACTATATCCAACAATCACCCCTCTTAAATGACCAAGAATCCGAACCCGAACCTGAGCCTGCTTTTGATAGGTTTAGACCAATTGTTCCCTTTCCAGATAGACTCAGGCCTAGGAAACACTCTCCTCAGGAGGAGAAGATCCTAGAAACTTTCAAACATGTTAAGGTCAATATTCCTCTCTTAGATGTAATTGAACAAATCTCACCTTATGCCAAATTTTTGAAAGAGTTGTGCACTAAGAAGAGAAGAATAAATATTCCAAAGAAAGTCTTTTTAGCGGCCAATATCAGTGATATGCTCTCAAAGCCCATACCTTTGAAACGTAAAAATCCAGGTTCTCCCATCATTTCATGTGTCATTGGTGATACTCACATTGATAAGGCCCTTTTAAACTTAAGGGTCAGTGTCAACTTGCTTCCGTATTCAGTCCACCAACAACTAGGTTTAGGTGAATTGAAATCAACCTGATGCACCTTACAGTTAGCTGATAGATCTGTCAAGGTCCCTATGGGTGAGATAGAGAATGTTCTGATTATTGGGTCCTTTTGTTTTTATGATGATTTATAAACAATTTACTTCTAATATTATTTGTCTAGTGGTTGTGTTTTCCTATTTATTGTAGACAAACAATATGTTAGAGGATGGATGGAATCAAGCATTCACGATCATATACAATGGAGGTTGGCGGAATAATGGAGTGAAGCTAATGCAAATTTAAGTTAAAGATCCAAGATCAAGCTTCATCCACAAGTTTACCAAGAAGAGCTATAATGAAGATATATCAAGCTTGGGTAAATAGTTTAGGTTTTTATATTATATGTGTTTAATATTCTAAGCTCAATATCATATACACACACATTTGATTAGTTTATCCGTTTTGGGTTTTATCTACAAACAAAGGTTTTACAAACAAATAAATTCATGTTCATATACATACATGTTTGTTTTCTATGTGGAAATGTCTGTAGGCATCGAAAATTGCCTATAGGTCTCCACGAACAGCTCAGTATTAAGGAACGACAATGAACGTCACTATCTGGTTCACAGGAGTTCGATTGACGTCGGTGAACGCTTGAAGAGAATCGACGAACTACGTGAGCTGATAGAATTTCGGAATAACGAAGGCACGGGCTAATCGGGAGCCCCGCGATGTTTACAAAAAGAACAACGCCTTTCGTGTCTCGTTCGTTCTACAGATAATCCAACCATTGGAGCTGATAGAACTCTTCGTCAGAATTCCAACGCAATTCGAATCACTAAAATCCGAGTTCGGACGAAGAGTTTACAGCGGAAGCGGACGAATGCACCTCAGCGGAGTGTCTCGGATTTTCCGAGACACCCCAGGGGTGTCCTGGATTTTTTGGAGATACCCCAGGGGTTTCCTAGATTTTTGGAGACACCCCAGGGGTGTTCTGAATTTTTGGAGACACCCCAGGGGTGTCCTAGATTTTTGGAGACACCCCAGGCGTGTCCTAGATTTTTGGAGACACCCCAAGGGTGTCCTGGATTTTTGGAGACACCCCAGGGGTATCCTGGATTTTTGGAGACACCCAAAGGGTGTCCTAGATTTTTGGAGACACCCCAGGGGTGTCCTGGATTTTTGGAGACACCCCAGGGGTGTCCTGGATTTTTGGAGACACCCCAAGGGTGTCCTAGATTTTTGGAGACACCCCAGGGGTGTCCTAGATTTTTGGAGACACCCCAGGGGTGTCCTAGATTTTCCTCATGCCTATAAATAGAAGCCTTAGGCCTCACTTTTGGGGGATCTGGATTTTTGGAGAATTAGCGAAGCCCTTTCAGAGTGAAGAGTGATCGAGTACTTCAATACAAGAGAGTTCATCATCAGATCTACATCACACGCATCCGTTCCTTAGCATTACCCCTCGTCGGTAATCCTAAGAAGAGCAAATATCTCGCTTTATCCGAGATAGGCGCTTCAGTTTCTAGATCTCCTCGCGGATCGACGAAGCTCTGCTCAAATTTTCAGCAACCAGATCTGATTGCCAGGTGGTCCACGGATATCGACATCCCCGTCACATGCTAAAGACCCACGCAAGCAAGAGACGATAAACGGATCTTGTGTTTATTTTCGAAAAGTTGTAATTTTTATTTTCGTTATTTGAATTCATTTGTAACGTTTGAAGTTTTAATGAAATCAATGATGAAGGCAACTTTTGACGAAAACAATGTCGTTTTGGTTTCTATGTATATATATAGTTATATATATACATACATGTTTTGGTTTCCAAGTTTATATAAATATGAAATTACATTTTTCATATTTATTGTTTTTGTTTCGGTTTTTAGTTTTCAAGTTTAAATATGAAACAATTGAATATAATTGGAAAATACTTTTTTGTTTCATATTTATATGCATATATATATATATATATATATATATATATATATATGATTTCATCATTAACAAGTTTATATTTAATGAAATCATATTTATTGTTTTGAAAAGTATGCAAAATATACAATTTTATGAAAATATTGTATTCTCAGTTTTTGGACTTAACAATAATCATAGACATTTTATTAAGTCTACAAAACCATTTTGTAAAGTTTTAAAACATGGTTTAGCCAAAATGTCAAAATTCATGTGTTTACTTTTTCATGTTTTGGACATATTTACAAAATAATGATATTATCATGTCAACAATCATTTCCCAAAGTTTCATAATTTTTAGAATTTATTTGATATTTTTAAACAGGGTTTCAAAATCAAAAAATTGTTTCAAAACCTGTAAAATGCATGTATTTGTTTGCGGTCGACCGCCACGGTCGACCGTCTAGAATCCATAGACTCAGATTATGTTTCCGAGGCTCGCGGTCGACCGTGACGGTTGATCGAATGCTCTCGCGGTCGACCGTGACGGTCGACCGGCTGATGTCCAGAGCCCAGAATAAGTTTCAGGACCTGCTCGCGGTCGACCGCGCGTTTCCCACGGTCGATCGCTGATCTGACCGTTAGTCTCCAACGGCT
>BQKN01066283.1:513913-530218 GCA_022839385.1 Asparagus kiusianus
TTGTTATTTTTTTGGGGTTTTACTGAAGTTTTGAGTGAGTATAAATACCCCCATTGCATTCAACTCTCCTAAGATCTAAGAAAGTTTTAAACAAGTTTAACAAGGGTTTTTAAGTTTGTTTAGTTTGTTTAAAGGTGTTTAAGTCTTGTTTAAGAGTTTCGTTTGTGAAAAGAATTTCACAAGAGAAAGTGGAGATTATCTATTGGTGTTTGAGCTTCCACTCTTCTCTCTCTCCCTCTTGTTATCTATAGAGAAGTTTTTCTAAACTCTATCTAGCTATTTATTTGTTTGATTTTCATGTCCATAAAGCTAGAATCTTATTTGAGTTTAGTTTTAATTTATCTCATTGTTACACACACCCATTTGAGCTTACTGTATTTGCATTCATAATATATTTGGGGTTGTGAGAGATTGCAACTTTGAGTTGTGCTTAATTGAGTTCTCACCTTATTTAGAGAACAATCATTTGATTAGAGAGCTTAATTGTGAGGATTCACATTGTATTGCACTAGTACACCAAGAGGAGTATGTGGTAAGAGACGGGGTCATCCCAAGAGGATTGGGGTAGGTTGTAATGTCTAGAGGTAGGTTGTAATTCCTAACACTTGAGGGAGACACGGGCTAGAGACCAACACTTGAGGTGGTAGTTAGTGTAGTTATATTGTGAGTGTTGTAGAGTTTTCGGTGAGCTAGAAAACCGAGTGTGTCATTGTAAACGTTATTCGGGTGAGCGTAGAAAATCCGATTGTGATAGTGGAGATCTCCTCGATGTGAGGAGCGGAGATGTAGGTCGTGGGGACCGAACTCCGTGATCATATCGTTTGTTTGAGTTTGCATTGGCGACTTATTTTTTGTGTTTATTATTATATCGTCTTTGTCAATTGCTCATTGTTTATATTGCCCACTATCTTATTTATCTTGTTTATATCTTGTTTCACCCTTGTGGTATCAACTGAGGAATCGAGTGCCTAGGTGACTAGGTCTTCCATTTTCCCCTAGGGCCGAGAGGCGACTGTGGGAGTCGACCAAAGGGTTGTGTCTTGGGTTTATTCCTGATAAGATATCAAGGGATTTTTATCGACTGAGGAGTCGAGTGCCTAGGTGACTAGGTCTTCCATTTTTCCCTAGGGCCGAGAGGCGACTGTGGGAGTCGACCAAAGGGTTGTGCCTTGGGTTTATTCCTGATAAGGTACCAATGGCTTTTTATCGACTGAGGAGTCGAGTGCCTAGGTGACTAGGTCTTCCTTTTCCCCTAGGGCCGAGAGGCGACTATGCGAGTCGACCAAAGGGTTGTGTCTTGGGTTTATTCCTGATAAGTCACCAAAGGCCTTTTTTTGTTGCATTTATTAGTTATTATTATAGGGACGCAAAAGTTGGCCTAAAGCCTTATCATTAGATATGTTATCTAGGATTGATATTCTTCAGAGGAAATCTTTAAAATTTTAAAAGATTAGGCTGAAATTTAAAGAAAATACCGTCGTAGGTGTTCAATGTTCCATGGGTGACCGAGGATGCGTCCCTCTGGAGCTTTCAACCGGTAGGTGCCGGCTCTGAGCTCCTCCATAACCGTGTAGGGACCTTCCCAATTAGGAGCCAACTTTCCTTGGCGAGTATCTTTGTCGAAGATCGCTTTTTGAAGGACAATGTCTCCAACCACGAATCTCATGGGGCGGATCTTCCTGTTGTAATGACGGGCGATTCGTTGCTAATTAATGACCTGAGTGCGGAGTGTTTTCTCCCTTGTTTCTTCCAGAAGGTCAAGGCCGACTCGAAGGCCTATTGAGTTCAGGTCTTCATCAAAGTGTTGCAGCCGAATGGTCGGCATGCCCACTTCGACCGGAGTAACAGCTTCAGCCCCATATGTTAGTTTAAAGGGAGTCTCCCCAGTTGAATTCTTATGGGTTGTTTAGTACGACCATAGGATACTCGGCAATTCTTCAACCCAACGTCCTACGACGGTGTCCACCTTCTTCTTCAATGCTTGGAGGATGCATTTGTTGGCAGCCTCTGCAAGGCCATTCGATTTTGGATGAGCCACTGAGGCGAACTTTAGGTGAATGTTGTATTCCTCACAAAAGTCGCGGAAACCCCTGCCGTTGAATTGGGTGCCGTTATCGGTGATAAGTGATCAGGGCATGCCGAAGCGGCAAACGATGGATCTCCATACGAAGTTGGTGACATTGTTCTCACAAATCTTAGCCAATGGTTCGGCCTCGATCCACTTGGTGAAGTAGTCGATTGCCATAATGAGAAATTTCCTCTGCCATGAAGCTAAAGGGAGGGCCCTAATAGATCCAAGCCCCACTGGGCGAAAGGGATAGGGCTCAAGATGGGAGTCAACTCGGTCACTGCGGCTCTAGGAATGGATGAGAAATATTGGCACCTTTGGCAATGAGATACGAGCTTGGTCGACTCGGCTAAGATAGTTGGCCAATAATAACCCTGTCGGATAATTTTCTATGCTAGGGTCCGAGCTCTCGGGTGGTTCCCGCATATACCCTCGTGAATTTCTTTGAGCACATAGAGGGCTTCTGGGGGTCGCAGACATCGCAAATAGGGCCTCATGCTGCTCCCAATATAGGACACTCGGTAGAGCTGATTCTCTATCATGAGATAGCGACGAGAATTCCTTAACAAGCGCTTGGCTTCGACCCGATCCTCGGGTAAGACACCTTGTGTTAAGTAGAGGAGGATGGGATCTAGCCAACATGGGGGCGCCGGGTCTTCTATTTCCATAACATTCCTCAATAGTTTGGAAATGCTGGGATGTTCCAACATATCCATATTGATAGGTCCAGAGCTCATTCCCGAACTTGTCGATCCCAGCTTGGAGAGGGCGTCTGCCCGAGCGTTGAGGGCTCGGGGGACTTGGACTACCTTAGACTCCTGAAAGCCCGATAAAAGTTCTTTGGCCACTTTGAGATATAGGGCCATTCTGGGGTCCTTGGCGGCATAGCGTCTGTTAATCTGGTGGACTATCAGTTGTGAGTCATCTAGGATATAAAGGCTTTTGGTTTTCAAAGCCTGAGCCGCTCAGAGGCCGGCAAGTATAGCTTCATACTCGGCTTCGTTGTTCGAGGCCGAGAACTTGAATGGGATGGAATGCTCATACGTCGTCCCCTTAGGGCTTCGTAGGACGACTCCTGCTCCACTGCCAGCTTCCTCTGAAGATCCATCTACTTGTAATATCCACCAAGAGGCATACTCTGGTGAATTATATTCCAAAGTGCGACGAGCTGGCGGGGTTGCCTGTTGCTCTGGTGGTGAAGGTTGCGAGGTCGGCGGGCACACGTCTGACTCATCGTTTTGGGGAGTTGACTCAATCAGGAAATCCGCCAAAGCCTGAGCTTTGATAGTCGTTTGAGGTTCGAACTGGATGTCATGCTCACTGAGCTCGACTGCCCAAGCAACCATTCTGCCTGACATCGTAGGGCTGCCCAAAGCTTTCTTCAAAGGAAGGCTTATTCTGACGACAATGGCATGAGCTTGGAAGTAGGGATGGAGCCTTCTGGCCGTCAAGATGAGAGTAAAGGTAGCTTTCTCTATGAAAGGATAATTGAGCTCGCCAGCTCGGAGGATTCGGCTCACATAATAGACAGGCTTTTGAATGTTTTCTTCCTCCCGAACAAGGACAGAGCTCACTGCTTCGGAGGAGATGGCTATGTATACAAACAGAGTCTCTCCTTTCATAGGTTGGCTCAACAATGGCTTAGTGCTTAGATAGGCTTTGAGATCCTGAAATACTGCTTTGCATTTAGCTGTCCAGGTTATACCCTCTTTCGGGTTCCTGCTCCCTCTTAGGACTTTGAAGAAAGGGAGGCTTCTCTCTGTAGATTTACACAGGAATCGCCCTAGGGCTGCAACCCTTCCGTTCAACTTCTAGATCTCCCTTAGGGTACGAGGTTCAGGGAGTCGCTCTATGGCAGTAATTTTCTCAGGATTGATCTCGATACCTCTTTGGGTAATCATAAACCCGAGGAACTTTCCCGGTTGTACTCTGAAGGCGCACTTGGCCGGATTGAGCTTCATCTGATAGCGCCTAAGGGTTGAAAATGTCTCGTCTAAGTCTGGGATATGGGCAGACGCTTGTTTGGATTTTACCAACAAGTCATCCACATAAGCTTCGAGGTTCCGGCCGATTTGGCGCTAAAAGACCTTGGCTACAAGTCTCTGATAACTGGCTCCAACATTTTCAACCCAAACGGTATCATCTTGTAGCAATACGTGCCCATATCGGTAATGAATGAAGTTTTCTCCTGGTCATGTTTTGCCATGAAAATTTGATTATAGCCCGAGAAGGCATCCATGAAACTGAGTAGTTCATGTCTAGCGCTCTCGTCAACTAGCTGGTCGATCCGAGGCAGGGGGTAGCTATCCTTGGGACAGGCTTTATTGAGGTCAGTGAAATCTACACACATTCTCCACTTGCCCAATGCTTTCTTTACTAGAACAACAATGGCCAGCCATTCCGGATACTGGACTTCGCGGATAAAGCCAACTCTTAGGAGCCGCTTTACTTCGTCTGCTGCTGCTTTCTGGCGCTCTAGGCCAAGATGTCTCTTCTTTTGTCGGACTGGCTTGACATGTTTGTTCACGGCCAATTCATGGCTTATGACTTTAGGGGGAATCCTCGGTATGCCATCAGGTTCCAAGGCAAATACATCGGTGTTGGCTTTTAGGAACTTGATCAGAGCCCCTTTCAAGGGCTCAACCAGACCGGATCCTACTTTGATCGTCTTCATGCCGGCCGAGTCGATGGGGATTTCTTGGAGTTCCTCTACTGGTTCCGTCCTCGGTTTCTCAGCTGTTTTTTCCATTTGGAAACAGGCTTTTTCGATGGACAATTTCCCTTGACTGAGAGTAGATAACAAGACCTGGCTTCTTTCTGGCTGCTCCTTGCAACTCCAACTCCATTCAGAGTTAGAAATTTGAGAATCTTGTAGTAGGTCGAAGCGATGGCCCGCAAGGCGTGGAGAGCGGTTCGACCCAATATGACATTATGGGCCGACTTTAAATCCATCACGAGGAATTGAATTTGAGCAGTGACTTGTTTAGGAGGCGCCCCTAGTGTCATTGGTAGAGTTATCATTCCTTCAGGGAGAAGGGAATGGCCAGTGAAGCCTATAAGGGGCGCTCTGCAAGGGAGCAGGCAGGATCGGTCAATTCCCATCTGATCAAAGGCGCTAGTCTACAGGACGTCCACCAAGCTTCCTGTCGACCATAATCTTTTTTACTTGATACCCATTGATGGTCGCAGTGATGACGAGAGGATCATCATGGGACGTTTCAACACCCTGTAGGTCTTCTTCGCTAAAGGACACGAGCTCTCCTGTCTTCGTCTTCTTAGGATCGTGATCGACTTGCAGTATTCTCCTGGCATATTTTTCTGCTCATTATTGGACGGGCCCTCCAATGGTCGGGCCCCTACTGATGACATTGATGACTCCTTTATAGGCAGTCTCCATGGGTTGTCCATTTACTAGGGTTCGGGGTCGAGGCGACCGAGAGCGGGATCTTCTATCTTTTTGGGTTGGAGCAGGGTTCCGGCGTTCTCCCGGAGACACGAGACTCTTCAAATGTCCTCTTGCGATCAGATCTTCTATATCCCTTTTGAGGATTCGACAATCGTTAGTGAGATGCCCATGGTCTTGGTGATAGTGGTAAAATTGTCTCGTATCCCTTCTTCTGGGGTCCGATACCATCTTGGGCGTGGGATCTTTGAGGTATACTTCCTTCTGGGCAATGGCTAAGGCATTGGTGAGAGAAATGTCGAAGATAGGCAGGGATTCCTTCGGAGTCGGGTTTCTTGGCTGATCCCTCCTGTCGGGTCGATTAGGGCGGGGGTTGACCCTTGGAGGATCCTTGTGCCATTCCGGCTTCTGAGGATTCCGGGTCGGTGTCGTCGCTGGAGGGTTTGAAGGGAAGGCGACAGCTGTCGGGATTAGATTTGTGGCATCAGGAGTTTCCATTCTTCTTGCTGAAGCCTTATAAGCCCGGGCATCTTCCATATCCATATATCCATGGGCGTTGGACATCAGCTGCTCATAGTTGGCGATTAGCTTTTTGGCAAGAGAGTCGACCAATTCATTATCCTGGAGACCCGCTACCAGTGCCGACATGGCGACCGTGCTTCCGGAGTCGTTGACTTCCAACCTCTTCACTTGAAATCTCTTGAAGTATGCTCGGAGGCTTTCGCCTGGTCTTTGCCTCATTTGAATCAGCACGTGAGGAGGGAGCTTCTGCTTTGTGTCGGCTAGAAAATGATGAATGAACTTACGGCTGAGTTGTTTGAAATTGTCGATGGATCTCTTCTCTAGAGCATTCCACCAGAGCTTAGCGCTTCCCTTGAGGGTGATGGGGAAGCATCGACACAAGACTGCTTTAGAAACTTGGAGCATACTCATTATGTCAAAATAATTTTGAACATGCTCCGAGGGATCTCCCTCGCTCGAGTATGTCTCTAAATGAGGCATCTTGAATTTCTCAAATAGGTACTCCATTATCTTGTCAGATAATGGGGTATTTCCTTCAATAGCATCAACGATTGGTTTGTATCCCCGATCGTAGCCGGAGACTCCTACAGTGGTTGACGAGGTTAGGGAGTTGTGATGGTGCAGTTTTCTGAAGCTCATTCCTTTAGCACGTCCCTCTGAGTGACTAGGACCGGGACTTTTATTAACATTATTTGGTTGCTTGGGGCGGCTCTCCGCCTGCCTATGGTGGTTGGAGGAGCTCACGGTGTGTTTTTCTGTGGCGCTTCGTGCGGACGAGTTCCCGATCGTCGATCTCTAGATGGAGGAGGTTGTTCAGCGGCGTGTGGCTGACGCGGGATTCACCACAGAAACTCATTGGTCAGAGCAGCAAACTGCTCTTTTATAGATAAAGAGAGCCTGTCTACCGTCTGTTCCAGTTGACCCTGAGTCACATAATCTGGAGGAGGTAGTCTCGGAGGAGACTGGTCCACTCCTCACTCAGAACCTATCATTTTTCTCAAAAAGAGGAAAGTAGCCCCACGGTGGGCGTCAAACTGTTGATGTCTGATATCACACGGCCGATGGGGGTTGCAGAATTGTTGAGTCGTTGAGGGGTTGAACCGTTAAGGGGGGTCGCTTCCTTCTTTGACTTTATGTCTGGTTCTCAGAGCTCGGGGCGAACAGATCACCTGCACATGTAAGAATCGTAGGGGTACGGGGCTTGTTTCCCCCGTGGAACCTCTGACAGTCAAGTCAGCTGGTGGACTTGGGTGGGGTGAAGGGAGAACAGTGTGTTCTTCTAATATGTGTTGTTTAGAAAGTTGTTTTCTTACCAGAGAACTCGAACCCCTTTTCATGATGAATAGCGTCTGTATTTATAGAGGATGCCAATGGCAGAATAGGCTCTTCGTGAAAACTGTTGATGATGATGGCGAGGGGTGAGCTGGAGGCTGAGTCACCCTCTGCCCGATATGTGTCGATTGGTAAGTGATAGGAGGTCACTTCGGTGATATGGGGAACCACCATCCGTCGAAGCTTGTCGGTGAGTGACAAGAAGTCACTTTAGAGGTATGGGGAACCAGCGGTTGACAAGGCTTCAGACGGCTGAGGACGGAGACATAATGATGATCATAAAAAGTTAAATAATGTTGAGAAGTAGTGTTCTGAATCGTCCTCGGGAGGAGTGCTGGCTTAATCGCTAAGTAGCAATCTTTTATTATGAAGAGGCTCGACTGAGTCCACCTTTCGAGTCGCCTTTGAGGAATGAAGCCGACTCGTCTAGGGGAGTGACAGCTCGTGGGATAGTATATTTGTGAAGAATAGGGAATACCCTATAACAGTACCAGAAATGAAGGTTTGACAAAGACTGATTTTTTTCATCCTTCAACTTCATAACAAGCTTTTCGAGTTCTTTAACTTGAGGCAAAATCTCAGTGTCATCTTCGAATTTGAAGTTCAGAAACTTATCAATGAGGTAAGACTTGGATAGCTTCTCTTTATCCTTGTATTGCTCCTCCAGAGCATTCTGAGTTTCCTTTGCAGAGGGCTTATTGGTGTAAGCATCTGCCAGATGATTAGTCAGGCAGTTAAGGAGATAACTCCTGCAGAAATGATCATCTTTAGCCCAAGAGGTTTCAGACTCAGAGTCTTCTTCAAAGTCAGGTTTCTCCTCAGAAACCACATAGATTCAAGAGTTGTATTCCGAAAATCACTTTTTGACGCCAAGCGTTAAAGTTAGATCCATCAAAGTTTTCTAACTTGAGACAGTCCACTCCAAGAGTCTTCGCAGGATCCATGATAGATCAAAAATATTGCTTTAAGATTGTTGAAGATTATGGTTAAATCTGGAATAAAACAGAGAAATTTTGATGTGCTGTAATTTTAAATTTTTTCAGTTAATTATTGTGCATTTGTGAAACGATGTGCTTAAAGTAATATTTGGCCTACTCCGGTGCAAGGATCCCAAGGCCAAACTGCTTCCAGAAACAGCAGTAGTGTGCACCAACCCCGTACTGTCAAGATCTTATCGATCTATAAGACCTTTCGTTAAGGCAAAGATCTCCTCGATCTCAGAACCTTTCGGTTCAAAACCTTTCAGTTTCAGAGTAAGTTCCTTCGGGCATAGTTTCTGCAGCAGCTACACAACAACAGTAACAACGTCAAGCTCTCCTTGATCTTACGTTCGTTTTTCCAAGTGCGTAGCAAGAGCTGCCCAAGGAGCACTATTTATAGGCCTCTAAGGCCAGCTCAAGAGTCACCCTTAATTAATGTTTACAATTCATAATGGCAATTATGATTGTAACATCAATGCATTAAATTACTGTAAATACTGTTGTAACTTTTGCATGCAGTAACTCCTGAATACGATGCAATCAATGGACGCGTTACTACAAAACGCGAGGGTCACGTCTTAGCAAATCAGACGAACATCGTCTGTAGGACGAACCTCGTCGAACGGGCGAACCTCGTCAAACGAACGGACCTCATCAAACATGCGAACCTCGTCAAACGAGCGAACCTCGTCAAACAGGTGAACCTCGTCTGATCTTGTGAATCAGACGAACCTCGTCAATAAGATGAATATCGTCGAACAGGTAGAACCTCGTCAACCAATTAAGGAACCTTGCCTGATCTCGAGAACGCTAGGGTCACCGATTAACCGCGATCCCCGGCCCATTAGCCCACGGCCCACTAGCCCATGGCCCATAGCCCTCGGCCTACGGCCAACGACCCACAACTCACGACCCACGAGAACTTATGAGGGATTAATTAAAACAAAACACTTCTCAGCTGTTGGGTGTAAAACTTGACCTCCCGACGAGGGGTCGTTTGTATTTATAAGAGTACCTTATTACAAACTATAATCAATGTTTTACAACAGAGGAGAAGGGAATGACCTTTCTTGTTTAACATGGGTTCTTCAGCAGCAGTAGGAAGCCTCCCTTGATGCTCGTGCCGAGTTTGCTTCCCTTGGACGATCTAATCGAAGTTGCGGTTAGAGCTTCAGTACGCGGTAGAAGTTCCGGAGTGATTGAGTTCAACTATACCCGAGCTTGAAAAGTGCCCAGCAAGCGCCAACTCTGCTAGCTTTTCCTACACCTG
This sequence comes from Asparagus kiusianus, assembly GCA_022839385.1. Lineage (NCBI taxonomy): Eukaryota > Viridiplantae > Streptophyta > Magnoliopsida > Asparagales > Asparagaceae > Asparagus > Asparagus kiusianus. The sequence continues at coordinate 523,489 of BQKN01066283.1, forward strand.
CTCTTCCTCCTCCCCAGCCACTTCTACTATAGCTTTGTCCCTCACATTTTCTTTTTCTTTCTTCTTCTTCCCTTCGGTGTAAGGGGTGACTATAAACTTGGAAGGCTTCACCACTCTTCTGCATCTCCTCTTTTTAAGGAGTGCAGCAGCGAACACCTTCGCTCGATCATCCTTTGCACGCACCCATCTTTCTCTTATTCAAAGCCCTTGAAAACGTAAGAGGAGCATTTTCGTCATCAGATGTAGTGTCAGGTGCTAGTAGAGGGACATCCTCTGATGGCTTTATTTCCCCGCCAATATCCTCTCTTATAATGGTTGTTTCTAAACAAACCATTCGAAGTATAAAAATTGAGAAAACTGAGCAACCGCTATCTAAACTTAACAATCAATCCGTAACCTTAACAACTGATGCCTAAACATATAGTGAAAAAGTTGCCAACCTATACAAGTTTGCATCTCCGTATCATAAACTAGTGGAGGGACATCATCCACCAGTGTTATTTCCCTTCTAGTGTCCTCGCGTTGAGTGCATGTTTCTAAAAATATTCAGAATATAAATAATCAAAAACTTAACAACCAATACGTAGACATAACAACCAATCTCTAACGTATAGTGCAAAAGCGAGCTGACTTGTACAAGTTAGCAGCTCCTTCGCTGGCTTGGACACATTCTCTCCCTCGTTTATTTCTGCTTCAAAAGCTGTATCAATGCGGGGGTTATCCGGTGGAGGTACTTCCCCTGGCGGAGCATTTTCACTCTCCTTATTGATATCAGAAAAAAATGGTGGTGGAGGGGCTCTTCCTGTTGGAGGGCCCTCGCTCTCATTATTAGCTTCATCGAATAATAATTGATTAACTTCCCCCTCGTACTGTATATCAATGCCACCCACGGTGCGTGGAGTATCTGATTCAAAAAATAAACAGATGAGCTTAGGTACTTCATTGTCAAAAAAACCATAGCATCAGTTATATAACCTTAACAACTAACCCAGATACTTAACAATCAATCTCTAACCTTGGCAATAAATCCGTAACCTTAACATTCGATCAGTAAACGTAACAATAAATTCGTAACCTTAATAAAAAAAACCCATATACTTAACAATCGATCTTTAACCATAATACGCAAACGTAATTGCAAACCACATCTAACATGTACAAGTTTGTGGCTTCATCGCTGAACCGGACACCAATCCTGTAGGCATCTTATCCTTATATACAGAGAGGGTTCTGGATCGTGTTTCGCTTAGTTCCTCTCCCAGCCTCCTAATTTGGGCAGACAACATAGCCACTTTCATAGAAAGATCGTTTATCTTTACACGATCGGCAGCAATCAGATCCTTGAATTTATTCTCGTTATCGTGACGCAATGCTTGGTTCATTACCGCGATGCTCTTCCAGTATATCACTTGCTGAGACCATTCCATTTTCTCAACTGCCTCATTTGGCTGCTCGATGTCTTCATCAGCATCTTGTGGCATCACCTATGCAATGGACAGATAGAGTATTGTTAAAAGGATTAACTAATTAATAAACAAATAAAATTCACAGCTGGTAAATTCTTACAACTGTATCAATTGGGATGTCATCTTCTTCTCCCCTCTTCTTCTTGTGGAGAGGGTGTCTTAGGCCACGCGCCCTGCCGGCGTCTACTGTAGCTGGTTCCTTAATCCTCCTCTTCTCTCTCTCTCTCTCTCTCTCTCTCTCTCTCTCTCTCTCTCTCTCTCATCTTCTCTTTCTCCTTCCCCTGCTCCTTACCCCACAAACCTCCCTCGATCCTTTGAGATTGGCCATGTTGCTGTGGAAGCTTTATCGTAGCTTTGCTTGCTTTAGCTACAACAGTGGTCAATCTCAAAGAACCAGTAACTTCTCCCAGTCTCACCTAATTTGTGAGAGGAGGCCTCACCGTACATCCAACTGCTAGTTTCTTGATGCCAGTAAGTTCATAGTACTACAGCTGCATATTAGAGAAATAGAAACTTAACAAACACATTTATCCTTAACAATTAATAAGCAAACCTAACAATAAAACTGTAACATTAACATCCAAACCGTAACCTTAACAGCAAAACACGTAACCTTGATAGCAAAACTCTAACCTTCACAATCAGTAATAAAAAACATGATTACTTACACAAACTAGCGGGGTACACCCTTGCAGATATAAAGTCATCTTCCCTAGCTCGGGCCCCTTCAGTGCCCTCTCTATCGCTTCAGAAGTCTCACTGAATATATAAGCCCCCCAAGCAGTGTTATTGGCATGTTCGATGTTGTCGACGTACTTGAATAAATGCCTAGGAACGCCAAGAACACTGCTTGGACACCAAATCATGCTCAGCTGATAGAGGATCTGTAGCAGGACAAAGTCCTTCACATCTCGACAATCCGGCGATAGTACCAGCTTCAGGAGCAGTTGCTCTACATTGCGTCTGGTGGGGCCTCCTATGAGGGGAGCTATATTGTTGTCACCCTCGGCCTCGGGTTTGTTAAAAAATATGGTCCAAATCCTATTTTTCCTATCCCGGTTGTGGTCAACAAGATCCCCCTCATTGGAGAACCATGTATACTCCATTACCCACTCAAGGTTGAATGAGCAGGCGATCTCTTCTCCAGCATTCCTATCGGTGAAGACGAATTTCTTCCTTTTCTTGTCCCACTGACTCAAAATGTGCTCAAAGGTGGGAAGATCGACACCAGGTGGGCCAAATTGAACGTAGTGTCTGATTACACTATCTTCATAGGCCGCAAAATGCTTTGGCTTCATACGCGTCACCAAATTCCGCATGAAGTCATGATAGGCACTGAAGCTGGCGATAGGCCGCAACGTAATAGTTGGCTTTGCCCTTTTTCTACATAACAAAAACACAAGACATAAATATTTTGAAAATAATCAGTAAACATAACAACTATGCTGTAAACTTTGTGGAGAAATCAACAACCTTAACAACAACCCCATAACATTAACAACAAAAACCTAACCTCAACAACCAAACAACAACCTCAACAATAAAAGCATGAATCTTGTAGGTTAACAGTAACCTCAACAGCTAACACCCGTAATTTTGGACCTTCACACCTGTAGACGGTAAAAATTACCACGACGGATTAACGAGCGAACTCGCCCGCAGAACAGGACCACTCTCTTAGGTGAAGAGCCTACCGTAGCCACGGAGTGGGTCTGGTGACACGCGAGCCCCACGTTGGCCGCTCGCGCCAAATCATGCAGACTCGCCAGTAAGGCGAATCCGCCCTCATGAACCAAATCCGCTTGCAAGAGAGGGGCTCAAATCCGCCCTCATGTGCTGAAGCCACTTGCAGAGAGCCACGTCTGCCTACGTGAGCCGAAGACCGGGTTTCTAGGGACAAGCCTTCCCTGCCTCCCGCGATGCGAAGGGAGGAAGCACAGTATCCCAGGTTCGTCAGACGGTCGTCCGCGATTCAAGCGAACGAGACAGGCGCCGGACCGGCCTGCATACTCATAAATGCGGGTCACCTCGCCCCTCAAAATGGAGAGCCGAAGCCGTCGGCGCACAACAAGCTGTCTGGAGTCCGCTCAGGCACGAGACGTCCATTCTCCCGCCCCTATTCAGACATAGGGAGAAGAGAGGGAGGGCACGACACCCCAGGACCGCCGGATGGCCACTCGGTAGCTTGCAGCATAAGTAAGCGGACAGTCGCCAGAGCCATCCGCATCCACATAAATGCAGCTTACCTCGCTCAGAGCGAAAGGGCAGAGCCGCCGGCGCTCGAGGAGCTGGCCAGATCCACTCGAGTGTCTGGCCACCGCTGTCACGAGTACGAGGAGGGGCTTTCCCACTCCTACACGACATAACGCGACATGTAGCCCCACAAACAACCGCTGGTTGTACAGAGAGACAACAGGATGTCTTTGAACAGTGTATGGTCACATCCCATGATTCAAGGAGCAGCCAAACTGTCTCTCTCCCATTTAAGAGCTTCTTTCAGCAACCTTAGGGGGCATCAAACGGGCTAAGAGATCAAGAGAATTTTTGATCAAAGGAGAAGGCTTCTTGCATACCCTTGCATCGCAGTGCTATCTCCGAACTCCGAGCCCCGATCGTCGGAAAGCCAGAGGATCCAAACTTGATCAACCTGAGCTTCTACTGAGTACTGAAGCTCTCCCCAGCAACCTCGGTCGAACCGTCCAAGGGAAGCAGACTCGGCACGAGCACCGAACGAAGCATCCTGTAGCTACCTTAAAGTCCCCACGATTTAAACAAAGAGGGCCTTCCCTCTGCTTCTGTTGTAATTCAGACTGATTTAGTTTGTAATAAGCTTTCTTATAAATACAAACCAAATCCCCTATTTTCGGGAAAATCAAAAATTTACACCTACAGAAGATGACGACCACAGTGGGAGAAGCTGTTTCCTCAAATGAAATGGTGGTAGCTCAGTTCGACGAGGTTGCTGTTGGGACGACGGTGGAGTCCCTAGAGATCGAATTCGACCAGACCAAGTACGAAGAGTACTTGTCTTCCTCCTCTTCCGGTGGCGAAGCGTCCCGCAAGCGCCACAGAGACGTGCGCCGGAGCTGACCTCAGATGGTCAAAGTTCCCGCGCCAGAAGACTCTACCCCAGTCTCGACGGGGAAACCCGTCCCCAAGTCTCTCGAGGCCAAGTCCCAGACCGAGAGCATGGGGGGAGGGTCTACCAAGTGGGTCGCCAAACGACCCTCGGTAACACCCGTTCCAAAAGAGACATCGGTTCGTTCCGGCACAAGCCACGCTACCACAGTCCGCGCAGATGCTCTCTCCGCTGGAAGAGCTAGTCAACGGCGACGGCAGACGCTTGTCGGGCAAAAAGCCCAAACCTCCGCTTCACACAATGGCCCGAATTACCGTACGGGCCCGAGAAGCGTCACACTAGTGGGGAACTCGCCCAATATCGGGAAGCCCTCCAAATCAGGAGCGCCAACCGAGAAGGATGGGGCCACCCGCTCAGGTGGACTTCGCTTCTCAGGTCACATCCCTGACGCGAATACACCATCCTAAGCGAGGGGGCCTATCAGAATAGGCGAATCCTCGAAGGCTGGCGAGCCTCGCCATAATCTTTTGGCGGATAAACGCAAAGGCAAGGGGGTAATCGATACTTCGGGAACCCGTTCGTTCAAACGAAGGGTTGAAACCCGCCTACACGCTGGAGTTCGCCCAAACGCGAAAGCTCGCTCGTCAAGGCAAGACCGCCTGACCCCAACACCACAGCATTCTACCCAGTGTGCACCAGAGAGCACATCCAAAGATCTCTCGTGTACTCACCCAAGCAATCCTTCTGATGCTGGGGGTTGTCACCAACCACCCACAGGGGATCTCCGAACGTATCTAACTCGCAAACGCACTATACATGAGGCGAGCCCTCAGTGCCATTGCGAAAGACTCATCCACACGGTACTCGCCGATTGCCAATGCATAAGAACGGCGAAGCCCTCGGTATTCGAGAGACTTTCTCAACAACCTTCTCTGCAGAGGCCCTCCCATCGAAGGCGTCGCCACCAAAAACGACGCGCTGCCGACGACCTGGAACTCCCGTCCGCTACAGTCAACATGACGGACAGGGGTAAGGGGGTACTCTCCGACTCTCCGGATTCAGACTCCTTCTTGAGGCCGAACCCTCGGTTCGCCCGATCCCGACAAGAGGGCATATACCAGCGCACCCGTAGCCGTAAGGGGGTAAGCATTAGGTTTGATTATTCTACCCTGGCACTCTCCTCCCACGGCGAAGACGAGGTTCATTCGGCGGCTGCCACGTCTCAAACCTCGCACTCGAGTCAGGAAGTACCTGCGAGGGTGCATATGACGGAGCTCACTCATGAGCAGACAATGGCTCAAAAGCTGGAGGAACAGCAGGCGACCATCGACTCTCTAAGAGAGATGATGGAGCAACTGCTGAACAAGAAGAAGAAGAAGAAGAGAGCCCAACGTCCCTTACCCCGACGAACTGGGGACAAGGAGTGGGTACCTCCACGCCGTCCGGCGACGGAGACGGAGGACAACAGTAATCCGCAGTCTGATTACTCCTCCAAGACGTCGCTGGGAACGTCACATACCGGTGATGGCACCCGTGACAAAAGGTTTGATGAGTTTCAAGATCAGCTCAATGCGCTGAAACTCCAGCAAAACATGAACAAGCTGGGGGTGGTCCGTCCTTACCCCATCGAGTGGGACACGGTCCCATACCCAGCAAAGTTCAAACCAATCAGCCTGGTGCAGTTCGATGGCAAAGGCTCGCCCTCACAACATATCTACTACTTCATGGCGCAGACGGGGTTCCTTACGGGGAATGACGCCATTCTTACGCGACTATTCATCGGCACCCTAAAGGGAGTGGCTTTTGAATGGTTCCGTAAGCTGGAGCCCGGCACCATCAAGTCACGGGCCGACGTCGAGAGGCTCTTTTTGGCTCACTTCTTCGACGACGACACGGAAGTGTCGATGGCCACCCTCCTGGCTGAAAAACAACGAAAGTCCGAGTCGGTCAACGACTTCGTAAAAAGATTCCGGAATCGATCGGTCCACTGTCGGGACCAAGTTTCCGAGGCGACACTGATCGAGATGTGTCGTCACAACCTGTCGATCCACATCCTATCTAAGATAGGCGCCGTGGAGACCCGGACATGGAAAGAGCTTGTTCGTCAAGGCGAACAAGTAGAAAACATGATCAAGAGGTGATACGAGTCGCCGTGCGAGCACCCTTTGGTCGCGGAATTACCAAA
>BQKN01066283.1:530228-555424 GCA_022839385.1 Asparagus kiusianus
GAGGATCACTAAGCCCCCGAGGCGGGGAAGAAGATACACCTGTATCAAGAGGCTAGAGGCCGAAGAGCCGCAGCCCAAGAAAGGAGCCGCAGAGCCGGCTGCGCCGAAGAATCCCCCTCGAACAAGAGGAAAGGAGATCATGGCTGTTGACTCTGCCCCAGCGCTAAAGACTGCTCCGAGGCCGAAGCCTAGGCAATTTGAACAACGCCCCCCGCGGCAGTATGACTTCAAAGAGGATCAGGTGGTGGCAACGTTCGATACTCTGCTCAAGAGTGGTCGAATCAAATTGCCTGAGGCCACGAAGCCTGAGGAGGCGGACAAAACCAGTGACCCGACCTACTGTGCTTATCACAGGTTCCTCGGTCACCACACGACCAAGTGTTACGTCCTCAAGGACAAGCTCCAGGCCCTCTACGATGCGGGGGTCTTGAAGAAGGAGAAGGTTCAAAAGCAGGTGACCACGAACATGATCACCTTGAGCTTTGGAATAGATCTCCCAGAGGTTCATGCTCCGGCGGGGGTGATTCTCATCCCTAAGGCGGTTTTGAAGATCACCAATGACGATCCTCACAACCAGCGGGAGAAGGGTTTGGTCCCACAGACCCTGCCATCAGGGCAGATAATGTGGGTCCATCCAGACCTCCTCAATGACGAGTAATAGACCGCGCGACCGCCGAAGGAGGCCAAAGGAAAACATTGCAACATTGTTTCTGCCATTCCAGACAAAGACAGCCCAGCAATGGCCGCCCTTACTGATTCCGAGGAGGACACCAATGTCTTCGCCACGAGGACAGGAAAAGAATTCGCCAAAGAATACCCCACAAGGGCAGAGGACCCAGCGGGACCTCCCAAACGGTCAGCCGCGATAACTCCTCCCAATCCAGATGGGCCAAGCTCGAGCCGCCAACCTTTCCGGTTCAACGTGCTCGCGCAGCTGAAGAGCATCCCGGCGCGAATCACCATGTACGACCTCCTCCGGTTGTCCAGGTCTACTCGCGAAGCCCTACAAGAGGCGTTGGCGGACTCAGAGGCATTCGTCACCCATTTCTCGAAAGAGGTAGAAATGGAACGAGAATGCACGACTTGCTGCCAAGTCTCCGAGAGGCGAGTCCCGTGCATCACTTTCACCCCCGAGGACATGCTCATCAAGAGCACATCGCATGATCGACCCTGTACTTCACGGGATACGTCGGCTCGGCGAAGGTGGATAGGATCCAAGTCGACCCGGGTTCTGCGCTGAGCATCATGCCCCTGAAGTTAATCAAGCACCTGGGGATACCGTCGAAGCGCCTGTCCTCGACCACCACTACCATTTTCGGCTTCAACGCCACAGGGACGCGGCCTCTGGGTAAAATCCGCCTGAAATGTCGCATAGGCGACATGAAGACGGAGGTGACCTACTATGTCATCGATGTCGAGCCTTCCTACAACGTGCTCTTAGGACGCCCGTGGATCCACGACAACCGAATAGTTCCGTCCACCCTTCACCAATGCTTGAAGTACGTGGACGATTACGAGCGGGTGAAGACGGTAGTAGCCGACAAACAGCCCTTTAAAGGTGTCGAAAACTACTTCATGGACTCTCTGCTGTATCAGGACCTCGTCGAACCGACAGTTGAGGAGCCCGGGAGCGGCAACGAGGCGGACAGCGAGCCTGAGTACGGCGACAGCCTAATCCTGAACGACTTTGAGTCCATTGTAATCGGTTATGAGAGTCATCATGTAACCAATGCTGTTCAGGCAGAGGAGATTGTTATAAATGAAAAGACCAGCTTTGCGTATGTGTCGTCTTGTTCTACGTCTGAAGATGATGAACCCAACGGCCTATGGTCGGAACTCTACCATGATCCTTCTCTGCACTTGCCGGTATGCTCGTCATACGTCGCCAAGACACGACCGATTAGGTCATCACAAGCTGTGTTCATCGTGCCAGCCCAAAATAATTATCGAAAAGATATTATTTTCGGTCGAATCGATCGTCCCCTGCGCACGCTGTGGGACGAGTCTAATGACGAAGACCCAGCGCCCCAGTTTTCGCAGTACAGTCGAATTGCGAAACACATGATGAGCGATATGGGGTACGACCTCACTCGTCTGGAAGGTCTCAACTACGGCCGAGGACGCAAGACGGTCATCCGACCCGCTTACGTACCTAAGGGGAAACCCTCAAATTACTTCAACAGGACTCGGAGAGGCTTAGGCTACTCCTCCTCCTCGTCAGATCTGTGTTTCTACGTCAACGAAGATTCCGATTATGCATGTTCGGGGGACCAATCGTCAGCAACCTCGACGTGGGACTCGGATGTCAGCGTGAGGGACCTATTTGATGGCCTCACAGTCAACATGGCTACGATGGATCCCGCCGAAATGGCGGAGGATGGACAACTTTTACTTTATGACGAGACATGGGATCGTCATGTTAATGCTCAGTGGAGAAGCCGCTTCGAGCAGCGGGAACCACCAACCGAAGACGAAATCCTCCAGGTGAACATGGGTACTGAGGCGAATCCCAAGCCCATATTCATCAGCGGCAGCCTGCCTCCTCAAGAAAAGGCAGAGCTCATCGCCCTCATACGAGAGTACATTGACGTCTTCGCGTGGAATTACGAGGACATGCCCGGCCTGGATCCGCAGGTCGCTACGCATCGCCTTAACATCGGCTCAGACGCCAAACCTGTCAAACAGCAGCAGAGGCGATTTCGCCCTCAGATCATGGAGGCAATAGAGGTCGAGGTGAAAAAGCTCATCGAGTCCGGCTTCATCAGAGAGGAACAACACCCCGACTGGGTGGCGAATATCGTCCCGGTCCTGAAGAAGAACGGTAAAATCCGTATCTGCATCGACTTCAGAAACCTCAACGCCGCGTGCCCGAAGGACGAATTTCCCTTGCCCATCACGGATGTCATCATCGATAACACGTGCGGATTCGAGAGGATGTCCTTCATGGACGGTTTCTCGGGGTACAATAAAATCAAAATGCACCCCGAGGACGAGAAACACACTTCATTCAGAACTCCTATGGGGGTGTACTGCTATACCGTTATGCCCTTTGGACTTAAGAATGCTGGCGCAACCTACCAACGCGCCATAAGCATAATCTTTCGAGAACACCTGCGAAAAACGATGGAGTGCTACGTGGATGATCTGGTTGTGAAGAGTCACCACAAGGATGACCACCTCCAAGACTTGAGAACGATGTTCGAACTCATGAGGACTCACCGACTCAAGATGAATCCAACGAAGTCATTTCTGGGAATGTCTAGCGGTAAATTATGGAGCATTCTCTGGGTGCTCTCCTGACACAAAATGATGACGCAGGCCATGAGCAAGGCATCTACTACCTAAGTAGGACCCTGCAAGGCGCCGAGCAACGGTACCCGATGATCGAAAAAGAATGCTTGGCTTTGATATTCGCCATCCAAAAGATGCGACACTACCTGGTCGGCCAGACAATCCACGTCATCTCCCGGATGAACCCTATCCGAGTCTTCATGACGCAACCTGCAGCGCTGAATTGGCGTCTAGCTCGGTGGGCACTTCTGCTCTCCCAATATGACATCCACTTCATGCCGCAAAAATCAGTCAAGGGACAGGCCATCTGCGATCTCATGGCCAGTCATCCACTGGGGTCAAAGACCGACTTGTTCGAAGATCTGCCAAACAAACCGCCTGAAGTCAACGTAACTTCGTTACCGGAGTTATGGCAGATGTTCTTTGACGGCGCGTCTCGCGCAGCTACAGACGGCTCCATTGTTGCGGGAGTGGGGGTAGTCCTCACTTCTCCACATAACCACGTACTGCCCAGAGCCTTCTCTTTGACAGAGCCATGCATCAACAACGTGGCCGAGTACAACGCATTACTCATCGGGCTCGAGTTAGCAAAGGAGCTAGGGATAAAGCATCTCGAGGCTTACGGCGATTCCCAACTTATCGTCAAACAGATAACTGGCGAATACGAAGTTAGGAACGATGATTTAATCCCACTCCACAAGGCGGCTGTCCGACTAGTGGAATCATTCGAGAGCTTCCGTATTGAGCATGTGCTACGTTCCAAGAACACACATGCGGATGCCCTCGCTTCCCTGGCAGCCAACTTGGCTCAACCATTCGGGACAACCCAATGGGTCACAGTGGCGAGCAGAAAGCTCTTTCGCCTGAAGGACGCTCCAGAAGCGAACACGACTCATCAAGTCTCAGATCAGCCCAGTGCTGAGGACTGGCGCCTCCCGATCATCGATTACGTCCTTTACGGCGTATTGCCCGAAGATGCAAAGGAGCGGGAGTCTATCCGAAGGCGCGCCACGAGATTTTACTATGATTCGACCACCAAGACGTTGTATCGAAGATCGTACGACGGCTTGTTGCTCCGATGCCTTTCAAAGGCGGAAGCACAAGAAGCTCTGCGTGAGGCCCACAGCGGCATTTGCGGAGCTCACCAGCCTGGACCCAAACTTTAAGATCGCCTGTGAAGGATAGGCTATTTCTGGCCTGGGATGGTTCACGACGCAGTCGTCTACGCAAAACGCTACCATGAGTGCCAAATCCACGCCAACTACATGCATCAGCCGCCTGAAGATAGGGGTGTTATCGGAGCGGATACGGTTCGGATATGACGTTTACCATATCCATATCCGCTTTTTATAAACGGATACGGATACGGATACGGATCACCCTCGGTAAGAAAAAACCTTAACCATATCCGCATTTATCGGAAACGGATACGGTTCGGATATTTGAGAATCGGATCGGATATGATCACGGATATAAACGGATATTCGACATAAATCTATTAGACATATAATCTTCATACAAAACCATCAATTGAAAACTAAAATTGAGCACAAATTTATTAAACATATAATCTTCATCAATTGAAAACAAAAATCAGCACTCAGCAGCATGCCAATTGCTGTCTACAATGAGACATCAACATTTTTTTTTTGTTTGTGCTGAATCAATGTTGTTGCTCCTTACGTTCACGTTGATTCCAAAGCTATAGCCGGTATTCTAATTCAGGTAAACTGCCTTCTTCGCAAATGCCAATTTGTGGCAACATCTTCGGTGACTTGCCTTTTAGTTTCTCTTCGGTGACTGAGCTATGTTAGTCTTAATCAATAATTATACTTGGAATTAATGCTCATTGATAAAGAACAGAATCTGCAGATAGCTTACCAATAACGTCAACGAACAATGCTGGCGAACGGTTGGAGATCGTTGGCGAACAGCTGTGAGATCGCTGGCAAATATAATCTGCAATGCCTCCTAATAGATGTTTCTTCTGTTTGATTGAGATAATCACGAGTAACTATGTAATAAAGTAACAATATGTTATCTTCTATCATCAGTTTAACTAAAAAAGACTAAATTCTACATTAGATCGAGGAAAATCAAATAACATCGCCTGAATTTCAGCAAGTATTTATAAAACAACTTAGGAGTATGAATTGGTGTGTTAGCAATTGAAATCAAAGCTAAGGCTAGAAAAGAGCTAGAAAAGAGCAAGCATCAAAGCTAAGGCTAGAAAAGAGCAAGCATCAACACTACTATGTTCGTATGTAGACTATCACATTAGCTTCACCAAAGGAACTAAATACCTTCTCGGAGATAAAAATGACTCCTTACAACTCTTCAACGCTAGACTATCCACCTTATGAAGCTCTAAGGCTTCACAACAATTTACAGAACAGGAAATAGAAAGCAAAAGTCATCTCTTTGGAAAGCCTCAACAATCAATAGAACTGCAGTTCTTAGAATCAATAGACTGGAGAGAGAGAGAGAGAGAGAGAGAGAGAGAGAGAGAGAGAGAGGCGGCCTGATCGCTGGCGAGTGGAGGCGGCCTGATCGCTGGAGAGTAGAGGCGGCCTGATCGCTGGCGAACGGCTGGAGACTGGAGAGAGAGAGAGAGAGAGGCGGCCTGATGGCTGGAGACTGGAGAGAGAGAGAGAGAGAGAGAGAGGCAGCCTCCACTCTTTTCGTTGGCGAATGGCTGGAGACTGGAGAGAGAGAATCGGCTGAGGGAGTGAGGGTGAGGGCCTAGGGTTTTTTCATTTTAAGTTTTGGTTTTGGGTTAGCGGGTTTGTAACTATAAATTTGGAACCCGATTACCCGAATCATTACTACATTGCGGATATCCGTATCCGCAACGCTCATATCCGTTACCGAATCCGTATCCGAAAAAAAATCCGAAACCATATTCGTATCCGTATCCGTATCCGCCCGGTTTCAAAATTAGCCTACCATATCCGTATCCGTTCGAATACGGATGCGGATTGGTTCGGATATATCCGAACCGTTTGGCACCCCTACCTGAAGACCTACACCCGACAAAGGCTTCCTGGTCCTTCGAAGCATGGAGAATGGACATAGTTGGCCCAATATCCCCGCCGTCGGCGAAAGGGCATCGCTTCATCCTCGCTATCACTGACTACTTCTCTAAATGGGCCGAAGCCATCCCCTTAAGAGAAGTCAAGACTAATGACGTGGTAAAGTTCATCAAGCACCATGTCATCTACCGATACGGCGTACCCCGACGTATCATTCATGACAATGGCACGCAATTTGTCAGCCATGCATTCACCAGGTTCTGCGACAAGTTCCGAATACAGAACCTCTCCTCCACGGCCTATAACCCATCGGCGAATGGTTTGACCGAGGCCTTCAACAAAACAATCATCAAGATCTTGACCAAGTTAACCTCCATCAGCAAGCGCGATTGGAACGAAAAACTTGGCGAGAGCTTATGGGCATATCGCACAACGGTTCGCACACCGACTGGACATACGCCCTACTCCTTGGTATACGGCTGTGAGGCCGTATTGCCATTAGAAATTCAAATTCCATCTCTCCGCGTCGCCTTGGCAACGGGGATGACGGTGGAAGACAATCACCGATAACGACTCGCCGAGCTCGAGGCGTTGGATGACAAACGGTTGGAAGCTCAACAGCACGTTGAGTTCTACCAAGCCCGGATGGCTAAGGCTTTCGACAAGAAAGTCAGACGCCGAGCCTTCAAAGAAGGGGAGCTGGTGCTGGCCGTTCGCCGACCAATGATTCTCACCTCCAAGAAGAAAGGCAAGTTCCAATCCAAATGGGAAGGACCGTTCGTAATAGAGACAGTCTACTCGAACGGCGCCTACCGCCTTGTCAAGCCGAACGGCGACAAGATCATGATGCCTATCAACGGTAAATACTTGAAGAAGTACTACCCTTAGTTCTTCTTCACCAACTCCCATGAGTACATGGGTCTAAACTGGCCCTCAGACCCTCCAACCGGTACACGAGATTAAACTGTCCCTACTTCATCAGCTCTGGCGGAACATCGCTACTGAATCCAATTCGCCTATCTTCTCCAATGAGATGGCGGATCCACTAAGTCGTTCGTATCACGACAAACACATCCAATTCGCCTATCTTCTCCAATAAGATGGCGGATCCACTAAGTCGTTCGTATCACGACAAACACATCCAATTCGCCTATCTTCTCCAATGAGATGGCGGATCCACTAAGTCGTTCATATCACGACAAGCACATTCAATTCGCCAACCCTCCTCAATAGGATGGCGAATCCACCAAAATCGTTCACATCGCGACAGAGACAATATCAACTCGCCAATCCCCTTCCAAAGGATGGCGGGCCCTCAAAGTCGTTCCAATCACGACAGTTCTTATCATGTTAACATTAAACCTCTGACGAAATCTACTTACCAATCCCCTCCAGAAGAATGGTAGGTCCTCCGCAGTCGCTCCAATCGTGACAAAACCCCATCAAGTTAATGATCACCTCTGATGATTGGCGCCGTTATTCCTACGAGTAACACAGCCTAAGTAATAGCCTACCACGCGACGTGTTATTACTTCTGTCAAGAGTCACACTCCTACGTCCCTGAACTATTTGGCCTATTCCAGCTATCCTAACATTCCTTTAGGGTAACTGATGGGTAGCAGCCTACCACGCGAGGGCTCCTATAACAATCGAGCGTCATATTCCTACATCCCTGAACGATTCGATTATCATCTGTCGCCGCCTACCTAGACGACGACGACTATCAAGAGCGGTTCGGCAGACGACATATCTACCGATTCCCCAAGCGACAGCTCGCCGAGTGGCAAGTCAAAGCTGGGTTCTTCAGTTGGCCGCGTAAGCGAACGATTGTTCTTTGCTGCAAGCCAAGTTTTACTCTATTGATCCCATCAGAGCTACAACGCGAAAATCGGGGTTAACCCAATCCCACGCTGTGAGCAGGCGAGAGCGGGACAAGAGCCTAAAACGACTAAGTCCAAAACAAGACAGTCAAATGCTCGCCAAGTTCAACTCAAATGCCAAACAGCACAGACAAAAGAAAGAAAACTGTGCACATGAAGCAAAAACAAACGAAAGCTAAAGGCCATTACGGGCCAGAGTTTACATACATAGGTTTTCAAGTTGTGGTGCTTGAAGCACCAGTTAAGTTAACAAAAAACAACAAGAGAAAAGGAGGAAAAGACTTAAACAGGCAGGGCATCACAAGAACTTCAGCAATCTAAAAGAAAAAAGTTTGGCCTTGGCCTTCGCGAGGGCCGCCTCACGTCGGATCCTCGCCTTTTCCTTCTCCTGCTGCTGCCGCCTGGCCAAGTCCGCCTTGCTGTCCTCTTCCTCCTGGCGAAGAAGCTGCAGCGCCCTCTCCACCTCCCTGGCGGCCTCGCCGAGCCTCCCCGCCTCGTGCGAACGCTCCTGCAGCTTCGCCTCGCCACGAAGAGAACCGGCGTCCTCGAAGAAGGCCCTGTCCAGGTAAGCATCCATCCGGTCCAGAACCGCCTGGTGTCGCTTCCGCAGACGTCGGAGCTCGGCCTCTTTCGCCTGGATCTGCTTCGCCCGCTCTTTGTGCTCAAGCAGAAGGCGCAGAGAGAGAGGCGGGGGCACGTCGGAGGGATCTTCGTAGGCCAGCTCTTCAACGCGGTACATCCACTCTTCCACTCGCTGGAGCTCCTGTTCACATTGACGTGCGAGTGAGAGATCGCCCGCTCGACGAATCTCTCTCAAACCCGCTTCCACGAGAGGAAGCGAGTCGTAATACCGCTCACTGCCCGCGCCTACTGATAGGGCGATCCCCCGCACTAAATCCTCCAGCCTCACGAGAGGCACGAAGGCGGGGTGAGCCACGGGATCCCGAGAGGAGGACCCTTGGACTGAGCTTGCCGGGGGAGCAGGTGGAGCGTCGGTGTTAACGACGGTGTTGGAAGAGCCGACCCCTTCAGAAGCGCTGTGGTCAGAATCGAAGGCCATGAGAGGAGAAGTTACGGCAGCGGTCTTTAGCCTAGCGAGCTTTCTCGAAAAGGAAGAAGCGTGGCTGAAAAGATGACGAGTGAAGGGATATATCCAAAGAAACAACGGTCGAGATCTGTTCTCTCGAACAGTCGAACGGCCCAGATGCCCTGCGGCGCTTCGAGCTCAACGACATTTAAAGTCATGCTTCTCGAAACCCGAACCGACCGATCAGATGAAGCCCAAGAGGCGAGGCGTTCTGTCACCTCGCCATTAATGAGCGTTGACACGTCTTTAAAACTTCAGCTTGCAAGCATTTGGGCCCGCTGAAAGACGCGTGGCACGAGAATTCGCCTACGACCTAAGTTCACCCCTTCGGGAGTCTCGCTTTCAACACGAATCCGCCAACATTGAGGATTCGCCTACGTTTCGAATTCGCCAACAGTTGGAATTAACCTTCAAGCGAGCTCGCCGGCGGTTTAGTACGACTTTCCCAGCGAATTCACCATCCTTTGGACTGACCCGCACTCGAGTTGGGTCTTCGCCCAGAGGGTGCCACCTGAAATTGCCGTCGGCCATGCCAAAGAAACATCGAAGGATGTTATATCCAAAAATGGAAAAACCAGGCTTCATCAGATGTTTCTAGACAGTACATTTGAACAAAGTTATGATTTTATAATTAAGAAAGTCATAATACTACGTTCAGAAAAGCAAAGCATCCACCAATTGTTCGCTAAGACAATACATCGGAACAAATCATGACTTCACGAGTCATGACATAGTTTCAAAAGCAAGGCAAACAAACAAAATGTCTTAAACACAGACGCAGGATTGAAATCTCAATCAGGCAAATTAAAAGAAGAAATATCTTTCTTAGCCAATGCCACCTTCCTCGCGAAGTCCTCACGAGCCTTGTCCTCGGCCGCTTTCCTGATGCGTTCCTCAGAGCTCGATCTGACGGCAGCATCCCTTTCACGCAAGGCCAGGAGACGTTGAGTTTCCTCCTCAGCTTTCTTGCTGACCTTGACGACATCGGATTGAAGCCCCTTCCAATTCGTCTCCGCCCGTCCCAATTCGGCTCTCAGATGAGCCATTGTGCGGTTGAGGTTGACAATTTGCTCCTCCAACTGGTGTTGCTGATTCATCCAGAAATCGGCGGTGGATTCCGAATCAGCGATTTCCTTAGAACGGACCTCCTGTTCCTGAGCTTCCAGACGTCTGAGGTAAGCCAAGCAAGATTCCACGTCCGAGCCTTCCCGTAACAGTGATTCTAGCATTATCATGCGCGACTCCAAGAGACGGAGCGCCTGCATACAACGGGTAGCAAGACGGTTTTCATTCAAGCGTCGAAAGTTGACCACGCGGTCTAGGAGAGATTGCTTGAAGCCATCAAAGCTGCCCTCGCCAAGATTGACAAGGGAAATCACTTGTCTTACGGCGTTCTTGAACTCCTCGATGCGAGCCTGCAAGGGCAAGGAATCAGCGGGGACCGGCTCCTGACCAGGGGCGAGCATCGCAATGGGGGGAACCTCGAGGCAAGGTTCCGTTCCTGGTTGCGGAGCAGGACCGTGGGCAGGAGAAGCCTCCGGGCTCTCGGATTCATCATCGGATATCAGAATAGGTTCAGCCTCATGCTCCTTGGGGAGCGGCGCGCCGCCATAGGCTGCGAAGTGCAGCGATGGCATGAAGGAAAGATTCAGACAAGAAATACCTATCCATGCCTAAATGGGGTCTGAGTTAAAGACATACCTTCGGTAGCAGCGGGTCCTGCAGCGCCTGAAGAAGACGTCTCCTTCCTCTTCTTTGAGGTGACCCTCTTCACCTTCGGTGCCATCTGAGAGAGACAAGAAAAATTTGGATCTTCTCTACAAAAAAAAGAGAAGAAAAGACGATAAGAAAGCTCTGGTCTTTCTCGACAAGGAGAAGGGTATTAAAACACCCCGACCCTAGGCGGTTACATGCGGCTCGATTGGACCTTTCAGGCCCAAACAGTTGAGGGGAAGGCCGAATATTCCATATCCCATGTGGACGGCTGAGACTCGGCAGTTTCTGGGCACGATCTCTAACCAACGGCCTGGATAAGGCGCAAAGGACGAAGAGACCCAACACACCGCAATTAATGCGAGGCGGCGCACCCACGTCTCCGTAACCGACGTGCACGTGGGCAAACACACGACCCGCCGAAAGTGGAGCCCACCCATAACCGAAGTCGCGGTTAATATGACGACTGCGGATTCGCCCTCGGGTAAAATTCGCCTGCAGGCGAAACAATTTTACAATTGAAATCGGCCAATAAAACTCTCCCGCGGCCAAACGCTAATTAGTGCATAAAAATATGTATGTATATATATATATATATAATATGTACACAAGCAAAGGTTGCCAAAAACAAAGGATGATTTCATTCATGAAAAAGGAAGTCCTATTACAAACAGAAAATCAAAGACGAATTACAAGGATTTCAGTCGCAACTCTGCCTCACGAATTCCCTTAGCATGGCGAAGCTCAAGCCTCCTTAGGACCTCTCGACGAACATCTTCCTCGGTGCGCGAGATTAGGTCCTGGATGGTAACTTTGACATCCTTAAGCGCTCGACCCTTCTCTTCGACGGAATCAGTGACCAATTGCCGACGGGACTCAACACTCTCCAATTCCTTTGCCGCCTGATCAAGGGCCTTCTCTTGAACGACCAAGGAGGCATGTGCATCAGCTATGACCTGTTTCAGCCTCTCTACTTCGAAGGAGAGTCGAGAGACCCGATTATCGGCCGTCTCTTGCTCGTGGGTCACTCGTACATCCTCGGCCTTGGCCTGTTCCCACTCTGATGATAATTTTAGCTCCAGCGACATAGCCTCGTTCAGACGGCGATCACGCTCTGCCATAGCTACTCGAACTTCGCGGGAGGCAAGATCAACAAGAGTGAAACTTTCCGCACGAAGAGTGAGCAGCTGCCGAACAGCCCCCTCTACTTCGTTCAGACGCTGAAAGTAGGGCCTCGTCGCGGTAGCACCAAGCCTCTTACGCAAAAAGGACGCGTCGTGTTCAAGAACTTCCTTGAATTCCTCGAAGGGGCAATTCTCCTCCAAGACCAGCCGGGTACAGTGGGCCAAAGTGTCTTCGAAGTTGGCCAGAGCTCGCACCACCTGTGTCTTTCGCCAGCGTTCCAAAGGAGAGAGAGCGGCATCTTCGACAGAGGACGAAGCCACAATCGGAGTACTGATGGTCATGATCGCAGAAGCAGCGACTGGGGCCGCCAGAGCTGGAACAATCGCTGGTGCCGCCAGGGTGGCAGTGGCAGAGTCGCAGGTCACCACCGACAAGGAAGTGGCCATCAGCCCAATGGGAGTTCCCCCTTGAGCTGGAGACTCGCACCGAGCACTCACCCCCGACCGATGCTCCCTCAAAGGTGGAGGTTCCCCCTTGTTGATCCGTAGGGACCGATACTTCCTCTTCGCTCGATAGCGCCTCGTGAATTGAGGCGTCGTCATCCGTTTCGGATTCGCCTGAATGACCCTCCCAAGAGGGAGGATCCTCCTTGCCGGTAACTGCAGGGGAGGGGCCAACTGCGGGTACAAGAGAAATAATAACGATGAATGCCCCCTTGGCTTAGAAGGATCAACAGTACTGAAACTCATGCTTACCTGAACCCCTTCGTTCTCTTTCATCTCCACTCCCCTCCTCTTCGTCAGAAGGAATGGGGATTGCTTTCTCGACTGCACCTACACGAATTCAATGGAACAGTCAGAAAATACGAACCCGACTTCGTACACGAGAGTACCGCGCCGAAAGATTACCTCTTGGTGTAGGTGCAGGAGTCATTGAGACCCCTGCATGTGACCCCACATCGGATGAAGGAAGCGTGTCCTTCGAAATCGCCGGAACCGCCTGCGGCGCGGCAGAAGGAGCAGGTTGAGCAACTCCTGCCCCAGAGATAGTATCGGCCCGACCAGTCGCCGCTCTAGTGGTCACCACAGTCTCCTCGTTACGGGCCTTCTTGGCCACTTCTGCTCTAGAACTCTCCGCCGCTTCTCGCTGCCGTTTCGAAAGCAACGAACTGCTTGGAGACAACAGAGGCACCCCTATACGCCCAGCAATCGCGCTTCGAGCTTGCTCCAGACGTTTACTCGCCCGGGTTAACTCAACAGGCTCCCTCCGCTCGCCTGGGGAATCTAGAGGAAGAATGGGAAGAGGAGCTCGTGTCTCGGGCGCCTCGGATTCGTCCGTACCCGCGTCCTCACCCTCAGAGTCTCCTGCAGGACCCTCCGTGAGCCGCTCCCTAGTAGTTGGATGGCCCCTCCGCCTCAAGGGACGAGCGACTCCTCTTGGGCGACGCCCGTACTCCGCCAGACACGAGCTCTGAAACCGGAAATCGGTAGGAGTGGCGCTGGCGCCCCGATACCATCGACAATATGAGAGCATGTGGTGCAAGTCTCGATCCTTCACAGGTAACTCAAAGCGGGCATTGGTGCCACCAGCGTGAGTCCAGAACCATCCCCGAGCTCCGTCCACCAGCCCTCCTTCAAAGCGCAGATGAGGATTGGTGTTGCCCACATACAATTGATCATACCCAAGTTGGCGGCCGAACCTGCAAGGGATGTATGGCTCAAGATAGCATGTCGAGCCCGTTCTTAGAACGTGATACCCCGGTCGGATGTTCACCAACCAGCGAAAGGCACCACGAGGGAGGACTGTGTAGTGATCCGCCGTTGGCGCATCCCTGAGAGATTCTCCATATCCGCCCCCGCTGAAATAAGGAAAGGAGCGGCGAAAATTATAATACCCAAAGTGAGAGAGCGTCTTCCGTGCATCAGGGATGTCTTTGCATTTCCAGGAGCACCTCTCCAGGCGCTGGACGAACGGGACGAACTTGTCGCCTTGGAGCGCCGCCGGGGCGCTCATCAAACATTCACAGTGGTAGACGAACCACGCCATCAGATAGGTGTACGGCAACCCCACCCTGGGATTGGGGGTCCTGATAACCTCTCATTCCCCCTCGTCAAGAACCGACACGCGGCAGAATTGGGCCGTCAGGGTGCGGAGCCCCCGATGGATGCACGCTATCGTCGCCGACACCAGGGAATAAGACTTCCCATGAGCTAAGCAAACCGTTGGATACACGACCTCTACAGGGAGAGCCTCGAAGGAGTGAGTGGGGATTACGCACCTCTTCAACCATAACATGAGGTACCCCGCGAGCAGCGCCTTCCCGGAGATGGGAGACTTCGACTGATGATGGAAGGAGTGAAGGATTGTACCAGACTTAAATCCGCCCTCGTCATGGTCGAGAGTTATGGTGCTTCCTTCTTCGGCCATCCTCACCTCTACTTCGGACGGGTCGCACACACCTAACGGGAGAGCAGGCTTCCCTTTAACATCATTCCCCGGGAACAGATAATCAGCCCAATTCTTATGGCTGATCCCCGGAGTCCTCTTCTTCTTCCCTTTGTGATCCGCTACCCCTAAGGTACTGAGGCAGATGTGATAGTGGCAGAGTAACTCCCACAGAGTTTTAACCGCCAAAGGCGAATGGCTTGACAGTTGATCGATCTCATCTTGATCGGGGACGTACTCCTCGTAAGGAAAGTCCCCCAGGGGCAACCCCGACACGTCGTACATCTCGTGAGGGGTGATGCCAAGCTCACCGTTGGGGGTGAAAAATGTGCCGCTTTCCGCACAGTACAGTTCCAGGATGCTGTGGAACTGAGGGGCGTTGATCCGCAAGCCATGTCGAGTGGCTTCGATGGCCACATACAGTTCAGTGTTCTTGAGGTCATCATTTTCGGTCAGAACATAATCAGTGATCTTGGACCACCAAGTATCGCTGCCGGGTGCAGAATAGACCCACCCCGGGACTCTGAAGTCCTTCGGGGGAAAGCTCCCACCGACTCGAAAGAAGCGATGACGGAAAGTCTCCGCTACCGCTGTCGACTCCCCCACAGGCGGTTCAGCGGACAGTAAGCCAGGGCGCAGACCCGTCACACGCTTGCATGAGCTCTCCACTCCATATCCAGCCGTAGAACCCATGAAGACGCCACAAGTGACCCCGTCCTGAGTTGGGGTCAAATCCCAGTTCATCGCCCGAGGAACCGCGAGAGACCGCAGCTCAACAATCGAAAACCCTCTCGACATACCGGGAAGGTAGTAATCAGTCCCCTCTACCGTGTAGAACCACCTGCTCTCTTTGAGCAACAGGATGGAAGGGTCGGTCATAGCGTCGCCAAATAAGAACTGAGGTTTCGGCAACTCCGCCCTGGTATCATCTGTCAGCGCCGCGTCAGTCGTCAACTCGCGTAGTGTCAAGTGATGACCGTCCGTAACCCTCTTTATCAAGCCATTTGGCTTATCGGCGGTGAACGCGGGTAATGGAGCCAAAGAGGGAAATCGAGAAGGTGCCATGTAGTTCGTACCACCGGCGTGGCCAATGGCCACACCCTCCGGGAAAGCCTCATCAGAAAAGGTCGCTACAAGAAAGAAAAAATCAATCAAGACAAAATCCGCTGTAGAGGCAAAATCGCCCATCAAGCAGAGGCAGGCGAAATCACCTGTCGAAAGGGGGAACCCACTTCGAACGAGGTCTATCCGTACAGACGACACTCCCCTCTTACAGGAAAGGGCCATACTCGCCTACCAAAAAGCGAGTTCCCCCCCTTCCCGTTAGAGGTTGAGTTCGCCCACGGAGACAGAAGTCACCTCCTAAAAGGCAAACAGGGCTAACTTTACCCCAAATCAGGGAAGCTACCAAAGGAGGGCGGGATTCCAGGGTAACGAGCGACACTCATTCCCCCAAACCCAACACCAGGAGGATCTCGCGACTTACCTAAACGCGGCTCCGGCATGAGAAGGGGCGCACCGGCGGAGAGACGGTCGGAAAAGCGTGCGGGCCCTTTTCCCTTTGCGATACACTTCTTGGATCGTGGAGCCATTGAAGGATGGAGCGGGAATTCTTGCTCTGGAAGTTCTTTTCAAGATTCAAGAGCACGGTGAATCCCGAAGGAGGAAAGTAGCGGGTTCAAAAGGGCGGAGTCGCCCACGTGGCCACGATTACCCTCGAGAGGCGAAAACCCTAACGGACAAGAAACGTGGCCACGATCAAAATCAACGGCCCAGATCGCCCCCAGTATAGCGAAGAAGCTGTCGAAAAAGGGAATGGGCCGACCGTGACTCGAGATCCGAACCGGAATCAACGGTTATATCTGACGGTTGAATTCGAAATCACGGCCACGATCCGAACGAAGCACACGAAGCCGACGTCAGAGTGTCAAGTCGTGACAAAAACGACGTGACAGAACTGTGCCGCCTTAGTTGGGAGGGTACGGGGCCCCACCAATGGACACGTAGCCCACTCACGTAGAACTTATTTTCGCCCCAAAAGAAAGGTCTCATTGGCGAAGATTTTGATAAAATCCGCAGGTCGGACGAAGTTTCGCCATCAAAGCTTAATCTCGCCTGCACGCTTCGTCCACCTTTTGGAAACCAGCGACTTGCCAAAAATCTCGAAACCGACAAGGCGACCTTGCTTAGACCCACACCCCAGACGGCTAGGGGTCAGAGTAGGAATCTTAGCACTAAGCCTAAGAGAAACTACTCGACAACTCATCATACTGAGGGGAATAGTATGGCTAGCCCGATTCAAACGGTAATCGGTAAAGGCATATCAAACCCGTTGATAGCTGAGGGTTTGCTAAAAATCCTAATGCACTTGGTCCATCCGAAACTTCTTTATTCAAAGTATTCCAGACCACACGTAAGTCGGTTTTGGTCTGAAAACTTTGAAGGGGGTCTTGTAGACGGTAAAAATTACCACGGCGGATTAACGAGCGAACTCGCCCGCAGAACAGGACCACTCTCTTAGGTGAAGAGCCTACCGTAGCCACGGAGTGGGTTTGGTGACACGCGAGCCCCACGTTGGCCGCTCGCGCCAAATCATGCAGACTCGCCAGTAAGGCGAATCCGCCCTCATGAACCAAATCCGCTTGCAAGAGAGGGGCTCAAATCCGACCTCATGTGCTGAAGCCACTTGCAAAGAGTCACGTCTGCCTACGTGAACCGAAGACCGGGTTTCCAGGGACAAGCCTTCCCTGCCTCCCGCGATGCGAAGGGAGGAAGCACAGTATCCCAGGTTCGTCAGACGGTCGTCCGCGATTCAAGCGAACGAGACAGGCGCCGGACCGGCCTGCATACTCATAAATGCGGGTCACCTCGTCCCTCAGAATGGAGAGCCGAAGCCGTCGGCGCGCAGCAAGCTGTCTGGAGTCCGCTCAGGCACGAGACGTCCATTCTCCCGCCCCTATTCAGACATAGGGAGAAGAGAGGGAGGGCACGACACCCCAGGACCGCCGGATGGCCACTCGGTAGCTTGTAGCATAAGTAAGCGGACAGTCACCAGAGCCATCCGCGTCCACATAAATGCAGCTTACCTCGCTCAGAGCGAAAGGGCAGAGCCGTCGGCGCTCGAGGAGCTGGCCAGATCCACTCGAGTGTCTGGTCGCCGCTGTCACGAGTACGAGGAGGGGTTTTCCCACTCCTACACGACATGACGCGACATGTAGCCCCACAAACAACCGCTGGTTGTACAGAGGGACAACAGGATGTCTTTGAACAGTGTATGGTCACATCCCATGATTCAAGAAGCAGTCAAACTGTCTCTCTCCCATTTAAGAGCTTCTTTCAGCAACCTTAGGGGGAATCAGACGGGCTAAGAGATCAAGAGAATTTTTGATCAAAGGAGAAGGCTTCTTGCATACCCTTGCATCGCAGTGCTATCTCCGAACTCCGAGCCCCGATCGCCGGAAAGCCAGAGGATCCAAACTTGATCAACCTGAGCTTCTACTGAGTACTGAAGCTCTCCCCAGCAACCTCGGTCGAACCGTCCAAGGGAAGCAGACTCGGCACGAGCACCGAGCGAAGCATCCTGTAGCTACCTTAAAGTCCCCACGATTTAAACAAAGAGGGCATTCCCTCTGCTTCTGTTGTAATTCAGATTGATTTAGTTTGTAATAAGCTTTCTTATAAATACAAACCAAATCCCCCATTTTTGGGAAAATCAGAAATTTACACGTACAACACCAGACTAGGAGTATTATCAATTAAACCATAATCTTAACAACATAAAATTTACGGTAAAAATTACCTTTTGGGTGCTGCCACGAGCTTCTCTTTTTCTCCTCTCTGTAGAGCAAGGAGCGCTCTAGTGGCATCGTTGGACGCGGCGGTGGTGCCGGTGTTGCCCTCTAGATCTGGACGGGGGCCTAGACTTAAATTTTGAAGTGGACTTCTGAGTTGAGAATGGTTGGTTGCGATGTTCTCTAGAACATTAGCAATCACAACTTCAGCATCAGATTCAGTACACACTGCTGTTGTCTGGGCCCTTTTTGAGATTGCGAACTGTTGGACGCCTTCGCTGTGGCCGACATGGAGGGTTGCTTTGAGGGTTGAATCGTCGTCCATTTTAATCATTTGCTTTGTTCAATGTGCTTTGGAGTCGGTTGATTTAGGGCTAGGGTTTTGAAATGGGTTTCTGGAGTCGGTTCGCTTACAGAAGAAAGATGATAGGGTACGAACATCGAGGTAACTCATAACGGGGAAGTTTAAATTGAAGGGTATTTTGGGTATTTCGTGAGGGGTTTAAACGGAGTTACGTCTGGGGATTCGTTTTGGGGGCTGGAAGAAAATCGCGGAGCATTTTGGGGGCAAAGCACCCGTTGAAAAAGTCTTAGGGGGAAGCACG
Organism: Asparagus kiusianus; assembly: GCA_022839385.1. Classification (NCBI taxonomy): domain Eukaryota; kingdom Viridiplantae; phylum Streptophyta; class Magnoliopsida; order Asparagales; family Asparagaceae; genus Asparagus; species Asparagus kiusianus. The sequence continues at coordinate 549,198 of BQKN01066283.1, forward strand.
TTTTCTTGGGTTTTGGGGGCTGAAAGCATTTTTCCCAAACTTTTATGTCTGGAGGTGCAATTTCAGTTGCACTAACCTAAAATTGGACTTATTCTTGTTGTAAGGAAGGAAGAGTTCGAGAAAATGTGACCAAAATCAAAAGGTGAGTAGATTCTTTAAGGGTAGTGTTCTCCCAAGTCCCTAATAATGAGTAACACTAGGGGCACACTCTAAACCTCTCTCACCCGCTACAGTAGCAATGGGCCCTACATGATTTTTTTTTTAAAATATCATGTAAGGCCTACTGTTACTGTAGCGGGTGAGGGAGTGTGGTTTGGAGTGTGCCTCTAACATTATTTAAAGTTTTATATACTTCACATTGTTCTGTCCTGCTATTTCAGATACAACGCCACCAGTGTTGCTCTTTAATATTTTATTCTTTCATTATATGTCTTAAACCAAGATAAAGCAAGAGCATTGTGTTAAGGGTCTGTTTGTTTGCTCAAAAAAATGAGAAAACCGCCGCCACATCACCTTTTAAGAAATCCCCTATGTGCCACATAGGATTTTGGTTTCAAGGGTTTTCCATGTCTTCCGTTTGTTTCGTTTTGTAATTTAAAGAAATGAGGCGCCACGTAGGATGCTACGTCAGCTTTTTAAGAAATGTGTTTTCACAACAAAAACCTCTAAAAACACTTGAAAATGTCACTTCACTGAATTTTTAATTACTAAAAGCACTGTTGGAACAGTGAAGCTGAATAAAACAGATTATTTAAATGAGCTGATTTCTCTTTTCCTTTTTTTGTTCAAACAAACACAAGAAATAGAAAACCAGTGCACTATTACTATTGCGGCTTTTTTTGTTTCTTGTGTGACTCGGTGAAATGGAGTGATTTCTTTGGAAACAAACACACACAAAAATGTGGGAAAACTCTTGAAATGGGTTGAAATCAAATGAAATGTGACATTTCCATTTCCGATTTTTTTCGGAAAACAACCAAACAGCCCCTAAATAGCAACCAGTCAATTTAAAGGACAATTAGCTCTATGACACGAATCCTAGAAACCACTCACTAGGCCATCCCCGTGTCACCATCATGACACATCACACCAATGCCTGGTGCAATGATAAATAAATGAAGGTAGTGTCCTAGGGCACCGCCTCCTATGTGAACCAGTACCACCCTGGTGCAACTATAAGAGCAACTCCAACGTGGGGCTCTATTTTGCATCCCAAACTTTGGCATATTCCTTAGAATATGCTAAAATAGAGTTATGTAACTCCAACCACACTCCTCTATTTCCAACTCCATTTCAATTTTTCTCAATTTTTTAATTCTTTTACTTATTTTAAAAATATATAATGTAATCAATATATTTAAATAAAATTAATTTTCTTTAATGAATTGATAATAAGAAATAGAATTAATTTTCTTTAATGAATTGATAATAAGAAATAAAATTAATTTTCTTCAAAGACAAAGAAGCACACTTCGCACTTCGAAATGCATTAATTGAACATTTGTGGGAGAGACACGGCAATGGAGTGATGTAACTTTTTTTATTAAAGTTTCGATGTAATTCTAAGTTAATGTGTTTTATTTCAGTTTAAGCTCCAATGTATTATCATTTCTAATTACTTGTTTTGTAATTTTATATTTCGATATTAGTCTCATTTTGAAGGTATCGACGAGACATTTCCAATGATATTATTTTCATTAAAAAATATTTAATATATCAACATATATATACAGATTTTAAGTAACTATAAAAAATAATAACGGGATACAATTGGAATAATGAAATGTTGTTAAAGAGATTGAGGGTTAACTTTGGTATTTTTTTGGGGGAATAGTAGTATAGAGTTGGCTGCAAATTTGGAGAGAAATCTCCAAATTTGCAGCCTCAAGAACCGATTTTGCAGCTAACTACAAAATATACAGTTCGGTTGCGGCTCCAAAATGGAGATATAGGGAACGGTTGGAGCTGCTCTAATTTAAAAAACATCGAGTATAAGCAAAGTTCCAAATAAAAATTGTCATGAGTTACAGATTTATAGGAGAGGAAAAGGAGGCTTATGCATGACAATAAGATTTGACTGCTTGGAATATAGATACGTTGGCTGGAAAGACGATGGAATTAGTGGATGACATGGTTAGATGAAAAATCAATATACTTTGTTTGCAAGAAACAAATGTAGATTAGAGGTCTAGAAAGATTGAGAATATTAGAAAAAAAAAAGTTTAGATGCAGTAACGTGGAGGAACAAAAGTGATAAAGTTGTACATAATAATAATGTAAAAGAGAATGTGATACATGTAAAGAGAATTGGAGACGGACAGCTAACATATAATACTTGTATTAGGAGAAGAAATAATCAACCCAACCAACAAAATTTTGGTACTAAAACGCATGTTGTTAAGAGTCAAATGTTCAATAACCCTTGGCAGTAAGCCGACCAAATTAGCAAAGCAGTAAAATGATCTAAATATCTGAGATATAATAAAGTGTTCATAAGTAATGCACATAAACTGGAGCAGTTGATACTATATGACTATATGTTTCATCATGAATACCTCCAACTGCAATGCAGCAATTTCCCTTTCAATACCTGAAATATGTCATACAATCAATGGTTAGTGCATAACATTTTCATAAAACTCTTTTACAACAAAATAGAAAGAAACTTCAGAGTTGACTGAGAAATTCATAATTCTAAGAGTTAAAAGTAAGAAAAAGAGAATTTTAAAATTCAAAATCAAAATAAATAAATAAAAACTAAATAGATAGTGAGTGCAATTGATGGATCGAAATACCAAAAGAAAATGTATATGGCGTATGTTAGTAACTAAACAAGTTACCAAAAAGGGGTCCAAGAAAAAGAACAAGTTCACGCATTGAACCAACAAATTCTTTGGATGCAAAATTGAATTGATGGCTATCATTAGCTGCCATCAATTATAATTAACAGCAGATGAATGCCCTTGAGTTCCCATACTGCTTAAAGCTTTTCCAGATGTTATTGCTCATAAAACATGGTTGTCCTCTTCTTAATTAAATTTCAACAAACCCTTCATACGCTATCCCTAGCCCCAAAAACACATTCTCCACACACACATATGTACGTTGTTGTGGTGTTACTATGAGATAAACACAACACATACTAATGAACGATCACAATCGTCTAATGATCAACATCACATGTGCATTCAACAATCATGAATTCTTACATTTGTTCAGTGGTCTATATTGCACACGCATTCCACATGTCATGCATGGTTATAGTTAGTGATCCACATCATGCAAAAATTCCACATAACATTAACAGGCAAAACTTCTCTAATGATCCATACTGTGCACATCCCACATATTACAAGCGGTTAGTTTTTTAGTGCTTTGACTCTAAGATAGAAACTACATATGAACATTCGCCTCTAATATACATCCGCTCGCCAATCAATTCCGTGCTTTGACTCTAAGATAGAAACTACATATGAACATTCGCCTCTAATATACATATGAACATTCGCCTCTAATATACATATGCACATCCCACATATTACAAGCGGTTAGTTTTTTAGTGCTTTGACTCTAAGATAGAAACTACATATGAACATTCGCCTCTAATATACATCCGCTCGCCAATCAATTCCATGCTATCTTAACATTCGCCCAATGGAACACATCAAGGCCTTCAACATAAAAAAGAATCATCAGACAGAATAAACAAAGCTGGAATATTTAGATGCAAGTGGCTGGTGGTGGAAGCAGTTTGGAAGATGGATTGGAGGGTTCAGGTGCCAGGGAAAAACAGTACACAATAAGCAAACTAAAATTTCATATTTTCCATCACGTGAAGCAATAATACGAGATTTAAACTCATCATGTATTAAAACCTGGTGGTCTGGTACTGTATCAAAAAAACCATAATACAAAAGATAAGCTCTAATATGCTGGTCTAACAATTTCTAGCAAGCAATCAGAACACCTTAACAAATCAGACAACCACCAATGTCATGCTCAATTATCAAGCAAATCGATTCATCGTTTCTATCCCAAAAATATGAACAGAATATCACTACGGCTAGGCAATGGCAAACGGAAATTTATTTCCTTCAAACGAATGAATAGTTTTTAAAGAAAATGGTGGGATTTATGCCAAATTTATTTCTTTCTTTTTCTTTTTCTTTTTCTTTTTCCTTTTTTTTACAATGAACTAAGTGGATCATGGGGAATGTGTAGGGTCTGATTTTGCTTATGTATACCAAGTGTAGGATCGTGACCCTTAAGAATAGAGTGCGCTCTTATAAAAATCTGCGGAAGCTTTACAGTTAAACACTAGAGGGTGAGTTTGCAAAGTAGATTATAAATTACAAAGAAAGAATGGCAATCTCAGAAAATGAACATCACAAACACAAGCATGTATACTGGTTCCACCTCCCCGGTGTACATCCAGTCCCCAAGCAAATCCTGCTTGAGAGTTTCCGCTATGATTTTGAAACCTTACAAAATCAAAAGCAAACCTGACCAATTTGTAAGACCATGCAAATTACAAACCCAATTGACAAGATCATGTCAATTGTAAACCGACCTCTAGACCAAGAGATCAACCCCTCTCATAAACCGAGAGAACATTTCTTTGAAGCAATGTACAATTCCAATCCTATAAGCCTTGATGTGGATGTGAACGTGTAACAGTGGCTTATCAATCTTTTTAACTCTCTGAATATTACCTAAACAAGCTCTAAGAATGATAGGAACAAAGGCAATATCAGAAACTCTCTTTTATAGAAAAACAGATTGAAAAACTAAAAGTTTAGAGAGTTAATTTGCACAATATGTGAATCTTATAAGTGTAAAACTTGGTGCTTGTTTTCTGATGTTTAAACCTATTTATAGCCTCTGAAATGACATAATTTTAAACTCAATTAACGTCCACAAAACGGCTATAAACAGTCATTTTTTTAAAACCTGAAATCTGAAAAAACTGCATCTGTAGTCGACTACAAGTCATAGTAGTTGACTACACTGAGTCTAAACAGACTCTGTGAAGTCATAAAATTGCTTAGTAGTCGACTACAAGGCATAGTAGTCGACTACACTGTAAACTCACAGATTCTGAAATTTTATTTTCAGTATTTTGGCTGTAACTTTCTCATCCGATATCGGAATGAGGTGATTTAAGATTTGTTAGAAAGCTGCTGAAGAGACCTACAACTTTGGTATTTTAAGTTTTTCCATATTCTAATAATGAGATGTTTAAGACTCACTCAATATCTATAAACTCTAATAGCTAACATAGGGGATTTCTATTGTTAACCAACACACTAAGCATGTGTTAGTGTGTTCTAACACTATGTGTGTGCATGTGTGTGAGTGATCAAGGCTTGTACAAATTTCTAAGCAAAGAAAATATAAAATTACATTTTGACAATAAAGTATATCTTCTTCTTTACTTCATTTGCTTTGAACTCATCTATGTCTTAAGCATCTCTTTGAATATAATTGTTGATATAGCTCTGATACTGCAAAACAAATATTAGCACATAATACACACAACATATAATATTTGATATCATCAAAATAAACTAATCTTGGGGTCAAGATTCCTAACAGAATGCAGTAGAGTGCTTGGAAAAAAGAAACTACACCAGTAATCTCAACTCTAGCAGACGTTTCAATTCCCACTGCAAAGTGATATGATCCTTCGCCTAGGGTTCTATAAACCCAACGCGATTTTAGGAATCTAAAATCCCAGTGCAAATTGATACGCTCCTTCACGTTTTAGGAACTTAGTATTATATCAATTGTTTGGATATTTGCATCAACAATTTCATAAATCAAATCCCAATAGTAGGTAACTCGAACCTATCTACGCTTAGTTTAACAAAAGAAATCGAAATTTCGATAGGATAATTTTATAATACCTCTGGTCGCGGTCGCCATTTCTCGCTTACTGGCACGAAGAACCTCTGTAATCACAACAAAAAAGAATCATCACAAAAACCCTAGATTTTGATTCTACACGTCGATCAAGATGAAAATCAACGATATTTGAACAAAATTCGACAAATTTTGATTGAATGACGAATTAGGGCGAAACCTTTCGACGTTGGTTTCTTGCCGAAGAGATTCATGGTTTTGTTGGAGAGACATTGGAGGAAGAAGGAGAAGACGAAGGAGATTTGAGAATGAAGAAGATCGAATCTTAGGCCCCGTTTGGTATGCGGGAATGGGGTGGAATGGAA
>BQKN01066283.1:592565-616535 GCA_022839385.1 Asparagus kiusianus
ACCCACCCCGGTGACTACACAAACTTCACCAGCGCGAGCCCGGAATATAATCACAATCACAACCGCTCACATGGACCAAGACTTCTCATCCCAATTCTCGTAATTTCAGGTCAACTACACACGGGATTCTAGATCCTAACTGTGTCATACAAGTCACAATAGTCATAAACTCCTAATAATTCTTAACCACAACAATAACCAATCAACGCAACTAATCATGTGCAATAATATCATACATATCAGATATTCAAAAAGAATTATAAATCATAAACAACTGCTACATAATTCAGAAAATAATCTTTTTCTAAAATAATTCATTTTAAATTATTTCGCCTAACAATAAATCTAAACTAATTCATTTTCCAAAATGAATTCTTTTAAATTATTATAATTATCTAAAAATGATTCTTTTGCCGAACTAAATTCTTTTAATTCCTTATAATTATTCTGAAAATACTATTTATCATATTACTATTAATATTTTTCATCAAACAACCACGTAGATAAATAACAGTCTAAACCATGCAATCAATTAATAACGGATGTAATTAATGGAATAACAAGTCAAGGAGGCGGGATCTTACCTCGATGCAGATCGGATCTAACGTGAGAAGCGGGGTTCGACGTCGAGGCTGTCGGAGGTGTTGAGGGTTGCTGCAGTGATCGTCGGCGTACAGCGGTGCTGAGATGGGCGAGGCGGTGGCCACGGGACTGCTGCGGCGGCGATTCAGGGCAGCGGCGTCAGAGGTGGCCGGCGAGGGAGGCGGACAAGGGGAGGCGAGAGGGGGTTGACGGGGCGGCGCTGGCTAAGGGAGGAGGTGAGGGCGACGGCGGTCAGCGGGGCAGCGGCGGTGCGGGTTCGAGCGGCGGAGGTCGGCGTGAGGCTTGGGGTTGGGGCTTGGCTCGCCGGCGGTTGAAGGCGGAGGCGCTGGTCGGAGCAGGCGGCGGTCAGAGATGGGTTCGTCGGAGATGGGAGCGGCGATCGGCGGGGTTCAGGTGCGGGTTCGGTGTTGAGAGGAAGAAGAAGAATTTTTTTTTCTTTTTGAACTGATGGAGAGAGAGAGTGTGAGGGGATTAAAAAAATCAATGAATGATAAAAATAGAAGGAGAAGGGATTGATTGGAAAGAAAGTAAGTGGGATGAGCTGTAATTGAGAGAGATAGGGTTGTTATGGTAGGAATTTAAAAATGAAAAAATATAAGGAAAGGGAAAAACGTACAGTGATTTATGGGGAGAGATATTGGAGAGAGAAAATTACGGGAGAGAAAATCAAGAGGGTATAATTGGTAGGATTTAATGTAATTGATTGAGAAATAAATTAGGAAAAATATGGAAGGAATTCAAATTCAAGTGAGAAAAATATGAGAGGGAAAAATTCGAAAATATCATATAATACTTTGAATTATTTTAATAATTAATAACCAACCAAAAATCTTTTTATTAATATTCATATACTAATATACTATACTCAAGTTTACATTAATAATAACAAGATTATTAATAATACCAAATGATTATATATATATAAAATAACTAAACCGTAAATTAATATTTAGCAGAATTAAAAAATACAAGACTGTATATTTTATTATTTATTTATTTTGAAAACTCAGAAAATTCCTAAAATTAGGAAAAGTATTAATAAAATATAGTATATTATTTTAAATACTGGAAAATTTTATTTAAATACGTATCAAAATTCACGGTTGTTACAGGCGGCGATGCTGCTTTCGTGGTGGGCGGAGATGGGGAACTTGACGGAGGAGACGAATTAATGCGTTGTGTGCTTATTGATTTCGTCGTCGCCAATTATTCATAAAAACCCCTGCTTTAACAATTCCCAGCTCGAGATTCGTTCCTGCCCTTTTATTTTTCGTCGTCGCCCCAAAAAACACCCTGCTTTAACAAACACGGAGCTGATTCGTACGAATTCGTGCGCATGAGAAATCTACTATATATATATATATATATATATGAAAGAAAATTAGGGTTTAGAAAATAATTAATAATAATATTAATTACGAAATAAATTAAATAATTATATGAATATTATCTACACATTAAAACGTACAAGTTGTACTAATACAACCAATAATATGTAATAGTAAAAAAATTCAACTAATTGTACAATTAAACGAGAATAATCAATAAAAATATAATTACTTATATTTAAAATTAAATAATTATGGGATAATTATCTACGCAATAAAACATACAAGTTATACTAATACAACCGATAATATGTAACAATAGAAATAATACAACAAATTATACAAATAATATGTAATTAATAATACAACATAATACAAATAGTAACAATAATAAAACGTATTAATTAAAATAGTACGTAATAGTATCGATAATACAACATACAATTTCTAGAAATTTTTACTGCACTAAATAAATTTATAAATATTAAAATTATTTAAATAAATATAAAATTTGGACTTTTAAATCATAGAAAATTCTAGAAAATCGAGAAAAATATAAATACTCTTTTAAAAATAATAACTAAATATTTTAAAATACCAGAAAATAATTTTAACTAATATCGAAAATCCATGATCATTACAGTGACAATTCTAAATACAAAAGATTTGAGAAGTAATTTTTAAATATAAAAAGTTAGGGACTAATTTCAAATATGAAAAAGTTGGGGGACTAATATGAAAAACCCTATGTATGGGGTATATTGGCAGGGGGGCCATGGCCACCCTCTATCCCCCTAGCACTGTCACTAGTTCCAGTAACCCTTTGTCCTATATAAATCAATACAGCTAATTTAGTATATATTGAACAACTTGTAATCTTTTTGATATTATGGTATAGTACATATTAAAATTATTGAAGATGAACCATGTTTAGCCACAGTTCATCTCCAATTACTTATTTTGTAGAATGATTCCGGATATTTTTAATGAGATGACACGTATTCTAACAGTTCCACTAATGATATAGTCGATGCAGTTTATGGATGCTCTTGTGACCTTCACATTTTCTTCAATTTATCATTTTTTACCCACACACCCAAAGTTTTATCCTATAAACTTTTAAACCCACTCACCTCTTAAAAAAGAATTTCGTTCTGCAACCCTAAAGTTTCACTCTCATTCATTTTTAAACCATCCACTTCAAAAATGATGTAGGACGCTTAACGGAAAATTTCATGGAGGATTCGGAGAATCATGAGCTACACGTATTATTGATTACCGTAAAGAAACAGTCATATTTTCAATCCGGAAGGCGAATTCTGACATATTATATATGTAAATCGCCTATCTAGACGAGACAGAGCTAACCAAATTGTCATATTTTTAAAATCTCATCAGTAATATCCAGTTTTAGCTAAAATCCAAAAATAATCAGCTTTTAGTTTATTTTTAGTAATAAAATTGGAGTCTATTAGATTAGGAAATAAATTCAATATTAGAGTTCAATTAGATTATGAAACAAATTCAATTTTGATTCATGATTTGTTTCTTTTATTATAGGGAGTTATTTTTTAGGATAGAATTTGATTGTCTATTTCTTTGTAACTCTAGTCTTACTAGGAGCCTTGTTTATTTTTTATTTAAGCTGAGAATTATAAGCCCTAGAGGCATAACTTTTCATCAATAAAATTTCTCTTTTAATATTTTCTTCGTGGATTCGAAGTTCTTCGTGGATTTGAAGATCATTCTTTGTGGATTCAGAGAACACCCCTTGGTGGATTCCGAGATTATCACTTCAGCGCTGCGTCAATTGGTATCAGATCTATATTCCTCCAATCCGATGGCAGGTGATGAAGCCCCTTTTTCTCGAACTGAGTTTGACATACTGAAGACCGATGTTAATCAGATGAAGACTTTCATAGAACGTCTTGCATTGATAGTGGAGCGTCTGAACACAAGAGGAGTTCAAAATCACGTTGATGATCGCCAACGGCGTGATCTGACTCCACATGATGAATTCAATAGTGATGACTATGAAGCCTCACGCCTTGGTTATGATCGCAGAGACCACCAAAGACAGGACAATTATGACACTAGAAGATTAAAAATATCATCCTTCAATGGAAAACTTCATGCTGATGATTTCCTTGATTGGATTGATAAAGTGGATAAGTATTTTGAGTATAAAATAATCCCAGAATATTGAAAAGTTAAATTAGTAGTCTACAGGCTTAAAGAAAAAGCATCTGCATGGTGGGATGAAGTACTGATAAATCGATACCGTGAAGGGAAGGATTCGGTTCGAATGTGGGCAAAGATGAAGAAATTATTGAGAAACCGTTTCTGACCTTCTAACTACAAGCAATGTCATGTGTCTTTAAAAGATTCTTTTACCTTAGCCACTATGGTCCGTCTAGCGAAGAAGGTGGAGCGAGAACTTGAGCAGAACGACATACGACCTTTATCATGGATGTTTTTAGAGAGTTATCAAACTAGTTGTGATTATGGAAAAATTAAGAAACCTCAATTTATCTCTGAGAAAGAGTATGGATTTGTGAAGAGCACTGAGGAAGCACCAATAAAGACTTCATCAATTATGTCAATTATAGAACCAAAGGCATTTAAGACAGAGATTGCTAGAACCAAAGGCATTTAAGACAGAGATTGCTAAGGAGAAGGCTTCTCTAGTGGCAAACAACAAGACACTCACCCCCGGAAGGAAGATTTTGCCACCATCAAGATTCATTCTGAGGTTCCTGATGTTGATGATGATATGTTAATGAAGATGAATATTCTACATGATATTGTGAGTGATGTTACACATATTGATATTGTCCCAATGGAGGAGAAGGATAAAATAGAGAGCGAGACAATTAATGATATGTGTGCATTGGTTGGTGGAGAGCTTGAGATAAAAGAGATGAAAGAATTGTGTATGGAGTGTGAGGAAGAAAATTATTTTTTGAATCAATAGTCATTAATACTTTTAACAATGGTGAGATGATACCGTCGACACTAGAATATGGGAAGCAACAAAGAAAAAATTTGGAGGAGTTTTTTATGTCAACTACAGAGCCACATATTGCCAGTTACATACACATGTCATAGAAAAGATTCATACACAAGTTTGATACAAAAGAAATCCTAGCAGAGGAGGTAAAAGAACAAATGGAGAAAATCAATACTAAATACAAGGCCGATGCTGATCATTGCAAATGAAGAAAATTATTTATCAATGAAGCTACTATTCTAACAAATATAAGCTCGGGGTCGAGCTTCTTTCAATAAGAGGAGACTGATGTAGGACGCTTAACAGATAATTTCATGGAAGATTCGGAGAATCACGAGCTACACGTATTATTGACTTTCGCAAAGAAACAATCATATTTTTCAATCAAGAAGGCGAATTCTGACATATTATATATGTAAATTGCCTATCTCAATGAGACGGAGCCAAACAAATTGTTAGATTTTTAAAATCTTATCAGTAATACCTAGTTTTGGCTGAAATCTAAAAATAATCAGCTTTTAATTTATTTTTAGTAATACAATTGGAGTCTATTTAGATTAGGAAATAAATTCAATGTTAGAGTCCAATTAGATTAGGAAACAAATTCAATTTTGATTCATGATTTGTTTCCTCTATTATAGGGATTTTTTTAGGATAGAATTTGATACTTTCTATTTCTTTGTAATTCTAATCTTAATAGGAGTCTTGTTTATTTTCTATTTAAGCTGAGAATTGTAAGCTCTAGACTCCTAGAGGCATAACTTTTTATCAATAATTTTTTTTAATATTTTCTTTGTGGATTCAAAGATCATTCTTTATGGATTCAGAGAACACCTTATGGTGGATTCCGATGTTATCACTTCCGCGCTGCGTTAAAAAATCACTCTCAAATATAACATACCCTAAAAAATTAGCATGTTTAAGTTTAAGCCCATAGCCCAAAAAATTCATAATTTTTTTATACCTAATAAATATTTCAACAATTTTCTATATAGTATAAGTCACTACATTTTTCTATAACTTGCTACTTTTTCCATATGGGGTAGCCAAATGCTTGCATCACTATTAAAATTTGTTTTCACACTAAGGTTGCAAAAATTGTGAACTATAGATGAGTTATTTTTCTGTAAACTCAACTAAGATTTGCCTCTATTATTTTGAAAACTCGCTCATTTCAAAAACGGTATTGTACCTATAAACCCAAGTTTTACCTCCATTTACTTTCCAAGTCAATAGATGAGAAAAAAAGTCAAGTCATTGTCTAGATCAGGTGCTAATTCAGCATTTTGTTGCTGATTTTACATTTAGCGGAACCTAGCTTCTGGCGAAGCTTAACGCACACTATAGCATAGACATCCTAGTATGGTAGGAAGACTCATTTTAAGACCATACGAACGATAACAAAACTAAGCCATTGAATTAAAAGGCGAGTAGTCCTTGTGTCCAAACTCACTCTTAACCATAAATAATTCACATAATTAAATTTCATTCTGCTTTACATGTTAGTTGTTTAGTATGCTTTAACTTGCTATTTATTGCTTTGCCTTGCTAAATCAAATATTTTTTTTCCTTTTTATATGTTAATGTTGTGGTATCTCATAAATCAATTTTACTCTCGTTTATACTACATGTTTTGGAAAGATTGTAATCAGATACAACTATTTCATTTAAGGTGGCCATGCTCTTCACTTTTCTTACTTATGTTGGATGACCAAGCTTTTTTAAGTGAAAAGTTGGCCAATTTTTTCCCCCAAATTTTTTCCAAAAATAAGATATTTGTTGAAATCTAGAAGATTAAAGGAATGTGGACATTACTTGAACATGGACAATTAATTGTGTGACTCTTCATTAGCCCATGACCTTTAGTCTTCTTATTATCCATCTATATAATGTATGTCATGGACTACAAAATGTAAGTGAGAAATGGAGGATGAATAAAAATTACAATTTCTCTTCTCTTGTCTCTTGTCTCTTATTTGATTGCTTTAGTATATTACAACACGTTATCAGCACGAACGCTCTAGCTAGCCGATTCATAATCGTCTGTTGGTGGAGGTGGAGTGGCTCTTTTAGAGGATGCCGGAGAAGAGTGTGGTGGCCGTTACAGCGATGACGGCGTGAAGATTGTTTGATGGGATATAAGGGAGATCGAAGGGATCTCGTCTCTTGGAATGCAATGATGTCAGGTATGAAATTTAACGAAGTTTTTGTTTTATGGTTCTGCATAAGATCTTGACTCACAAGTGCTATTATTGGTAGTCATCTATGGTTACATGCTGCATGCAAATTTTTTATTTAAATATCTGTCATCTTTGTAATTAAACATCGTCAAATAAGATTTTTATCAATTTGAATTTGCTCAGCTTTGTAGAATCGATTCTATGTTTGTAGAGGTGGTTTCTGGACATGGCAATTTTTCTATTTCTGCTCCTACCTTTGGGTAGTTTTAACTATTATTTAGTAGCACCACCATTTTGCAGAGAAAACTTGATTTTCAATTCTCTTGTTTACCACAAGCCCATCATGGTAATGCTATGAGCCCATGCTACTATTTACAACTATTTCTATTCTTAACTTTGACGGTATTATGAATGTCTAGCATATAATAACTCATGCTACAGGTTTGTTTTGATTGATATTGCTATCAAGTTTCTTAGTAGAGTGGTGTCTAGCGAAAACAAATATAATGGGCAACTATTAACCATGGGAGTCAGTTCAAGAAATTTAGTTAAAAATATATGTCCGATTTAATGATAAAATGATAAACTGGGAATTTGAACTATCTCGTTATTTTAATGTTCAAGTGGCAATACTATAGGGTCTAGATGAACCTTGTTATCCTCTTTTCACAGTGTAATTTGATTGTGTTTATCACTTCAAACTTTTTTGTTGTATACCTCGATGAACAGTGGATAACATCATTTTTTTAAGGAAAATCAGCAGAAAGCATACATAATAGTTTCAGTAATTAGTCCACTATTTCTTGTACAATAACATGCGGTGTCAAACTTGATTCTTCGTCCATTATGCACAAAACATTTGTAGATCTTAGTAAAAAAATCAATTATAACCTCCTCATGGTATTTAAAAAGCACCCATGATCCTTTTTTCATAATAATCTTGCATTGACTGGGGGATGATAGCTTAGAATTAAAACATACCAGCTATCTAGTCTAGAGTATGAAAAGATAGAGCATCAATCATGAAAAATTGTCATAATATATCAATTTGATGTTTTTGCTTTAAATATTCTATTTGCTTGCTTGAAGTAAAATATAAGCCTCATGAAAACTTGAAATTAAGTTGTGGGTTTTAAAACTCATGTTGGCGTCCATAAGTGGTCCATTTTTTTATTGCTAATTACACTGATTCTTCTTCTCTACTAAAATTATGCAATATTAGTTTCTATCCAAAATTGCCTTGGTGGTGTTTTGAATCTGGCAACCTTGAGTTTAGAAGATAGGATAGCACAAACTGGTTATGTTTTTGTTTAATTTCTACTTGTTTGAGTAAATATAATGTAGAGAAGGAAATAGATATGACATTTAAGTTGGAAATTCCATCCTTCTTGGTAATAGAAAATCAAAGGTCAATGTTTAATTGATTATACTATTTATGAGGTTGGAGATGAGGACGATGAGGCATATGACTTATAAACATTTGCATTGTGGCAATACCTATTATTTCCATATGACAAGTATGGCTATTATTTTCACATGACAATTACGGATGCTGTTTTGTGTATATTCATGTATGCTTATTAATTTTTTTTAAATCATTGATTAGGGATTCTGACACTTTCATCATCTTATGTGACAAATTTATTATTAGTATTGTATCAATATCATACATCCTCGACATATGCATGTATAGTGTTACTGTTAAATTTGACTCATAGGGAAGGCAAAACAATGTGAGAAACATCATGCTAGTTTGCCAGAAGCAAACATTTGAAAGATAACATTTATGAAAATCTTTAGGAAAAAAAAAGGAACTTGATGATTTTTGTGATTATGTGTGATCTTATTACAATGTGAATATTTCTAATACACTAATCTTGCATCCCCATGATTAGTGCGATGTGATTATTACTTGTCTTTGGCCTCAAACGTTCATTTTTACTGGACACCCTTATGATTTTCGCACAATTAAATCTCTTGATTCTTTAAGTATCTTTGTCCAGAAGGCAAACACTTTAAATTTTCTCTCTATCAATTAAAACGTGAAAAATTAACGCCTCACTGAAAAAGTATTCATTTTTCTGGGCAATCCCTGAAGGATCCCTTTGATCTATGGAAGTCTATAGTCCTTCCTCAAGCGCAATTGAAAAACTGAATCTGGAATACATTCAGCTCTGTACCACATTAACTAGCAGCTGAAACTCTGTAAGCAGAATATTACAGACAGTGACAAAATTAATCGAAAAGTTCTTTTCCCCATTCCACGCAAATAATATTGTACTCCAGCAGTAGTACATGACCAAGAATTGCACTTAACATTTTGAATTGATATCTATATTAGTAGTCGCAGAGAAGCACAACCAATTGTTGATTAGAAATCACAATGTTAAACTAGTTGGCTTACGAGTTGTGTTTGTAGCACATGCTACAATTCAGAAAATTACTTATATGTATGGACAAGGGGGAGCTATGAACATAGTAGGAGATCATATCCTGTAGCCATTTTTGGATTTTAAATCCTCGATTGAATACAATTCAATAAGTAACCTTGTACTCTTGCAGTAGTACAAGACTACAAATGAACTAATCCTTGCATTAGTAGTTGTTAAAAACACAACTAGCTGTTGTGAGAAACCATAATGCAAGTTTAATTGATTCAGTCGTAGTGCCTGAAGCACATGTCATAATTCAAACTAATATTCATAAACTTGGACGAGGAAAGGTAGTAGACATTGAAATGGATCTTATCGAGGTGGTCAAGGTAAACTATTTGGTTTTTCTATATTTGGATTATATGCATTTGTCAGACAATTTTAATTTATCTTGAGTTTGCTTTAAACTCATGAGATCCTATGTGGCTTTTATTCATATGTGTATAATTTAGAATTTGTCTGACCTAAAATACATCATGTTGCGATGTGTTTAAGATTTAGGGACCCAATTTTTTTTAAATTTTGGCATGAGCGATTGGGTCATCTTGGGCAAAATATGATTTGTCGGATTTACTTAAATTAAATGGGGCTTTCAAACCAAATCCGACCAACTGCATATCACAATTTTCCCCCTTTATCTAATACGTGGTGAAGAAGCGAAACATTTCCCATCTGCGTATTCTTTATTTGCAGTCCATATTTCCATATCACCACCATAGCGTACCTTTATGGGACCTCGGTGAAGGTACATACATTATTTATGAAACTCCGTCAATAATTTAGTACATATGGCCCATGTTAGGGGATCAATTTATAATTTGGTACGCTGACTGCATTTTTTTTAATGAAGATCAATTCTCGACATTAGGGGGAGATTAGCGCCCAAAATATAAAAGAATGTCAAGAAATTTCATAAAATGAAAAGAATCTTCATTTTTAGATCCACGTACTAGTAAGCTGAACTAGAAGTTCAGTATAAAATTGCACGTGCACTTGATAATCATAATATTGGAGATGCGGAACGTCCAAATCCAAACGTTAAGGGAAATGTCGAGGATTTGGTTAAAATAAAATAAGCTTTGAAGTGGCCACGAATTTGTGAAAAAGGAGAAATATATAATAGAAATATAAAAGTTGTCGACAACATTGTTGCCTCTACAGTTGCTCTTACTATCTCTGAAAATAATCTGGATCCAGAACCTAAGTCGGTAGCAGAGTGCTTGAAGCACTCGGACTAGGTGAGATGGAAAGAGGTAATTGAGGCTGAGCTGAACTCGCTAAAGTATTTTGAACATGTAGTTCATATATCCCTGCAGGATATAAATGGGTCTTCATAAGAAAAATAAATGAGAATTGTAAGGTGGTGAGATATAAAGCGAGATTCATAGCTCAATGGGTTCATGCAGAGACCCGACATCGATTTAGATGCAAAATATTCTCCTATTAGTGATTATATTATGTTCCGCAAGTTAATACATATGGCAGAAACTATGAATTTATACATGTAGTTGATGGATGTTGTGACCGCATATTTATATGGGTCACTAGACGCTAATATCTATATGAAAGTCCCTGATGGACTTAAAATCCCTGAATTGAGAGAAAATGAGAATCGCAACATGTATAGCATTAAATTGCAAAGGTCGTTATACGACTTGAAACAATCAGGTAGAATGTGGTATAACCGACTGAATAAGTTCCTCCTGAAGAGGAGATATGCAAATAATGATATCTACCCTTGTGTGTTTATAGAGAAATCTGAAAATGGATTCTGTTCATCTCAATCTATGTTGATGATATAAATATTATTGGAACGCACAAGGAGCTTACAGAAGCTAGCTCATGCCTAAAGACGGAGTTTGAAATAAAAGACTTGGAAAAAATCAAATTTTGTCTCGACCTGCAGATCGAGCATGTTCCTAAAGAAATATTGGTATACCAGTCAACCTACCTGAAGAAGGTCATGAAGAGATTTTAAATGAATAAATCTCATGAACTTAGCACACCAATGGTTGTTAGATCCCTTGAAGTGGATAAAGACCCATACAAACCTAAAGAAGATAATGAGGATATTTTAGGACCTGAAGTCCCATATTTGAGCGCTCTATTGAAGCACTTCTTTGTACCATGCCTGATATTGTATTTGTGTTATACTTGCTAGCAAGAATTAGTGCATCTCCTGGAAGGAGACATTGAAATAACATTAAATATATCCTCTTATATCTTCAAAGTACAAGAGATATTTGTTTATCAAAGTATGACATTGGTGGGCTATATTCTGATGTTGATTATATGACTGATCCCCATATTGTCAAATCTCTGACTGGTTATGTTATTCTCTATAGTGGTACCATTTATTTTTTGGAGGTTTATTAAGCAGACAATGGTTAATACTTAAAACCACTCAGAGATTGTTCCTCTATACGTCTCCCACGAGAATGTGTATGGTTAAAATCGCTGATAAAACACATTCGATGATCGTGTGGCATATTAAACGAGGATATGACCCCGATGTCCTTTCTAAGGATAATGTAACTTTTGTTGCATAAATGAGATGTGGAAAATTTTTATCCACTTGCACTCGAAAATAATAATAAAATTAACATAGATAAGTTCGCTCTAAGTCGTGATAATCTAGAAGATTTGATCACCAAATCCCTTAATACATCAACTTTTAATTTTATGGTATCGTGCTTGGCCACCACGGTATGCATAGACTTAAATGTTTGTTGTCTTGAGGGGGAGCAAAATTATTTTTCAGAATAATCCTGAAGATTAAGCCCTGAAGGCGGTAGCTGTACTCTTTTTCCCTTAGCTAAGTTTTTGTCCCATTGGGTTTTTCTTAGCCAAAGGTTTTTAACGAGGCAGCTAATGCAGCACAAGTTTGGATACCGAAGATCTATAGTTGTACTCTTTTTTTCCTTTGCTAAGTTTTTGTCCTACATGGTTTTTCTTAGCGAAAGGTTTTTAACGAGACAACTGATGTAACAGAAATTATGTATGCATGTCATGTACTCTTTTCCTCGACTGGTTTTTTCCCACTGAGTTTTCCAGCGAGGTTTTTAAAGAGGCATTGACATCACAAAATAATGTCCAAGGGGGAGTGTTGAAATCTAGAAGATTAAAGGAATGTGGACATTACTTGAACATGGACAATTAATTGTGTGACTCTTCATTAGCCCATGACCTTTAGTCTTCTTATTATGCATCTATATAATGTATGTCATGGACTACAAAATGTAAGTGAGAAATGAAGGATGAATAAAAATTATAATTTCTCTTCTCTTGTCTCTTGTCTCTTGTTTGATTGCTTTAGTATATTACAACAATATTATTATTGAAAAAAATTCCAACCAAATTTACACTCAATTTATCCTCCATATTTTAAAAAATCCATTTAAAAAAATTATCGTCCATTCCAGTTCAACGTCCCTACGGAACAGTTTAATTAAAATTATCCTTCAACGTGGCCAGCAACTGAGGCTCCTCCCCATCCATCCGAGCATCCAAGCCACCGGATCCATGGACCCTTCGATAGACCACTTTAACCAACGGCTGCGATCAACGATCTAGCCACGTGTGCATCAAGATTCAAGCTCCCACTCCCTCTCTCCTCTCTCTCCCTCTCTCTCTCTCTGGGGGCATCATCGAGGTTTCAAAGGCCTCGTCTTTAGTTTTCTCAAACAAACGGCGAGGGCTTCCGTCCCAAAATCCCCACTCGAGATTTCGATCCCCATATCTACTCTCCCTCTCTCTCGATCTCCGATTCAAAATTCAATCCGAGTATTCATTCGAGCGAGCGCGAGAGAGGCATCGTCGATTGTGATCAGAGCTTGAAAAATCTAGGGTTTCTGTGTTTGTTCGCGAAAGTTCTACCCAGAACAGAGGATTTCGTGCTGTTATCCAATGGCGGACGAACAAAGGGGCTTGAATCGGACAGCGTCCCGAGATTCTGCGCTAGTTGTTCCTTGTTGTTGAGAAAAAGGGGGAAGTCTCTGTGTTTCTCTTCGTTTTTGAAATTTTCTGGAGATCTAGGGTTTTCTTTAGTTGTATGAGAGAGATAGAGGATGGTGGGAATGGACGTCGAAGTAGCTAGAGACGTCGGTTCATTTGATCCGGACCTGTTACAGCTACAAGAGATCTCTTCCATTGCGTTGAAGGATAACCCTCAGATTGCTGATCAGCTCTATTCTCAGTGGCTTACACTTCCTGAAACTGCTAGATTGGTAATATTTAAGTTGTTTTGCTTTATATTGCGTTTGCGAGTAGTACTGTCGAATTATTCGTGGGCGTAGAGTAAACTTTTACCCCGTTTAATTTTTATGTATCAGGATTCAGGCGTGTGAACTTCAATATTGTAGTAGAATAGGCATCTTAATTCGCAAATATACGGTTAAGTCTAGCTTTGAAGGACTATTCTAGTACTTTAATGATGTTAGGGAATCTATTATAGTCAAAATTTTATAGTTTTCACTCCATTAAAAGTTGGAATTTCAATATTTTAGACAGAAGAATTAGCAGAGCAATAACAACAACAACAACAAAGCCTTTATCCTAAAATTTTGGGTTGGCTATCATGCATCCTATGCTTCCATTCATTTCTATTACGGGTTATTTTTTCGTTTAGTTACTATTCTTATAACCTTCTTACTTGCTTCTAACCAAGTTCTTTTAGGTCTATTTCTTGCCTTCTTTGCCCCATTAACTATAAAGATAGAAGATCGTAAGAATTTATTGGCAAAAAGCGAAAATATTGTGGGGGAGCTATTCAGTGAATCTGATCAAGAGCATGATTATCAACAATTAATAGTGAAAATAACCAAAATTCAAAGTTGGGTAAATATCAAGGAAAAATTAATGAATAGTGCGATGGTAGATGCAGAAAGCTGTTTAATGGAATTGATTATCAGTATTTGA
Source organism: Asparagus kiusianus (assembly GCA_022839385.1). Lineage (NCBI taxonomy): Eukaryota > Viridiplantae > Streptophyta > Magnoliopsida > Asparagales > Asparagaceae > Asparagus > Asparagus kiusianus. The sequence continues at coordinate 607,036 of BQKN01066283.1, forward strand.
CATAAACAACAAAAAACGTAGTAAGTATCTGCCATATTGTTCTGATTTTGGTCATCAATGTTTCCTATTTAACATAAGACCACGCAAGACATGTAATGTTGGGTAAATAACAAGGAAATCATGTTGACTTAGAATACTGTGAGGCACCTGAAGTCTATTTTGGAGAGCCAATCATTCTAAGGAAAGATTAGAGCAGGAAGAGGCTATAAATTTATTGCTTTTCTATTTATGAATTCCTTTTTCATCTGCGTCTTTATTGCATCAGTGACTCATCCAGTGAATGTTACTATTTTTTTATTACTGAGAGTATTCTATTTGGAATTTTATTAGCATTTAAATAAGCCTTGATATTTTCATTATTCTTTCAAGTTGCACACTCTTGATGACCATCTTGCTGTTGGAATCCAATCCTATATATTAATGCTTTGTCATAAAAGATGGGTTCCTTACTGAGTTTAAAGAAAGCAAAGAAAGCAAAGACTTAAATTTCGACCCCTCATCTTTGAAAAAGAATTAGTAACATCATGTTATATATTAGAACTGATTTTGGCTTCCATGTTGCTTGATATTATTAACTAAAGTAATGTTCTATCTCATTATTTCTACCCTTTTTGTTTGTTTTACAAATCTGATTCTGCTATCTAGTGCAGCTACAGGAATGTTAAAAAAATTATCATTTGCGCCAGGGTGACCTTCTCTTTTTGGTTTCTTTGGGCCCTTATGTCTGTGCTAAATGTTGTCCACTCTCTGCCAATTAAGTGGTCACAGGTCTCACCATTAGCATGTGCATGTAGGTAAAATCTTTGATTGAAGATGCAAAGTCAGGACTGCCTTTAAATGTTTCTGGGAGTTCCAATGGTGCAAATGCTACTGCAACCAATTCGTTGCCCTCCATGTTCCCTGCAGGCAGTGCACCTCCACTTTCACCAAGAAGCAGTTCTGGATCTCCACGCTTTATGAAACGTAGTTTAGGTGCTGGCCCTTCACATCTAGGATCTCCTCTGAAAATCGTTAATGAGCCTGTAAAAGAAGTTATACCTCAGGTACTGGCTTAATAAATCATTTCTTTTTGTAACCAACGAAATATTTAGCAGGATATGGAGATTGGGAAGTTAGACCTTAGTTATGATGGTTGTTTGTCTGTCATGCAGTTCTACTTCCAAAATGGGCGCCCACCGCCAAATGATCTGAAAGAGCAGTGCTTATCCCGTATTGATCAGATTTTCTTTGGCCATATGGATGGACTTCAAGTCCAAGGTGGTATTTCCATTTTTCATTATTTAATGTCTCTTAATCGAATGCTAATAAACTATTTTGTTGTTGCTAAATAAGACTTTAAGTGTGTCACAAAGGAAATCTGCAAGCTACCATCATCCTTTTCCAATGTCCTTTTCAGAAAGATTGATGTTGATTGCACAGGAATGGTAACAAGGTATGCAAACTTTCTTGTATAATATTGATTAAATCTTAAGTTGATGTATTCACGTGCAACACATTCTCTGTTATTTGTAGTTTGGCTTTAAATGGGTATACATTGTACAAAATGTTCCCTTTTCTCCTATTATTATTATTTTCTTTGTTAAATCTCATTGTTAAATAAAGTAACTGTTATAATTGATGAATGTCTTGAGTGGAGTTGAGAAATGGTGCCTTTGTTCTGTGAGTAAGGTACAGCCAACCTTATGGGAAATTATAAGAGTGTTGGGAATACAAGGGCATTGAGGAAAGTTTTTCCTTGCAATGCTGATATACATGATAAGAACATGGATTGTAGGAGAAAAAATAGAAGGCACAAATACTTCCACATTTAGCATATGCAGTTATCTCCAACGCAAAACATAACACAAAATTCTTTTTTGTGGTATCTACTATTATCTTTTTCCGTGTCATGAATTACTTATTTCTAAGACATGGAGAGTTGAGTTTACTGTGGCAACAGATTGTATTTCCAACATACTTTGTTTCTGTTAAAAAAAATCCTGACATTGCTTTGTGTTTCTAATTATGTGTTGGAGGATGAAAACAACTTAAAGACTAGCCTTTTTTCTTTCTTTCTTTCTTTTTTAATTAAATTTATTCTAGTCAAAGTTATTGACTGTAATTTTCAGTTAAGAGGTAACTTAGTTCATGGTATGGTTTCAGGGATGCCTTCGTTAAGTATTGGATTGATAGCAACATGATGACGAGGGATATAGCTGCACAAATATTCACAATTTTGAGACAACCAGATAGGAAGTACCTCACTCAGGTCAGTCCTATGTTAAGGCAAACCAAATTTCATATTATCGACGTACAGAAAAGTTTAATTTCTAATCTCAGTTCAAAATGTGTGGGTATAGGAGGACTTCAAACCTGTTCTGCGAGAACTTTTGGCAAGCCATCCAGGGTTGGAGTTCTTGCAAAGCACTCCTGAGTTTCAGGAAAGATATGGTGAGCTCTCTTTAGCTATTTCCATTCCAATAACTGAAGTAGCATTCCTGTCTAATCATGTGTAGAGTCCTGGAACATGGCTTGCTACATAGGTGCATGCTTTCCTTGTAATTGATGATAAGCACAACATCTTTTGCTTCATAGTCGTATTTCACAATGCTTGTTGCTCTTATTTTCAACAATGCCTTTTCTGTTACGAGTTATCAATTAGTGCTTGTTCCATCTTAGGCTTTAAGTTATGATGCTGTTACTGTGACGTGAACTCTATAAAATTCGATCAGAATCAACTCTTTTATAAGACTTAGCAATCTGTATTGACTCGTAATCCGGCAACGTGTTTATGGCTTGTCTAGTTGGATGGTGTGAAGTACTCTATTTAGTAATGGTGTGACAGATTAACTTAAGATGCAGCAAAAGAAGTTGAAAGGTGCTTATCCAATACTTGAAGAGATGCTATAGAGATCAGTGAAAGAATATATGAATATGACAATTAGACTGACTTTTTGGAAATTAAAATGTTAGGAAATAAAGAATGCTGGTAGCACATGAGAAGAACGTATAGGGAATACGATTAGGGTAGAGGTGGGGTTAAGGTTGTAACTCAGAAGCATGTTGAACATGGTAGCTAGTCTTTAAGTCATTTTAATTTGAGCTTGAGATAGGAAAAGGATTTAAGTTCATTTTGAATAGTAATGTGAAATGGGAAACATAAGATGAATGTTAGGAGTGAATGTAGCTGCAGGGCCAAGTAGGGCTGTGAGATATACCTAATTAGTAATAGCTCACTGATCTTATGTAGCCTGAGGTTCGTAGGGGAATTGTGTTCATTTTGAATAGTTATTTGAGATGAGACACATAGGGGCAGGTTAGGTGTGTATGTAACTCCAGGTCCAAGTAGGGCTGTATATACCCAATAACCCACTGATCTCATGGCTAGCATGTTGATCATGGAGGATTATATGTGTGTTGGTTATCCATTGGTCAGGCTCTGATCCTGCTGTTTCAAACAGATAATAGTGAATTCAACCCTACGTTTATTTGCCCATTTGCATATATCTTTATATACTTTCAGTTCTTAAGTTTAAGGACAATATGATCAAATTCTGTTAAAGTATTGTTGAAAACTCAAGTTTCCCCCTAAAGTATCAATTTACCTATTTCCCCTCTTAAACTATATGTATGTGCCTAGTGTGGTCATTTTGTGAGCCCACAATCAAATATTTAACAGCTTAAAGACGTGATAGTATTTGTTTTGCATTTGTGGTATTTTAGGCAATTTAGAAAATTATTTTTAAATTTCAAAAGAGGGTTAAAGAGTAAACATTTTTGGAACAAGTAGTTAAGGAATTTTTTGGGTCTAGGATAAAGAGGAGACAGACTGATAAAAAACCATGAAGAAATGCAAAGAAACACCATCATGTAATATGCTAAATATTTGACCATGTGCTCAGGAAATGACCACATTGAACCCATGAACATAGTTTAAGGGATAAAATAGGTAAATTGATACTCTAGCGTGGAAGTTGAGAGTTCACTCATACTTTTAGGATGAGTTAGTTATTTTGTCCTAAGTTTAACTTGTGTGTGTGCACATGCACGTGCACGCGCACATCATATATTCCGTTGATAAGATGCTCTGCTAACCCTTTTTAGTACAGTCCCTTTGAATGATTCTTTACAACTTCTGTTAATATTTGTTACTTTCATTTAGATATTACTAAAATACTTTCATAGTCATTTCATGGAAAATATGTTGGCTACGTACGAATAAATTAAATAGGAATCTGATAATATACACGAGCCATGAGGATACAGAACCAACCCTTGTTACTTTCTCTATACCAACCTTGCTTCCTTTTATCAGTTTTGGGTCTGATTCAATCATATTTTTGTTCTTGGATGCTCGCAAATTAATTGTTTTTTTTGTAACATCAAAGTTTTAAGGGCGAGGAGTTTAAATCTAATATTTTTTTGTGGATACACTAATGGGTGTCTATCAAGAAGCTTGACTTGACAACACAAGTGGATGTCTGTTTGCTAGATTTGGAATATGTATGTTTTGAGATGCACAATTGGATTACATTGATTGTATACATCTTGGTATTCTAGTATACATAAATTGCAGTACCAGTCACTGTGGCTAATGTTTTTTGTAACACTGGTGTGATTGGCCTACATTGGTCCTTCTCTTACATGCATCTTTATATGCTCGTGTAGTAATATTCTACATTGCAGACCTAGAAGTTAGAATATTGGCTTAATATATAGGAGAATTGGCATCAAATTGGCAAATGTGTTTTCATTCAAGTCCTCGCTGAAGTTTTCGTTAGTCTTTCTCCAATAAAAAAACTGTGGCTAATGTTGTTGGCGTTTAAGAAAATTCTTTAGTGGCATTCTTCTGAGATGGCCATATTAGATAAATGTATTTTGTTTCAAATGGAGTTGAGGCTAATAATTCAGTGCTGTGCATATGTTGCATTCTTAGACATGCATCCTTCTATGTTCAACTTATCATGTATGTTATTGCCTTTAGCGTCATTGTCTTCATCATTTCTCTAAGGCAGTGGTTTCCCACTTTATTCTTTCAAGGAAGCGTTAGAAATGTACCGGGTGAGTTGATATTCCTGCCAGTGTTTGAGGAAGCAAGGAATGGTGTACAGATTGGTGCTACTGCTGCCTAGCTTCCTAGGAGAAATTTTAAATGTTGTATATTAGTTCATGATGGGTATTTATAGAAGCAGTAGCTTCAAATACGTGGGGACTACAAGATATTTTTTGGGTTGTATCCTAACATTCTTTTTAAAATAATGACTGGATCACAATGAACCTTCGCTCACACTGATTTAGCCAGCATCCAAAATTGAGTGTAGTAGGAATGATAACAGTAAGATGGATGGTTGACAATATGCCAACATAGAGGGAAATAAGAAGCTGGTATCCCCAAGAACTAACAGGTGATTCTCAATATAAAATGTCGGAAGGCCCAATAAGATGGTTGGGCTGGTGTAGAGGAGGCCGGAGAGTGTGAAATTCGAACTTACTCGATCCTAATTAATTGAGGAACAAAACTAGAATTAAACCTAAAGAGAGATGGATGGAGGAATTAACAAGGACAGGTTGATGCTGTTTTGTCTGAATTCTGAAGTGATGGCTCTTTAAAAGCTGAATGGAAGAAAAAGATCCATCCAGAAGCTCAGAACCTTTGAAAATTTTGTGTTCTTTCATCTATTTCGTGTCTTTTTTCTTGCAACGGTGCTTTGTCTCTGTACCTTGTGCTAGTTTTTATGTTAATCTTACATCTTTGGAGCTTGTTAAGAAAGTGATGGTATCTTCTCGGACTTTGTCAAACCTTTACAGGATCTTGGTTAATATAACCAGCAAACCTTAGGCACCAATGTCTCAGGCTTTAAATATAATGCTTTGTTTCTGAAATCTACAAATGAATCGTGTTTGTTGAAATATCGTTTTATCAAATATCTGTAACAATTCTTACAATTTGCTGTGCTTCATATATGACATTATGTGTTAGTTTGTGTAATTTAGTGTGGTTTACATATATATATTTCTTAATATCAAGTGCCTCAGCATTTGTCTAACATATGATTGGATTGTTGCAACCAGCGGAAACTGTCATATATAGAATATTTTACTATGTGAATAGATCTGGAAATGGCCACCTCACCCTCAGGGAGCTTAAAAGAGGAAATTTAATTGCTGCATTGCAGCATGCTGATGAGGAAGAGGATATTAACAGAGTTTTAAGGTACGCCATGTTGGCTAGTATAGTTTTTTTTTAATTTGCATGACGTTTTCTTAATGGTTGTTATTTTCCATGTGTTGCTTCTTAGAGGCCAGTATGATGAAATTATTCTGAAACTTCAATAAATATGTTATCTTACGCTCAAGGTGCAAGCATAGTTTTGCCCATGAAGATTGCCATAAAAAAACCTACTTCGACCACTTCAGCCAAATGCCAGAGCAAATGCTCCTAGTTCGCTTTGCAGTCTCGGAGTCTTGCTTTGTCTGGTTTAGGGGCCTGAAACTCCACTTCTATCTGCATTTTAACTAGTGTGCTAAAGTGGGAAAAAAGGTCCCAGTTTAATCTTTCACTTATTCTGTGCAATTTAACTCTATGAAATCGTCTGTGGTCTCTCTATGGTCCCAGTGGTAACTAGTGTTTAAAAAATTGGTTGACATGCCTGACAAGTCAGAAGTGTTTGTTATACCCTAGAGGGGGGTGATTAGAGTCTTATGCTAATCTAATCTGATTTTATGCCAATTAAAATTTTTATTGATTAATTAAATCTTGCAAGAGATATATAAGTGATCTATAAGCAAGAATATAAAATACAAGCACAAAATAAATGTACACAAGGCAAACTCAAACACAAGATATGATCACGGAGTTCGGTCCCCACGACCTACGTCTTCGCTCCTCACCTCGAGGAGATCTCCACTATCACGACACACCCGGTTTGGAAGCCGGAATTTTTGTACATACTCGGTTATCAAGTCAACCGACAACTCTCACAAAATCTCACAATATACATACACAAGCTACAACCTCAAGTGTTGGTCCTCACGTATCGACTCCCTCAAGTGCTCGGAATTATCACCTCTCACTAGGCCACCGACGCCACTCCTCTCGGTATCGACTCCGTCTTCACCACACACTCCTTTCGGTGAACAAGTGTATTACAAATGATCTCACAATTAAGCACAATGCAAATAAATTATTCTCTATAATGGGTGAGAACACAATGTAAGCTCAATCTCACAAATCACAAACCCGCAACCCAATATATGATGTATGAAATGCTACAAGCTCAAATAGGGTGTGTGTGATAAAATGAGTATAAACAAATTCTAACTCAATTAACAAACTAGCTATAATAAGAATATGAAAATCAATAATAAACTTGCTAGAGAAAAGAGTTAGAAAAACTTTTCTATAAACACAAAGGAGAGGATGAAGAAGATTGAGGATGAATCCCTCAATTTGACAACGTAAGCTTCCTCCTTTGTAAACCAAGGTTGCTGATAGCGGATCGCGGCGCGTCGCGGCGAGGTACCGCTAAGGCTATTGCGTGCTATTGCGGCGAAATGACGGCAAATAGCGCACAGTCAAATAGCGGTCAAATATAAATATATTTAAATGTTCTAAATAATAAGAAAATTCATATAAAAATCTAATCTAAAAATTCTACAAATGCATACTTGATGCCTAAACATGAATAGATGTGTAATAATTACATAATATTAACAAAGTACTATAATTATAAAGATTAAAGAATAAAAAACGCACCTGTTTATCAAAAAGACCGTTATTTGTCTCATTTCTTCACCTTTCAAGTCTCTAATATAAAAATACTCAACAATAAAAAAAACATTGATTAGTAACATCATCATTATATTAACTACTAGAAATTTAACATAAAAATAAAATATTCTACCTATGTGAGAAAATTACTGATAATTATCTATTTCACAAGTTAAAATTTATAACTTCCTTTAAGGAATTCATTTACTATCAATTTGCCATGTCATGGCTTCCATCATAAAATTGAAAAGGACAGCAGTCTGTTACATAGGAAAATAAAGCAATGAGGAATAAAATCAAACAGCTACCGCTCGTGAAGCAAAACCGCGACGTTGATCGGAGAGAGAGGAAGGTGAGAAATAAAATCAAACAACTACCGCTCGTGAAGCAGAACCTGAAGCCAGCCCTCTCCACGAGCTTGGCACTGAGCGCATCAAAGCAAGCAGGCCCCTGATGAGCTCCTGGAGACTCCAATATCCTCCTCAGAGCCTTCGACGGTGATTCTCCTGTTGCGGTGCAAGCAAACGAGGGTCTGTAGCAATTTCTCTTATATTTTGGTGAAGGAGAGGAGAGAGATGGCGTCGACCGAAGGTGCTGCTGGTGCAGGAGATGGTTTCGACAGGAGGCGTGTTGATCGGAGGCGACGTTGACCGGAGGCGGCGTTGGAAGGAATCGTCGGAGGAGGTGAAAGAGAGAGGCATAGGAGTGACAGGAGGGAGAGTAGGCGGCTAGGGCAAAAGAGTCGGGATTTGGGAAATCTGAAGAGATGGGTTTTTGAAGAACGGGTTCGGGTCGGGTTTTCGGTGAAATATCCGATGCTTTATGAAATACTGTAGCGGGTTTTAGCGCTTTTAAGCGCTTTTGTCCGCTTAACTCCGCTTTTTCGCGCATTTCGAGCGCATAGCGGTTTTCTCCGCTATTCCTCCCCGCGATCTCCTTAAGCGTCGCGCTGAAGGGCCGCGACTCGCTATAGCCCCGCTATTGCCCCGCTATTGGCCGCTATTTACAACACTGTTGTAAACAAACCCCAAACTTAAAAACAAACTAAATAAACTTTTAATCTTTTTAAAAAACTTGTTTAGAACTCTCTTGGTTAGATAGAAATAGTTAATGCAAAAGGGTATTTATAGGCTTGAAGAAACCAACCCAAAAATCTAACCAAAACCCTTAAAAACATTAAAATAAACAAAGCTGGAAACTAGCCGTTACTGTGCCAACGGCTATATATAAGTCGACTTATCAGGTTACACAAGTCGACTTGATAGAAGGAAAAACACATACAGAAAGACAGTTTATAAATCGACTTATAGTAGACTTATAACAAGTCGACTTAGAGTAGACTTATGATAAGTGGACTTAGAGTAGACTTATGATAAGTCGACTTAGAGTAGACTTATAACATGCACACAACCTGATATGAACAGTAAAAAAACAACTTTAAACCCTCTTTAAAAATATCAAATAAAATTCTAAAAAATATAAAATTTTGAAAAATGATTGTAACCATGATAATGAACATGTTACAAAAAGAAATTTTCAATTTGCATTCCCCATTTGTAAAATCTCATCATTTTACAAAATCACATAAGTATGAACATGTTGAAAACTTGATTTTGTCAAAATGACTTAAACAAAACTTTGAAACACTTTAGAAAGGATTTATAGACTTATACAATATATGAAAATAGTATAAATAAGTCTTTAATCCATAAACATAACATTTTGCATAAAAACACCTATATTTTGGAAA
>BQKN01066283.1:616635-647000 GCA_022839385.1 Asparagus kiusianus
AGAGAGAGAGAGAGAGAGAGAGATTAATGGGTATCCTTGTCATAGGAAGGGATTTCCTCCTTGACGCCTCTAAAATCACATGATTGAGCGACATTGTGGATGATCCGCTCCGTTGAACTTGATCTACATATTCTAAAACCCCAACACACCAAGTTTGGGGTGAACCCGTCGTCGTTTGACCCTTCATCCACTCGTATCAATTTTAACGGTTTTGAATGAATAGAACTTTTCACATGGCTCGATGGAGGGTCAAACGACGACGGATTCACCCCAAACTTAGTGTGTTGGGGTTTTAGAATATGTAGATCAAGTTTAACGGAGCGGATCATCCATAATGTCGCTCAATCATGTGATTTTGGAGGCGTCAAGGAGGAAATCCCCTCCTATGACAAGGATACCCATTAATCTCATATATATATATATATATATATATATATATATATATATATATATATATATATGTGTGTGTGTGTGTGTGTGTGTGTGTGTGTGTGTGTGTGTTTGAGCTTATAGAATTAACACACATAATATAAATCCTAAACTAATTTACCCAAGCTATGAGATCTTTATTGAAGCTTGACTTGGTTGCGGATGAAACTTGATCTTGAATAAGACTTGATGTGCAATGGCTTCATTCCACTATATCCTTCCATCCTTCAATGGATATGACCGTGAAAGCTCTAGTCCATCCACCTCCAACATATTGTTTGTCTACAATAAATAGATGAACAAAACACTAGACAAACAATATTAGTCGTAAATTGTTTGTTAAACATCATCAAAACAAGAAAGCCAACAGTGTCATCTCATGGGGCTTGCAAGAACAAGAAAGGTTTTACATGTTTATAATTTTCGAAAATGATAGATCGCATACCGGGTATTTCCTGATAAGTTGGGAGGAAGTTTGGGGTTTTTTCAATATGTCAGATGACATTGTAACATCAAATCTCAGTCAGAATGATGCTATAGTAGGTTCTATGGTAAAAATCATTTAAATGTTCGGTTTGTATTTAAGGCTCAAACCCAAATATGAATCTCTTGAACCTTAACTGCCTGTTACCCTTTCACCCTGAATTGTATGTCACCATCAGTAAGCCCCTCCTCTTTCTTGATCGCTCTTTACCTCTCTTGATTCCTTTATTTGTATCTCTTCTAATCTCTCTACCCCCTAAACATATCTTGTTTACATGATTTTGTTTTTTGTATTTTAGAGTTCATTGAGGAGATCTATATGTACATGCACTATCCAATGACACTTCAATATTTACTAAGGATTTTTTCTGTCCGACACGATTGATGACTCCCATATCTGAGATTTCGAACACTGATGGTGGTCAACAACTGTATTTATTAGGAAAAAATCTTGTAACTACAAAAGGTTTGTCAAATATTCAAAAGTTTATTTATTAGTGATTTAATAATGTTTGTGTAAGCCAAAATTCTTAAATTTTTGTATTATGTTATTTTCCTTATTCTCATTCGTTTGTGTTTACTCTATAATTTTGTAAATAATTGACTTTTTTACTTTTGTAAAAAAACTATATTGATTTAGTTGCACTTAAAGTAGTATATTTATAAAAAGTAGTATATTTATAAAGAAATTTTAATACATATATTGTTGTTAGTACTTCCTAGATGTCTTCTTAGACTTTATATTGATGATTCAGTTATTATTTATTGTACTTGTCTTTGAGGTGCTTCAGTTGTTATTTGTCATTGTCTATAGTCTTGAATCATTAGATATACCTTTTCCTTTTTAGATTTCTCACATTTCCATTTATTATTATTATTTTTCCTTTGTTTAGTTTTTAATTCATTGGAAGAAATGTATTTGGTGGTTTTCACCGCTAAAGCTTATAAAATTCTAAGCCATATCTTGCTGCTTTGCCCTGTTTTTTTTGGTTTACACAATTTGTGGGTTTGTGCCTCCAAATTTGAAGGATCAAATGCGCACACACAAGGCATCTCCGATACCTCCCAACCCTCCTCCCCCAACAAAACATGCACACACATTATCACTGCCACCAGAAAGAAACTCTAACCAAGAAAAGGAAGATAAATTTTGTAGGTCCTGCTTGCTTGAAAGAACAACTGTATAGAAGCTTTTAGCTATAACATTGGCTGTAAAATTTTGCCAGTGTCTTTGAGCCTAATGTATCGTGTTGTGTAGTTAGCTGCTTCATCTGGCTGGGGAACTGCCTAACCTGTTCCATGCATATGGATTGAAAGCAGAAACAACGTGAAGTTCTGATATTGCTTATTTTGTGCAGGTATTTCTCTTATGAGCATTTCTATGTGATATACTGCAAATTTTGGGAGCTGGACACAGATCATGACTTCTTGATCAATAAGGAGAACCTTATCAGATATGGAAACCATGCACTTACTTACAGAATAGTTGATAGAATTTTCTCGCAGGTTTGTGTTTACTTTTTACCAGATATTATGTGAACACCTTATCTTAGTTATCTATACTGAGTGATAATCTGCTTCTTTATTTTCTTTTTTCTTGTTTCGAATTCTTACATAGGTTCCAAGAAAATTTACCAGCAAGGTCGAAGGAAAGATGGGATATGAAGATTTTGTTTATTTCATGCTGGCAGAGGAGGATAAATCATCTGAGCCCAGCCTTGAGTACTGGTAATGAGATGCATGCCAATTAATTACTATGATAAGCAATTTCACGCATAGGTTATAACAAATTTTCTGATTTTCTTTCATAGCTAGATATTTCTTTGGAAAATACAGTTGTATTAAAATGAATCCATTTTTCTAAATGTGAAATTTAATAGTTCAACAGCGGGGATAGGGAATAATCCAAGAAGCTTTGGTTCCTATATGCTTCTTGAAGGCTTCAAATACAACTCTATTTCTGTGGCTCCTACCAAGTAGTCTCATCAGTCTCTGCTGCTCGGATGTAAACATCTGAAGCAATTCTCTTTCATATTATCCCATTGAAGCAACTTCTAGCTTCTGGATATCACTCATTGCTTATCCTATTTTTCTCAAATCGCTGATTGTCCATCTCAACATGTGAGATTTTACATACAATTCAACAAGCCTTGTTTGCTATTCTAGTCAAAGCATTCTTATATTATTTAGGCTGGCATCTGGCCATATCACATTCTTTTCTTTACTGTTTTTTCCTTTTTTTTCAACGTATACTTGATTTGAAAGCATTCTAGTCAAAACATTCATGGCTTGATTGAGTTAGTTGTACATCAAATCATAGCTTTTTTGAAATTCTCTTGTCCTTTCTCTTCTTCTCCTTTCACTTTAATAACTTTATATTAGACCTCTCCTAGAGAAATATAGTCTGGGGACTTATGTCCATGATATGTTATAGATAATATGTCATAGATGCATCCAATATCTGAATTTAGAAACTGAATGTGTTAATTGATTCAGAAAGTTTAATTCGACCCTTAAATGCATTAAGTTTCGACAATTTGTCCAGCATCTTATTGAGGGAATATGGTTGTTCACATAGCTATTCAGTCATATAAACTTGAAATAATTTGATGATAATTTAAGAAGTAGTGCTTTCTTGCTCTCGCAATTTCATGGTATGTTTAAAGAAAATAAACACTTGCTTATTCATATATAACTTTCTAGTTATATCTGCAATTTTCACTTCTTCGTCTGTTGTGTGTGTGTGTGCATGCATACATATTACATATTATCTTTTCCATATCTGTGTGGGACCTCTCACCTCGTTTTGAAAATTTCGCATGTTCTCCATGTTTGTATCAGGTCACATATCCATATCATCTATAATTCATGTCCATGCTCAGTTGAAGAACCATGCTCCACTGAAAAGCACTCTTCTTCAACTGAGCATTTATGTATTGATGTATTCAAGCACTTACCTATTGTTGAATTTTCAGGTTCAAATGTATTGATTTGGATGGAAATGGAATCCTCACACCCAATGAAATGCAATTCTTTTACGAGGAACAATTGCATCGTATGGAATGCATGGCTCAGGAACCTGTACTATATGAAGACATTTTGTGTCAGATGGTTGATATGATTGGACCAGAGGTCATTCTGTGTATATGTTTTATTTTATGGATTTATTTTATCTTGACTAGTTAATGATGACTGAAGTTTTTCTCACGATCTATGTGCAGAATGAAAGCTACTTTACGCTGCGCGATTTGAAGGGCTGCAAACTCTCAGGGAATGTTTTTAATATTCTTTTCAATCTCAACAAGTTCATGGCATTTGAAACCCGTGATCCGTTCCTTATTCGTCAGGTGAGTTCAGTGTCTCACAATTTATGTATATTTTACATCTCTATGATCTCAAGTAAAGTAGTTTTTCTGGAATTCAAGTTGCATTGCTATGCTGTGAGCTGATAGCTTTTTCGATTTGCAGGAGCGTGAAGAACCGACATTGACAGATTGGGACCGCTTTGCACACAGGGAATATTTAAGGCTGTCCATGGAAGAAGACGATGCCTCTAATGGAAGTGGGGATGTTTGGGATGAATCCCTTGAGGCTCCCTTTTGAAATTGAAGTCAGGTAAACGACTTGCGTGTAGTTGTCTTTTTTAGCTTGACGCTGAATTTGATATCAGATGGCTCTGAACTTATGGTATTATTTGATGGTAATGGAGATTTTCTTTCATTTTCCTAATGTTAGCCACAGTTCTTGTATACAGTTGTAACAATTTTCTGATTATCGAAGATGGACATTAATGCATGGACCTTTCAATTCTTTTTACTGGGAAGACTTGCTTTTTCTGGAATTTAAAAATCATTACATAGTGTGTTTTCCTATGGAGATTCTACATATGTTGGAATACTTGCTATCTTGTCATGCTATAATCATTATAAAAATGCTGACCAAGATACTCTTGCTCAACCAATAGGACTTGAGACAGTGGCATGTGATCCCAGCCTTCCATTTATTCCACCAAGATACGTATTCTATTAGGTCCCTACATGTCACTCATGCTCGAGTTTGATTGATTGTAGTCCAAGAAGAATAGCCCAAACACCATGACTTGCTGCATTACATTGACACAACATATTACATCAACAAACATCATAATCTGAAAAGTACACAAAAACAGAAGTATCACGTTAAGTACTGACACATGTTTGACATAGTTTCATGCTAAAGGTTCTTTGCTTCATAAAGCATGACTAATTGTTATTGGTAAAGTTCATTACAAAACTAAAGGGGTTAGCTCAATTATTAACTCTTATGTGCATGCACATCTGCCCTCATACAGTACTTTTAAATTAGAAGGAAGGTTGTGTAATAAGAGTGAACTCATGGCAATTGGCTACTGTTGCCATTAAGATTGAAGATGTCGAAGAGAGTGCATGTATGGGGGAGGGGGTGTTTGGAAGGTGCGGAAACTTTAGTAAAAGATTTGCAGAGAAAGTGAGTCCAATCAATAATTGTCTATACTTTCCACATATATTGCACAATGAGAACTGGTTGCAAAATATCGTCAAATTTTAAAGAACCTTCGAAAGATCGGCGTGCGCTCGGTAGACCATGAGTGGGTAAAAGGTTTGCATGGAGAAGTAAAAATAGCGTGACAATATTCAAGTGCTATATTTAAGAACTATATAAACTTCCATGGGAGAATACTTTATATGTTAATGTTAATTAGCTTAAATCAGTTACTAAAGGGCGAGGCGATTCTGTTAAACAAGGAACCAGAACAATCTGAAAAAAATAACCTGTAGAGCTTTAAAACAGGCAGAAGTGACACCTTCCTTGAAATGACAAACATACCGAGTCATTCAAAACTCAAGTAATCTAAGTCATCCAACATAGATGCCATTCCTATTCCACGTGTTATGGCAGGCACCATAATTCTTATATCTTTCTGTTTGTATCTTTAGAGGAAAAACTTAGTTAATTAGACATGCAGCCACATAGCTTCTGCAGTATATTTTGTTGAGTTGGTTCATATGCGATATATGGTGATTCTGTAAGATCAGAAAATAGTGTTCAAAATCTTTGTAGTTTGTTGGCTTATTTCTTGTTCTTGCTTGCTTGCTAACTTGGCAACTTGTGCTACAAAAGAGTTCTATTGATATATTCTTGATAACTAATTCAACAAACAACACAACAAAGCTTTTTTATCCCAAACTTTTGGTGTCAGAATTCTTGATAGCGAATGTAATTAAAAGGTCCTCATTCGACTACTGACTAAACACAAACCTTGCATAATCAGAGACCGATACTTTCAGTAGAACAACTTTTAGCAATTTACTATAATGATAAACTTGGCTTCTTTCATTTCTAAATTACACAAAACTACCATGTATGTTCTTATGTATTTCCACTACCACAAACTTCTTAAATTGCAAGAACCTCTGTGGACTTTCTCGATAATTTTCACTTATCCTGCATTATCTTGCCGCTTCTTATGCGTCAGTTAGCTTCCACATGTTAAGTTTCTGGATAAAACATAGTTTACACGTGGACTTGTGGTTACTTACATGGAATCTCAAGGGAAAAAAGGTAATTCAATGTCATTACTGTTGCTAGAATGATTAATTTAGCCATTAAGAAATCCAACTTCCATCAACCAACCCAGCTATATTATTTTTTATTCTCAGCTGTGGCCGCCTTTCATTAATGCCATATGCATGGTTTTGAGCTTGTAGGTGACAGCAAGAAAACTAGTCTTTGAGTGCATTTGCTCAAAGCTGAACAGGAAAGCAAATCATACATCGCAAGGGAAGCTTTTACTTATTAAAAAAATTTTTTTGGGGGAGCAACATCTGATTTTTTGTCAGAACTTCAGATATAACCTTCGTCAATTCTGTGAGAACTGTGCAACTGATTTCTGGTGGGCAAGATTGTTGTTGCTGAGATAGAAGCTGGGTGAACAATGTTCCTAAGATCAGCAAGCAAGATGTGGAGAGGCAACATTCAAGGCCTTTTTCTATCCATAATCATGAAACTGGGTATTTATTGGACATTGGTCTTAGTTTAGGGTAGAATTAAAATTTATCAGTTGGCTGGCATTTTGTTTTCTTTTTCTATTATTCCCCTGTAAAAATTGTTTAAAAAGTATGGGCTGGTTTTGTTGCCATGTTTTGCTTCTTCCTGACGAGTAAACTGTGCTCAGGTGGTCTGTCTTAAACTTCAGTTTTTTTTACATGTTATTCTGTTTATTGGATTCATTATAATGAAAAGAAAGCAAACCATCTATCTCTTTCATTCTGTTAAACTTGTAGGATTCAAATTTTAGATTTGTGAATTGTGATGGATGAACTGATGAAGGTATCATATGTCTTAGAAGTGTGTCTCAAGCATTAATTTCTTTATTTCTTTCTTTCATGTGGTAATTATGTAGTAGTTGCCAGCTAATTCAGGTAATGCGTGGAGCTACTATCAGGTTGAATCTTCGAACAGTTTGTTTTAAAATTTACACAGACGATTAATATCTGTTTTAATTCCAGAAGCTTGGTTTACTGTTTCTTCAGAACTCCCATGCAAGCTCTCAAAATCTGTCATTTTTGAGGAGGGAGATCACGGAGCAAGCTCTGGAGCTAATTCAGCCTGGATCAAGTTGAGATCTTCTCAACTGATCGGTGTTCTTGCAGCTTTCGCATATGGTTTCTTATTATGTGGGAGTTTGTCTTTCTGGTCATTAACAAAAGGGCAAGAGCTAATCGTATTGGTTGTTAACGTCTTCTAAATTTTTGTATCAGCATATAGTTACATCCCCTCGAATCTCATAATATGTTCACCGACATCAATTTAGTTGCAATTTAGCCCTTCGTTAAACCGAGGGCGGAGAGAATTTATGGCCGCACAGGTAAATCTCAATCTAGAATCGGAAGCTAAAAAAATAGATTAGTGATATAAATCTGACCGCTCTCGTAATAAAGGGGTTTCTCATCAATTAGTCGAAAGGAAATATATTGTTTACTAATACCAAGACCCAAATTGGACCATCTTCTTCAAGCGTTGTACTGTATTAACTAAACCGATGGCAATGTTTAATCAGCAATGCACCTAAAGTTAGCTTAACCGTCCAAATAAACTCCACATGAAGTAAATTAATTCATGGCATGAATCTAAAATGGAAACTGATCGGAAAGGGACGCGCGGAAAGGAGTTAGTTATAGGTTTCTTAAGGAAGTAACAACATCCACTCATGCAAAAAGGTGCGCCACAGTTTTGCTACGGAAGCATAGTCGCGGGGTGCCCGTCCGTTGCCACGTCAACAGGGTGTGACTGCTGTTTCGAGCTCTGGGTGCGTAGCGGATCCGGGGTGTGTGGATCCCCCGAGGTACTCTTGCAAGCGAAGCAAACGTAATCATTGACACGCGCCCTCATTTTTGTAACAGCTAACCTTACGTGCACCTGAACTATCCCATTCGGGCCCATCTCCCACCCTCTCTTGATCCATAAACAACCTCTTACTATTGTGAAACTAATTCATTCGAAAAAAATTACTGTGAAATTAACACGGTATTCCCATACTATCATCAACAAAAAAACTTTGATTACAAGCATGTAGCTAGAGGCAAAGAAAATAGGTTGATTCGGCATTTGGATTGCGATCACGAACTCTCAAATAACAACATATCGATCCGTTTCTGAGTTAGTAACTTTGGACGTATAGTTCATCCACTCATATTCTCTTTTACTAATTTTATTACTTGTGATATGTGGACACCTTTAAATCATTTCATTCAAGTTCTTATTAATAAATCTACTCGACGATCTATAGAGAAATGCCGATCAACACACACACACACACACACAAAAAGTAAAAAAAAGAAGTAGAAATATTTTATGCTTTCCTTGTAGAAAGTACCGAACGATGAAGAGACTTTGGCAAGATATCCTTTGCATGAAAAAAGACGCTGACCCATTTAATGCTCGGAGCCAATAGGAGCTGCAGCAGCACCTGACGCCATTCTTTTTTCCCGCCAATACGATCGACTCACGTGATCCTCTTCCTTGTTTACCCTCGCGAAATTACCAAATTATTCAGGAGACAGCCGCTGATTAATTACTCAGCCGAGGGTAGTATGGGAAGAACGATGAGGGAATAATTTCTGTTATCCACGTCAGCACCTAGAAACCGTTTAGTGGGCCCACTCTGTCTCCTACGCTCAGACCATCGTCGTCTCCTATATAAACTCACTCCGTTCCCATTTCTTGAACCCCCTCTCTCCTCAAGATAATCTCGCTGCTCCTTCACTCTCTCTAGAAAACCACAGAGGTCTCTCTCTCCCCCTAGATTAAGTTTATTCTGTTTTTGACCCGGATCTACGTGAGATCTCACTCTTTAGTGAGATCGATGATGATTTAGATGAGATTTTTTTTCCCTTCAGTTTTTATCGTTATGTTCGAATGAATTCGAGCTGTTTTATCAAAAAAATCGTTAGCAAATGCTTAACTCTTAATTTTGACGTATTTACAGTATAAGAAGTGCTGATGTGAGATATTTTCTGCAATTTATTTACACGATCTTGGCGTTTTGAGCTTTCAGTCTGAGATCTCACTGTTTAGTGAGATCGATGATGATCTAGAGCTCTTTTCCCCCCCATCGTTCAGAACAATCAATTTTGTGCTGATCTATTAATAGATCGTCAACGAATGTTTTTCTCTAATTTTTTGAAGTAATTACAGCATAAAAATTGTTGATCTACAGATATTTTCTGCGATTCATGACATGATCTAGCAATTTTGAGTTATTTTGCTGTTTTCTTTGAGCTAGCTCGAAGAAGGTCTCGTAGCTCTCTGCTAAATTCTTGACGGATTCATATTATAGATTTGATCATCTCAACGTAATCTATAATTCCTCTTCTTCTTTTTTTCCTTTTTTTTTTGTTCTCGTTCGCTTAATTTTTTTTTATTGTTTTTACTTTAGATCAGAAAAGCTGAATATAGTTCTTTGAACATTTTCACTGTAGTTAACTGATATTTATATAATTTTCTCCCCTTTTTTTCCTCGTACTTAGTGCAGTTGAAAGCAATGGAGCAAGAACTGCCTTCAATAGCCGCCGTCCACCGCCGATCGCCCTTACTCACCTGCCTCCCTCCCTATCGCGGCCTCTCTCCGCCTCAATACTACACAAACTCTGGCGACTACTTCGCCTTCTCTCCGAAGAGCTCCACGACTCCGATCACCCCCGCTTCATCCGTCTCGGTCGAAGACGAGGACCCCGTCTCCACCGAGAACCGGTTGTTCCTCGCCGGCCTCCGCCTCCAGTACCAAGACTTCGCCAACCGCTACGACCTCTGCTTGTCTCACCTTGAGGACGCGGCGCGCGAGGCCGAGGCGCTCCGGATCGAGAACGCTCAGCTTAGGATGGCGAACGGCGAGCTGAAGAAGAGATTCAGTGCGCGGACCTCATCGGCTGCTGCTGCTTCTTCCTCTCCGATCTCGATTGCTGATGAGTTTCGGAGGCTTCGGATTGAGAATTCTCCGGCGGTGGTTGAGAGCCCGACGAGCGTGCTGGAGCCGAGGGTTTCGCTGCCGAAGAGCATCTCGGTGAGGTCAACTGGGTACAAGAAGCTGGGCTCGGAGGGAGGGTCGAACCGGAGCGGTCGGACTCGGGTCTCGAAGCCAGTGATGGTTGGATCGGTGAGTCTCCCTGTTCACTTTTGCTCTGCACTCTAGATGACTCTGTTTTCTGATCTATTCGCCTCTTTGCACGAATATTCTTGACATTTTTGCATCATTTTAGATGAAGTGAGCGTAGAATTGAATTTGATATACTGTGCATCATTTGATGAGTTCCTCTGCTGTTTGTCTTGTTCGTTCATGCTCAATTTATGCTTTAATAGCTTTATATTTTTCTTTCGTGAACGTTAATATTTGATGAATTTGTTAGTGGATGACTAGCTGATCGGGTATTGTTTTGCCTCTTTTCACGAATTTTAACATTTTAGTATCATTTTCTTAAGATGTTTTTATAAATTATTTTAGCGTCGTTGGAGATAATGTGAGTGCGATTTGAAATTGATCCATTCTTACGACTTACTGTAAATTCTTTTCAATTTTCTGTCTGTACCGTACGTTTGAGAAATTAATGTTATTGCCCTTTGAAATATTATCAGATAGCCCCCCATCTATTGGACTAATATAATAAAAAAGATACATATTGAAATCTGGACTTAATAATACTTAATCCAAAGATATATGGATGAATCTACTATATATAACGTCTATTTTATACAATAAGCTGCACACAGTGGAAATTTGATCCGATTAATTTCATGACCTTCCCGGTACGGTTATTGATGCATTTCCCGCCCTTTGTGCCTGAAAAGTCTTGAATATGTTTGGCCGTTCCAAATTTTGATTCGCCTTTCAATTTTCCTTTTTTCAGTAAATTACTTTAATATTATATTTAACGACTCTGTTTCTTGCGGAGAAAGTTAGTCCGCATCTTCCTTAATCCTAAGGGAGAGTTCGCACTGCTCATTACACATCTCCTGTTAATCATCTCGTGGGCCCCAATCACAATGATTGCCGTCCCTAACGCTTTTTGATCGTACACCGTCACGACTCTTACAGTCCACGTGTTTAAACTTCCCTGACAGCAGCAGAGGGTCTACGTCGGCAGCGGCAGCGGCAGCGCGAGCAAAACCCGCTCACAAGAATCCGGCCTGGAGCTGGAGGTCTACAACCAAGGCATGTTCAAGACCGAGCTCTGCAACAAGTGGCAGGAGACCGGCGACTGCCCCTACGGCGACCAGTGCCAGTTCGCCCACGGCATCGCCGAGCTCCGCCCCGTCATCCGCCACCCCCGCTACAAGACCGAGGTCTGCCGCATGGTCCTCGCCGGCGACTCCTGCCCCTACGGCCACCGCTGTCACTTCCGCCACGCCCTCTCCCCCTCCGACCACCGCCGCCGGTAAATCAGCCTATTTACCAAACTACCCATCCCGAATCCATCTATATAAATGTGAATTATCTATAGAGACGGTTGAGGGGGGAGAGTTAGAGATAATTAATTACGTGGGTGGGTAATTTGGAAAATAGCATTCAGCAAACTGTATATTCCTTTCTGTAATAATCAGAGGTTAAGTCATACCAAGTATAAGTGAACACAAATGAGGCGTGGTAAGAGAGTTTAGCTAGTCTACGGTTAAGAGCTAGCAAATGTATCTAGTTATCTTAGATCCTTCATATTTCTGATTAATTTGGAGACGGAGATGAGAGTGCCAGATCCTGGCAATCATAATAGTACGCGAACTATTGAATTCTTTGTAAAGGATTGGAGACATTGAATTACTGCTGAAAGCCATTGATTATATTGCCATTATACATGTGGTGTTCCTGATAATACAGTTTTACATTATGAATGAAGCCTAGTAAGTATATTTTGTTGGAGGTATTGGATACTTTTGAAAGCAAATCATTATATCGCAGCTATGAATGTGATGTTCCTGATTCTACTGTTTTACAGTATGAATGAAACTTAGCAAGTATACGTTGTCTGCCACTGGATTAATGTTTCATTTACCGGATCAGTGCTCAACGATCAGCTCTTTTTGAGCAGTGACAAATAATGCACTTAAAAAGATCTTCATGTACAGGATCAGCAAAGTCGCCTAATATTGGATTAAAAACTCTCCATAAAAGAGCAGCAAGACTTTGATTTGGTTGCAGTTGTTTTCGTTACATTTCCTGTTTACTTCTTCAGCCCAAGACCATTGCTTCTTAATTACATACCATTTACTCTGGGAAATTGAAAGACCGTATCAAAATATATCAAGGCTATTGCTCAAGTGTAATACCAAGGCCTGATCTTTTCATCAGTCTTAACTAGAGAATACATAAATGTAAGGGAAGGTAATTTCTATCAAAGAAAAACCTAATGTCTAAGTTCTTAATTGAAAGGGAAACTCGTATGTTTAGATTTAATTTTTCTCATGAAAAAGCATTAACTAGTTGCTGCCAGGCAGCGCAGACGACAAAACACATCACAGACGCAAAACACAATATACGCTTTGGTACCCAACGCAAATGACAAATAAACTAACAATTTATCTGTTTTCAACTGCTAAATACGTCCACCAAAATCAAATTACTCGGCGTCCCAAAACTTTGTAAACCTAATTTGACAAAAATTCCACAAAGCATGTGATTTAACGAAAGCAAGAAACAAGCACGGGCCATCAGAAGTATCCAAGAAGTACAAACTAAACCAGCAAATGACTACTTCTGAAGTTCAAGAAAGTAACTACTAGAGGAAATCAAATGAGCAGATAATAATAAGGTGTCCTCTACGCTGCAGTTTGCTTCTTCAGCTTCCCGAGCTCTTGCCTGATAGCACTTCCTCTCTGGTACACCAACAATCAAAACAAATATGCGCATTAGTTTTGCGTTGAATACAAAACCGATAGAGAAGAATACAGACATATTACCTTGATCTTAGCCAACATGACCTTGAACTTGTCAAAATCATTCAAGGACGCTCTCCGCTTCTGCACGATCAACTTCCTTCCCCAGGAGCTGTTCTCCCATTTGTTCTTCACATCTGAAATTAATAATATATTCAAGTTACACTGGAAACAACAGTGAATGTTTTAAAGTAGGTCAAGTATCTACCAGCAGCTTCCATTGCAGCAATCAAGGACTTCTTTTTCGGGATCCTTGGGATGTCAATCTTGATATCAGTCAGGGTTAGCCTCTTGAAATTCATCTGGCCACGTACCATGTCTGGGGCATCGACCAGAGCCTGAAACAAATTTCAATAAGCAACCGCATATAAAAGTCTTCTCAATATGATTCTTCTGCTTGGAGGTTTAAATCATTAAAGCATTTATTAAAATCCACAATGCATCATGAACTGCAGACAATAACTGCTCAGAAATCCAGAACTTTTTAGACACGCTACACAAACTTCCAGGCCAAGTAGTTCTAAAGCATGAATATTAAAGATAACATCCCATGATCATACACAAAAGTTGTGTTACAATTAGAATTTTGAAGTATGTCAATACACATTTTTCCATTTTAGTTTAGTCAACCAACCTAAAAAAGATAATAACATGTCGCATTGAATATATAGCATGAGCTTCTTTTTAGAGAGCACCGTTACCATATCTAGAGAAATCAAAATACACTTAGTAAGTAACAACTCATAAAGAAGCTGCAAGCAGCAAAAGAAACTTGATCTTATTCCTAAATCAATAAGGGTGAGTTGAAAAAAAAATAAAATAAAATAAAATTAATCAACTACAGCACAAGCCTCCTTAGGGGATTTACAGTTTCTGTTGCTAATATAATTCACTTTTTTCAGCCCATCCACGTCACATAACCCTTGTTTTAACCATATTAAATTTTGACATATAACTTCTTTCCAGATAATGGCATGTCATGAGTGATTTCTGTCGAACAAAGGCTGCAAAGTTAATGTGATCAAATATTAATTTTTTTTCCAGATAAGAGCCCAACATTGGTCCTAATCTAGTATTAAATCTTCAAAACATTTAGATTAAAAACCATTAATAGTTACATTCGAATGAAAACTGTCTAGTTTCAAACACCCCAAGAAGTTAGAAACTTACCTAAAATATGTGAGGCTACTATCAAATAAGATTTTATTTTAGGAACTTGTATAAAAAATAATATAACATATGTGGCCATTCAAAAATTCACTTGGATCTCTGTCATAATATTATCAACGAAACACATATACATTTATATTTCTTAATAAGTCACTCATTATGTCTTCATTTTGGGAGAAAAGACAATTAAGAAGAGAAAAATAATGCGAGAATCTCACGCACAACGTCCCGTACGGAAAGAAAGTAATCTAACATTTGAATATAGCTCATCCGGTGACATCACTACTTTCATACAAATTAACACCTGGATTTTGATGACTCTATTACATTATCAACATATGGACATCCAATTTAATATAATATAAATGTTAAAATCCAGCAGTAATTAATGCTTTCTTTGTTCCACTGATCCTGCTGAGTCATAAAACATGATTCGGATCCTCTCCACTATCTAAATAGTAGTGAAGGGACCACTACATAATCACAACCGTTAATTATCTAGTTGATGGTTGTGATTTTTTCTTTGAGTGCAAATTAGGAATGAGTGCAATACACAGGGCTATGGCTATGGTGAGTGTTAGATTTAGATTGTATCATAACCGCCTACTAAGTAATCAATGATTGAGATTAAAATTAGTGGTCTCTCCGCTATGTTTTGTAGTGGAGAGAATCCAAATTCCATAAAACAATACACTCGATAACAAAATCTAAACTTTGCTAGCATCTTCGCTGAACAGAAACATGACAAATAATTAGGTAAATTGTTAAAGAAACAACTGCAAAACTTAGAAATATCAGACGTTTGATTCTCAGCCCACATTCATTTGAAACATCACTAAACAACCAGCTGAGCGGAAGGAAATAAAAAAAAAATTGCTCTTTTAATAAAATGTTCACATCCTAAACTACAAAAAAATCTGAACTAAATATTATAAAATGGAGGAGAGACCGTACTCTGTTCTGATCGAGGACATCAACGATTACGACGAGCCTGCCATAATCCTTTCCGTAGTTAACGAGCGCCACTCTCCCAATCTCCACGTAGCGCTTGAACGGCTGAAATCAACAACAACAACAAACAATTAATCAGTGGGAAAAAAAACACCAGGTTTGCGAAAAATTCGAAGAGATATGGAGAGGGAATCTGATCTCTCACCATGGCTGCTGCGGCTGCTGCTTGGAGATTTGCGGCGGGAGAGAGGAAGGGATTAGGGTTTTCTCTCGCTAGGGTTTTGTTCTTGACTAGTGAGTGGGCTTTTTATTGGCTCGGTTAGTGTTGAAATAACGAGTTTGCCACTGGACCTGTTTGGGCTGGGCTCTTCTGGGCTTCAGAAAATAAGCCCTGAAATATCAAAGTTTGGGCTTCAGAGTGGTGTGCGTGTTAGAAGCGAAGTGAGCGAAGCAAGTCAAGGAAAGATTTGGCATCTTTAGGTCTTGCATAAAATTGCATAAATTTATCATTTCTTTATAAACATACATTTCCAAATTTAAAAAAATATATATCATGTTTGTAAGGAACTATATTATAGTTCAGGATAGTTTCTTAAAAAATCATTATATTTGTTGAGCATCGGCGCAAGAGCTTATGTTATGTTAGTGATTTTATTTGGAATTCATTCTGGTTTTATTGAGAGTAAGTAAAACTTTGTGATATAGAATTCATGGTTAGTATTTTGATATTACAGGGTTGTTTCTACTGCTTTAGAAGTTTGTTGATACGTGTGTATCTTCTTCCTTGCTTCGGGAACTTAGCGATCATCATGGGAGCTTGAGGATAGATGATTCTCGTGGTATCTTGAGAATAGAGACGTGGGCGAAGTCGTTGAAGACGGCAACATCGAAGAGTACAAGAAAAGTTGCAGGAAACACTTTGGACTTCCAGCGGTCGACCACACGTGATGCCACGGTCGACCGTGAACGCGCACAGCACAGAGAAAAAGTATCTGGACTTTTCGCGGTCGACCGTGACTAACTCGGCGGTCGACCACCAAAACCCTGCAGGCGATTCTAGTTTCAGTCATTTTCCACGGTCGACCGCGATGGGTTCTGCGGTCGACCGCGAGTTGGGCTGGGTAAGTTTTCAGTTTCCTGTTCGCTTTAGGTTTTGTGTTTGATATATATTAAAGCATGACTTTTCTAGGGTTTTTTGGGGAAGCAGATTGTATCTAGAAACGAGATCGGGAGATTGTTTTTGATCTAGAGAGATTGTGAGAGAGAGATTTGTAATCTATTATTTCTCATAATCTAGAGAAGGTATTTTCCTTCACCGAAACTGAATTGTTCTTGTGTTTTCTATCGTCTTCTTCTCAACACACTCTTGATAATTTCGCGATCAAGGGTGCTCGTCCAGCGACTCCTATCATTTGTAGTTCTTTTCTAATAAAATACTTTATTATGTTTTTATACAGGTCTTTTCTAATAAAATATGATTATATCTTGAATTGGATAGGGAATTTTTTTTTTACATTTTTTTGGATGATAGATTTTTTTTTCCTTTTCAAACTCGTACAATTGTTTTCTGTGATCATTTCAAGCTTGTATAATTGATTCTACTGAAAGTTAAATTCTATATTTATTACAATGTAATGTAGTACATGGTGGAGCTTAAAAATAAAAACACACTACTCAAATTTCTTAATATAAGTAACTTTACTCTGTAACGCTGTAATCATTTATAATTTATACTATTTTATTTCTCTCATTGAAAAGGTCGTTGTCCGATATCTACCTAAAATTTTCAACGAACGGTTGATACTCTACAACTCAGTCCCCATCATCCCGCTTCTAAATTTCTGAACACAAGGTTTGCTATTTATTATGTTATAAAATAACTAGTCTCAGAACCACGCAATGTACGGATTTGTTTAGTGTTGAACTTGTAATTTTGTTTACGGATAGAAAAATGTCACAATATCCCAAATTAAAACAACAAAGTAAACTTAGGATACTAAACATAAAAAGGGTCAGAATTGCTCAACTGTGGATAGACATCCTATAAAGTTATATTTGTGCTTTTAGATCCTGCGGATCAATTTTTTAACTCTTAAAAGAGTCAAAAAAAAATTACGAGACGGACAAATCCCTTGTAGTTTTTTAGTGACAATAAACTTACAATTGCTGACATTTTGTTAGTTTTAAAATTGAAGGAGACAGAAATTCTGAGGCGTGAAACACTTTCCTTAAAGAAATATTTGCCCCCACTTGATATTCAAAGTTGCTTCGGGTTAATGTAAATTTTCTTCCCATGATACAACAGAAAATGAAAATTCCAATAAGCAAATCTGGAATTTTCCTTAATTCGTTGTGAAACAAGTTTGTAATATTGCAGAAGTTTTTTGATAGAAAAGATTCAGAAAAGAATTGTAAATAGATATCTGAAAACATAAACTATTTATAGGTTTGAGAAGGTGATACCAACAGTCATAACTTTTCAAAACACCCCTTGGAGCAAACAGCCATTTTTTCAACAGTCACTTGTCTTTTCATATTTTTTTTTAAATTCAAAATAACATTAAAAATATATATTCAATATATAAATATATATATAAAAAATAGAATATTTAAGCGGCAGCGGCAAGCGTGCAAAGTGCTAAGTGCGTCTAATAATCGAGTCAAAATCGTGCATTATTCGCGCTACCCGTACGCGGGTTTAGAAGCCTTCACTTTGATCCATTATTCAAAGCCCAATAAGCATTCAATGCTTTTAAACCTCTAAAAGATTATTCAAAATTCCAATGTGAGACTATCTTGTTTTTTACAAACAAATACTAACACATTTTTTCACTTTTAGAATAATCAAAAAAGCTCACCGAAAATATCTATCTTTGCTTGGGCAAATAATATAGATTTCTATCTACATAAATAAAACTATCATGGTCTATTCACAATTGTAGTAAAATATCACATGTTAATCAGAATATTTATGCAACCGTAACCTTAAAGAAAACATGTTTCTGCTTGGACTTGTGTCAAGACTAAGTCTAACGACTAAGTATAATCTGTCTACAACAACATAATCTACCTACAACAGCCTACCATCAGTATCACAGTATCTAAACTTCCTCCTATAGAATTGTTTGTAATTTTGAATTCTTCTGTAACAACTACTAACAAACTGGAATTGTATTCCTAAAGAATAGGATCTGTAACTGTACTCAATCAAACTCTATATATGCAAACAATGCATCACCATTTAAGGTGTGCAAACCTTCCAAAACTTAACTTGGTATCAGAGCATTCGATCCTCTCTATCAAGGTTAACATCTTTCAATCATGGTTGCTCCTGAATCCTCTTCATCCGCTGCAACCAATATGGTCTCCAATTACTCCACACCACCATCTCCATTCCCACCATCTCCTTTCCCACCAATCCAAGTTCACCATCTAATCTTTGTTAAGCTCGACAACAACAATTATCTTCTCTGGCTCACCCAATTTCGACCTCTTCTAAAGGGGTACGCCTCGAAGGATACATCGATGGGAGCTTCCCTTGCCCCACACGTCTTCTCCCAGAATCCACAGAGATTAATCCGGCTTATACCACCTGGAAGAAACAAGATCAAATTATCCTAGGATGGTTATTATCATCCCTCTCCGAGTCAGTACTTGCTCAAGCAGTTGGCCTCAGTACGTCTCAAGAATTATGGGAATCACTTCGTAAACATTTCTCCTCTCAATCTCAGTCCAGAGTCTTGTATCTCAAACGTGAATTACAAAATATGCGTAAGGGAAACAAGACAATGGCTGAAATTACCTCCTTGTGAAACAACTCGATGACAATCTTGCAGACTTCGACAATACTATCTCAAACACTGATCTCCAGCACACGATGCTCAGTGGTCTTGACTCATCCTATGATCCCATTATAACGGTGCTCACTGCCACCGCAACTAATCTCCATATGGATGACTTTTACTCAAATCTACTAGCCTATGAGATGCGCTCGGAAGCTCAAAATGCCAACTCCCTTCAGCCCATAGCAAATCTTGCCTATCACGGCTCTTCCCGACCTAACAATGGGTACAACAACTCCACTGGTCCTCGCAACAGGTCAGGCTCTCAAGGTCACAATAAATCGGTCTTCAAACAAGGCTCAGGGACGCCCTCTACCAACTCGCAATGCCCAAGGACCATGCCAACTCTGTGGCAGGAAGAACCACACTGCTATGGAATGTTTGTACCATTTTGATCACACCTTCAATGTTGCCTTTTCATCTAGTCAACCAGTTGCATATGTTACTGCCCTAGGTTCCCTTCTTGATGGTAATTGGTGTCCAGATAGTGGCGCTATACACCACTTAACCTTTGATCTGAGCAATCTTCACATCCAGACTCAATATGATGGCCCTGATCAGATCAAAGGTGGTAATGGTAATACACTTTCTACTAAACATGTTGGTAAATCATCTTTTTGCCTTAATAATCAAACTTTTCATTTCAATCAAATTTACCATGTCCCATCTATTTCTACCAATCTATTATCTGTATCCAAATTTTGCACTGACAACAAAGTATTTTTTTGAATTTCACCCTTATTCTTTTATTGTTAAGGATCTGGAAATGGGGGATACCGTTGTTGCACGGCACGAATAGGGACATATTATATCATTTCGTCGACAAGCCAGCTAGTTCTCCTTTTGCTTTTCAATCAGTGTCAGTTTCGTTGTGGCATCACCAGCTTGGTCATCCGATGCTCAAAACCATCAATAAAATTGTGTCCACCTACTCATTGCCAGTAGAAAATAAGTCCACATTATTTTGTCATGCTTGTCGTCTTAGCAAGAGTCATAAATTGCCTTTTTCTTTGAGTTCCACAGTTTATGAAGAACCATTACAACTAATTGTATCAGATTTGTGGGGTCTTGCTCCAATGCTTTCAAGGAATGGCTCTCGGTATTACTTACTGTTAATGGATGCATTCAGTAGATACACATGGGTCTATCCTTTACCTCACAAAAGTGATGATCTTACTGTCTTTATACAGTTTAAGTTACAAATCAAAAATCTCACTGGCAAAAAGATAAAAAATTCAAACAGACAACGGAACTGAATTCAAGAAATCCGCTCCCTTTCTACTTCAAAGTGGTGTTCTTCATCGATTTACATGTCCACAAACCTCCGCTCAAAATGGATTAGCTAAAAGACGCCACAAACATGTTGTTGAGTCTGATCTCTCTTTGTTAAACCATGCATCAATGACCTTAACATTTTGGGCTGATGCCTTCGTCACTAGCTGCTACCTCATAAACATATTACCATCCTCACCATTGAAGGGTCGAACTCCTCTTTGAATTGTTTTTTGGTACCACACCAGATGTAACGCCCCGTCCTGGAATCCCGGAGTCGGTACGCTATTAGATCTGATGAACTGACCTCACAAACCACCACATATCTTTTCAGCACGTATTGTCCTCACTCACGCGCTCCCTGAAAAACTTCCCAGGGGGTCACCCATCCTAGAATTTCTCCAGGCTAAGCACGCTTAACTTTGGAGTTTCTAATAGTTGGGTTCCCAAAAAAAAGATGCATCTTGGTAGTATGAGTATTCCAATCAAATCTATCAATACTAAACACATCACCCTCTCAAGGGTTGGGGTATTACAAACTCCCCCACTTAAACTCGCAACGTCCTCGTTGCGCCAAATCATATCATCCAAGATTGTACCATCCGTGTGAGATTCTAGAGTGGCTCCTACGGCCTCAAGAGGTGGCTCCCGCCCTTTCGACATAGTACTTTACGTCGCATAACACTTAGCTCTCACAATTCCGGTTGGCTTTGCTCTGATACCATTTGTAACGCCCCGCCCTGGAATCCCGGAGTCGGTACGCTATTAGATCTGATGGACTGGCCTCACAAACCACCACATGTCTTTTCAGCACGTTTTATCCTCACTCACGCGCTCCCTGGAAAACTTCCTAGGGGGTCACCCATCCTAGAATTTCTCCAGGCCAAGCACGCTTAACTTTGGAGTTTCTAAGAGTTGGGTTCCCGAAAAGAAGATGCATCTTGGTGGTATGAGTATTCCAATCAAATCTATCAATACCAAACACATCACCCTCTCAAGGGTTGGGGTATTACACCAAACTACAATGCGTTAAAATCTTTTGGGTGCCTTTGTTATCCATATCTCAGATCCTATACCTCGAATAAATTAGAGAAAATATCTCTTGACTGTGTTTTCATTGGCTATTGCAGCACTCAAAAGGGTTATATGTGCTATCATCGACAATCCAAAAGACTGTACATCTCTCGTCACGTCGACTTTGAAGAAGAAATCTTCCCCTATTCGGCAGTGCATAGCAGCCTACCCAATGTAAGTACTGCTTCTATACCCACTGCGCTTTACAAACAACATCCATTTTACCCATCTTATCCACCTCACAAACATCTCCTATACCCAATCCTACTTTCCTGAATGTACCTTTACAAATACCACTGATCCAAAATGAAATCACACATGCCTCACCAAACAGTGAACCACTTAAAGTTATCACTTCATGCACCCCAACCACTACCTATTGCTCCAACCTCTACTACACAAGACCACATTCCCCAACATCATATAGTTACTAGGGCAAAAGATGGTATACATAAACGTGTTAATAAATTATGTTTGCATGTCACTAAACACCCTTTGCAGAATGCAGAATTGGAGGAACCAACATGCTTCACACATGCAAAGAACAATCCTCAATGGCGTAGAGTTATGGATGAGGAGATCAATGCCTTGTTACAGAATGGCACGTGGACCCCCACTCCTGCCAAATGCAATCAGAACATTGTGGGATGCAAATGGGTCTTTAGTATCAAACAAAAATCCGATGGCACTATTGATCGCTACAAGGCTCGCCTTGTTGCAAAAAATTTAATCGACAAGCAGGGATTGATTATGGAGAAAATTTCAGCCCCATGATCAAACCCTGCACAATCCGGCTTGTCCTCACCATTGCACTAAAGAACAAATGGGCACTCCATCAATTGGATGTTCAAAGCGCTTTCCTTCATGGTTATCTCACAGAAGAAGTTTACATGAAACAACCAGCAGGGTATGTAGATTCAAGATTTCCAAAGCATGTTTGTCGCCTACGAAAGTCTCTCTATGGGCTCAAGCAAGCCCCTAAAGCATGATATTCGAGACTCACGGATATCTTTGCAGTCTTGGTTTTGTCAGTTCCAAGGCCGACTCATCTCTGCTCACAAGACAAAATGGTGATTCAACTCTCTTTATTCTGATATATGTTGATGACATAATCATAACAGGCACACCTAGAAATCATATCAACACACTGATAACCTAGCTCCAATCTACCTTTGCTATCAAGGACCTGGGTCCATTAAGCTATTTTCTAAGTATCGAAGCCCTTCCAAATCGCAATGGCCTTTTTCTATCTCAGCGAAAATATATTCTGGACATGTTAGAGAGTACTAAGTTCGATGGTGTCAAGCCCATTAACACACCCCTGGCAGCAAATAGTCAACTCTCTCAATATGATGGACCAACTCACAGTGATCATACACAATATCGAAGTATTGTGGGATCTTTACAGTATCTATCTTTCACTAGACTAGACATTGCAATAGTTGTCAATAAGGTATGTCAGTTCATGCATGACCCTCGTTAAGTCCATTAGTCTGTTGTTAAACGAATTATTCGTTACCTCAAAAATACAATCAACTATGGCTTGCTGCTGTCTATACCCACCAGTCTCACAATTCATGCATATTCAGTCTCGGATTGGGTTGGATGTCTGGATGATCGCAGATCTACAAGTGGTTATTGTATTTTCTTTAGTGGCAACCTCATCTCATGGAGTGCACGAAAGCAAAAGACAGTTTCCGATCTAGCACTGAAGCTGAATACAGGGGCGTCGCAATTGCAACTGTTGAAGTTATGTGGATTCAATCTCTACTAAAAGAGCTTGGTTACTTGAAAATGCCTCCACCCACTCTTTGGTGTGATAATTTAGGGGCTACGTATCTCACGGTAAATCCAATCTTCCATGCTCGCACAAAAGCATATCGAAATTGATTACCATTTTGTTCGTGAACGTGTTGCTTCCAAACAACTCAGTGTTCGTTTTATATCTACCAAGGATCAGCTAGCAAACATCTTCACCAAGGGTCTTAGCAGTCAAAGACTTCAGGACTTAAGGAACAAGTTGTCCATCCAAGCTTGGTCGTTCAACTTGCAGGGGAGTGTCATGACTAAGTCTAACGACTAAGTCTAATCTGTCTACAACAACCTAATCTACCTATAACAACCTACCAGTAGTATCACAATATCTAACCTTCCTCCTATAGAATTGTTTATAATTTTGAATTCTTCTGTAACAACTACTAACAAACTGGAATTGTATTCCTAAAGAATATGATCTGTAACTGTACTCAATCAAACTCTATATATGCAAACAATGCATCACCGTTTAAGGTGTGCAAGCATTCCAAAACTTAACTACTTGTGTTTCTACTTCAAAAATTGTATCTTTGCAACAAATATTGGGTATATGAGTACGTATAATTTTTTTTAGAGGGAAGGATGCAAATATCCTAATCCAACTATAAACTAACTATAAACTAACACTATAAGCAAACAATAAATATTGTAATTTTTGGAATAAATATCCGATTATAAATGGTTCTTATAATGCAATCTTTCGTGTTGAATGTTCCAAAGTATTTGATCTAATCTCTGAGTGAATATTGAGATCAGAAGAAGACCAAGCTAAGAGATGCTAATATAGGGAGAACAACCACGTAGTTCCTATTTTTTACATCAAGATCCACTAAAAATTCATGACACCCACTTTTCAACTCTCAAAATTGGTGGGCCCATGTCTATATACACCTCGTGACTTAAATTTAGTGGGTCCACATATCTGATAGTTAAATGTTGATTACTGTTTTAGATAGTAGCTACATTTCAATTACTTTTTTTAGAGAGTAAGGCCACACAGGATCTTTAAGGCCTGTTTGGTTGTTTTCCGAAAAAAAAGGAAATGAAAAACATACATCTTCAACCCTTTAGTACATTTCTCGTTTTTCTTTTTTCCGTTTGTTTCTCAATGAAATCCTTGCTACATCACATTTAAAGAAAACCCAGCCACATAAGCAATAGTATTTTCAGCAATTAAATATTGATTTTTAATCATCTATTTCCATTTATTGTGTCTGTTTGAACATAAAAAAAAGGAAATGGAAACCAGCCGCAAAAGCAATAGTGTTTTCAACAATTAAATAATCTTTTTTATTCCCAGCCGCCGTTTCAACAGTACTTGTAGTAATTAAAAATTCTTTGAAATGACATTTCCAAGTGTTTTCAGAGGGTTTTGTTCTGAAATGAGTTTTCTCAAAAATCTAACGTGGCATTCTATGTGGCTTCCTCATTTCTTTAAACCACAAAACGAAATAAACATGTGATTTAAAAATCGGTTGAAACTAAAATTCTAAGTGGCGGTGAGAGATTTCTTGAACTCATACGTGGCGGGGAGGGGGTGTTCTCAATTTTTTTAGCAAACAAATAGGCCCTTTTAGGGGAAAAGTGATAGTTTTTTTTTTAAGAAAGCAACAATGACAAAGAGTTATAGTTGAATTTGACAAAAAATTACTGTGCTTTAAGGAAATTTCTGTAACTGTGCTTAGGTACTATAGTAAGACCATTAACTTTAGTATATAGAGAAATTTCAGATTTTATATTGAACATGTGAAATTTAATATTTTTTTTACTCTCTTTTGTTCTGAATAAATTGTAACTAAAATTGCATAAAATTGTGAATTAGTTTAATATATTTTTTAGATTTATATTCATATATTTAAATGTTTTTAATAATTTCATTAAGATGAAGATTTTGGGTGCTATTTAGAGATGATGGTATTTATGTTTTTATTATAATAATATATCTTCTTAGTATTTATAAAAAAATATTCATAGTGATTTTAGATCAATCTATTTTTTTGACGATTAAAAATTTTGATAATTTTTTATTCAAGGTAAAGCTTTTTTAGATTGATTTAATAAATGTAATTTTATATTTTTATATCAAAGAGTCAATTTTTAATCTTTTTTTGTGATTGAGTTTTTTAAATAATTTCCCCAAAATTAATTTTTACAAAAAAAATCTAAATTCAAATAAAAGATATGATTTAAAGTATGATATAATTACCATAAATATTAAATATCTTAGAAGATTTTTTTATTTACTAAGATTCTTTTCATAACTTTTAACAAAATTAATTTTAAAATAAAATAAAATTGTACGTGTATAAATGTTTTAGGTTATACATATGATTTAACTACCATAAATATTAATTAATATTTTTTAACTTATGTCTAAAAAAATTACTTTAGTTTCCATAATTAAATATTTAGGTAAAAATTTGTTGTTTGCCAAAAAAAAATGATTTAAGTAATAAAAAAATAAAATCATAATAATTGATATTATTTTCAAATACCACAAATATTACATATTAAAATATGACTTTTTATAACTAAAAAACAATTTTAAATTTCTATAATTTATATTTTAGTTAAAGAACATTTTACAGTATGCAAAAATATGATTCAAGTAATAGAAAACAAATTTACCATAATATTATTATTTTCAAAATGTACCTTATTCTATGCATGTGTGTATATATGTATTATGTTAAAGAATATTTATTTTACTAATGTTTATAAAATAATTATCAAAATTATAATAATAAAAATCAATTACTAATAATTTTAAATTTCCAAACACGGTTGGTTTTTGAAATTTTAAAAAAATTGAATCATCTCTTATATTATCAAAACTAAGTTATTTTGAAATAAAAAAGATGCTTAAAACAACAAAATGTTATTTGCTAAAATATATATATATTTGAGAATTGAATCATCTCTTTGGATTTATTTTAGGAAATTGACACATAAAAAGTCTATATTTAAGTTACATGATCTTTTCATATTTATAAGTTAATATATTCAATCACCAAAAATAAATTTGATACATAAATTAACATATAAGTGAAAATTTATTTTCATAAACGATAAAAAATTGTAGGAGTTATAATTTGATTAGATCACAAGTCAACATGTAAAAACTTGATTAATTTACTAGAACAAATTTGACATATAATATAGTTACCATACACATTTAAAATTTTAAAAATAAAAGGAAATGAATTTTTAGATATATGCAAAATATCTTGAAGATAATGATGAGTCACAGATAAATCATATCCCTATATTTCACATCTATCTATAAGGTATTGAAAATTTAAATAAATGCAAAACATCTGTAAACAAATTTTAAATCTACAATATATCTTTTATATATGTTATAAATTTTAAAATAAATGTTAAAATATAATCTTAAATATTTCAAAAATATTATATATTAATTATTACTTTGTTGTAATTTAAATAATTATATGTTATAAAATCTCTAAAAATGATAGGTAAATCAAATTGTATAAATTTTAGTATTATCATTTTTAAATTTTGCTTGTATAATATGTTATGTTTTATATTATATATGTTATAAAATATCAAATTTATAGGTGAATAATATCTTAAAAAAAGTTGAATATCCTTACTTTAAGGGCTCGTTTGGTACGCGGGAATGAGTGGGAATGGAATTCAATTCCAACTATTTTTTCCCGCGTACCAAACACAATGTACTTTTAGATGTTAGAATTGAAATTCCCACTTCTTATCAATTCCCACTTTATGTGGGAATTGTCATTCCTAACCATTTAACAAGGAATTGATATTCTCACTTAAGTGGGAATAAAAATAATCAAATGATTTCCATTTATACCCTTCTTAAAAGATACAATTAGATATAAATTCCTATATGAAAATTATTTTTATAAACAATATCTTATCTTAAGCTACTAGTACAAATATATAAATAAATATAAGCATGAATATAACATGCCCAAGTTCCAATTTACAAACATGGTTCCTAAGTAAATTTATATCACTGACCTTACCATAGTTCCAATATCTTGTGATATTATTTTTTAATAAATTTCTGATATCATTCCTAAGAAGTATATTAACGCCAACATGTAGCATTAGAAGTTAGAAAAGTGAAATTATAATTATTTGTAATTAAAAATAATTTCTATAAAAATTATTTTTCAATTTGTAAGCCAAAAGTCCAAAATTGTTGCCGAGATGTTGTGACAAAATATAACTATTACATAAAAATTTATTTCTCTAAGGAAAAAATCATTTCTATAAAACTTATTTTTCTAAAAAAATGAATTATTAGTTATTTTTAAAATATTTTTAATATTTTTAAAATTCTGTGTTTTGGTAAGGGCATTATTAGAAAACTAAATTTTATTCTCACTTGTGAAAAAATGATACCAAACGAGGGAATGAGAATAATATTGTCATTCCTGTTCCACTCTCTAAACACGCCCAAACATGAGAATGAGAATATGCATTCCATTCCCACATCTATTCCATTCCATTCCTACATTCTTTCCATTCTCACTTGACTCCGTTCCCGTGTACTAAACGAGGCGTAAATCTACGAGATATCTTATATACATACATGCATGTTTGTATGTATACACACATGTTAGACCCTAGAAGGGGGGTATTAGGGTCTTATGCTAATCTAATCCGATTTTAAGCCAATTAAAAATAATTCAAATATTATTCTTACAAGATAGATATACAATATGATATGAGCAAGAATATGCAATATGAACAAAGAGATATATCATAGCAAAGAGGTATATGATGAAATATATGCAATGATATATAAACTAATGCAATGGTGAAATAAACATAAACTAGATAGTGGGTTAAATAAACAAAGAGCAATACACAATGATGATATAAGATATAAACATGAAAATAAGTGTGCCGATGTAATATCAAACAAATGGTATGTTCGCGGAGTTCGGTCCCCACGACCTACGTCTCTACTCCTCACATCGAGGAGATCTCCACTATCACAACCGGGTTTTCTACGCTTACCCGAATAACGTTTACACCTCATAATGTCGGTTTTCAACGCTCACCGATCAACGTTCACACCTCACACTCTCACTTGATTTTCTAGCTCACCGAAAACTTTACAATAGCACACTCGGTTTTCTAGCTCACCGAAAATCTTACAATCTCACAATATAACAAAAGTTGTTCTTTACAATGGATGAGACCTCAATTAAGCACAACTCAAATGTTACAATCCCACAACCCAAATTATACTATGAATGTAAATACAATAAGCTCAAGTGGGTGTGTGTAAACAATGAGTGAAATCAAATCTAAACTCAATATAAAACTAGCTTTAATAAAATGATAATCAAACAAATAAATATAAAGCTAGAAATAGAGTTTAGAAAACTTCTCAATAGATCAAGAGATAGAGGGATAATAGTTGGATGCTTAAACTCCAATAGATGATCTCCTCAAACTCTTGTAGAATTGATTTTACAAACTCAAACTCTCAAATGCTTAAAAGCTTTTTAAATAAATACTAAACAAAACTTAAACCCTTGTTAAAACTTTGTTAAAATATTTTCTTGGCTTCTTATGAAAGATGAGATCAATGGGGTATTTATACCCACTCAAAACTTCAACAAAAACCTAATCAAAATGAAAAAAACCCAAGAGAAAACAACTCAGAAACTAGCTGTTGGAACCCAACGGTCATATCGACGGTCGACCGCGAGCAACAAAAAGGCAAAACTGAGCTCTGGAAAACAGACGGTCGACCGTGACGATTGACCGCGAAATTCTCTGGACTGTATACGGTCGACCGCGATCCATCAAGAAAACTTCCTGAGTCTTTGGACTCAGGGGCGGTCGACCGTGGCGGTCGACCGCAAACTGATACTAGAAAAACCAGGTTTACAAAGTTGATTTCTGATTTTAAAACCCTGTTTAAAAACATCAAATAAATTCTAAAAAATATAAAACTTTAGAAAATGATTGTAGATATGATAATAAATATACTACAAAAACTGGTTTTTAAAAAGGACCTCCCAAATAAAAAATATCATCATTTTGCAAAATAGTTTAAACCATGAAAAGGTAAACATATGAGTTTTGACATTTTAGCTTAACCATGTTTTGAAACATTACAAAATGATTTTGCAGACTTAATAAAAGATGTATATGATTATTGTTAAGTCCAAAAACTGAGAATATAATATTTTTACAAAATTGCATATTTTGCAAACATTTCAAAAGTAAATATGATTTCATTGAACTAAATAAAATTAATATTGATGAAATCATATATATGCATGTAAGTATGAAACAAAAATATGTTTTCTAATTATATTCAATTATTTCCTATTAAAACTTGAACACTATCAAACCAAAACATATATGTATATAGATAACTATATATATACAAAACCAAAACGTGTATGTGTGTATATGATTGAGCTTAAAGTACTAACACACATAATATAAAACCTAAACTAAATGTACCCAAGCTTGACTGATCTTCAATGAAGCTCAACTTGGTACACTTGCGGATGAAGCTAGAACTTGGATCTTTAATTTGAATTGCATAAGCTTCACTCCATAATTCCGCCAACATCCATTGGATATGATCGTGAATGCACAATTCCATCCATCCTCCAACATATTGTTTGTCTACAATAAATAACAAAATACAAACACTAGACAAACAATATTAGATGTAATTTATTTGTTAAATCATCATCAAAATAAGAAGGTCAACAACACACACACACATATATGTATGTATGTATGTATATATATATAATACAATTTCATTTGTTAATTTTGCTTTTCTTTTTTTTGGGTGAATAATATCTTAAAAAATCCTTTATGTATATATATATATATATATATATATATATATAT
>BQKN01066283.1:654090-683270 GCA_022839385.1 Asparagus kiusianus
AAACGGTCGGTCGGCTCGGTTTTTACCAAAATTTGAACAACCGAACCTGTCCGCCTATAATTCAAAACCGAACCGATTTGTAAGTCGGTTCAGTGCGGCTTGTTCGGTTCCAACTTCATCAAACTTATTATCAAACAACATAATGTATTAAAAAAAGATATCAACAAAGTAGGAGATTATGAAGCATTAAACACTGATATTATTTTCAACCCATAATGATTCAGGTCCTAATAGTTATAAGGAATGAACTCACATCAATCCAAATAAAACATAAGCATTTCTCAAGCACAAAATTTGAGTTCAAAAGTTTCATTCCTATGAGCCTACTCCTCTATTTCCTACGATAACCAGAGAGGGCCAAAGAAGGGAGTATGTCAAAAATTCCCCGTAAATTCTCTTCACCGCTTTTCCAGCTTTAGTCGTTATTATCATCGTCGTCCTGCGATATACAAAAAAAGTTAGAAGTTAGAACTAACACGAGAGCCACTAGAATTAACAGGAGCTCAACTAGAACTAACATACCACTAGAACTAACGCTTATATTAGAAATAACACTAGCTGGAAGTTAGAATTAACATGATATTAGCTAGAACTAACACGAGAGCCACCAGAACAAATAGGGGCTCAACTAGAATTAACATACTACTAGAACTAACGTTTAGATTAGAAATAACACTAGCTGGAAGTTAGAATTAACATGACATCAGTTAGAACTAACACGAGAGCCACTAAAACTAATAGGGGCTTAACTAGAACTAACCTACAAACAAATCTGATGCACAAAAACCCTAAAAGTTCACCGAAGTACCAAATTCACCAATCAAGCGCAAGAAAGACGAGATCGATATTTGCCTAACCCTAAGATAGAAATCGAGAGAGTTGAGAGAGGGAGTTACGATGTGAGACCATTGAGAGGGCATCAGATCTCCAAGGTGATGACATCAAAGAAATGATTTTCAGTTTATACCTCGGGCTCGGCCTCGGCGACGACGACGTCTGGTGTGGGTGCCCCCCCAAAATCGGAGATAGATCCTGAGCCTGAGATGTTATGGCCTCGGCCATGAAGACTGCCTGTGCGGACACTGCGGAGCGCGGAGCGCGGCGGAGGAGCGACCGAGTGAGAGAGAGTGAGTCGTGAGAGAGAGGAAATGAGGAGCGGCGACTGGGAAAGGGAAAGTGGAAATGAGGTTAGGGTTTGAGTGACTGAGTCTTTAGGGTAGTGGGTCGGGTTTGAGATTCGGATATTGCACTATTGGGTATTCAGTCGGTTCGGGTCGGTTCGGGTTGAAAAGTTTTCAACCCGACCCGAACCGCCCTACTCATAAAACCGATTTTTTCGGGTCGGTTTGGGTCGGTTCGGTCGGTTTTTTCGGTTTGGACCGAACCATGCTCAACCCTAGTTATCCCCTTCCATTTGTCATACATGCACATGCTTGAAGTTCATGTGTGCTGTGCCCATCTCATGTGCTTTGGCCTCTTTACTGGTCATCCTAAGCCGTAAAATATTACAACTCTATAAAATATTTGAACTCTGTTGCTTCCTTTGTTACCTTTCTGATTGATGATCACTGGTAACCTATGGATGCATGTCCCCTCACCCACTTTGCTGTGTTTTATAAAAAAATATTTTTTTTCACTCTTATGTTCAAGCTGCATGATATGTTTTGAAAGGACAATCTTCATCACAATAAGCAACACGAGGAGTTAAATTTTATTTTTCATATTATTGTGTTACAGCCCACTTCGCAAACCTAGCTCCTAAGAAGGTTGGACGTTAGAAATGGGTGAACTGGATGTTACTGAATTCTTGTGTGATGGTGTTCCATCTCACAAAACTGCATACAAATTGAATTGCCAGCTTCACTTCCGGAAATTTCCTATGTGCAGCCAACCTACTTATGCTTGAGACACATGTAATTCTGAGAAAAAGAAAGACTGCAATCTTCTTGATTGGGGACAAAATCCAATCCCGTGAACCTGGAATACCATACCACCATTTAAACTGCAAACCTGTAGAAAACTTAAAGAGCTTGATAACGATACTAGTTTTTATGTGCCTACGTTATATGTCTTATGATTATCTGAAGTAAGTTCATGCTGGTGTCATTTTATTTTGGGAGAAATATTGATATTCGTTTTGCTACCGCTAAAGTGCTTATGTGGCTGGAAAGAATTTTTTGCTTAGGAAAATTCTCATGACCCGTTCCCAATTATATAATTATGACAGGGTGTACATCCAACAATTAAGGGAGTGGTGTGGGAATTTCTACTTGGGTGCTATGATCCTGACAGTACTTTTGATGAACGTACTCAGTTGAGGCAACAAAGAAGGTAGTAATATATTTCTAAGTAATTATCCTATATCACATGTTACTGATTCTCATTAACATACACTTCTCGTTGTATTTTTTTCCTCTACATGTCGCATGAACAAGTTTCCTGCTGATTTCTTCTTTTCCTTCACAAATTTATTTATTTTGATAATGGGTTAGAACTTGTCAGTGAGGTATGATTAGTTATAGTTACCTTTGCGACTGCAATATACTGGCGATCCTTTGTATAAGTTTAATATCAGCTTTTTGTGGCAGATCAGAGTATAACACATTGAAGTCAAAATGCAAGGAAATGGAGCCTACAGTTGGTAGTGGAAGACTAATTACTGCAGCAATGATAACAGAAGACGGTCACCCGATTGACAATCCTGATGGTATTTCTTCAAAAGAAAATGTGCAACCTGATGGATACAGAAACGATAATGTAATCAAGGACAAAGAAGTCATCCAGTGGAAGCTTACCTTGCATCAGATCGGTAAAACCCGATAAAGATACCCTTCTTGAGCCTATATATTGTCCTTCAAATCTTAATGTATCTATAATTTTTTTTCCTAGTGCTCTGAGTATCTTGGAATTCATTTTTTGTCCTTCAGGAGCTTTTAATATTACATTTTTGTAATCTTCTTTCTGGCTGCGTCGAGTATCAATGCTGGTTGCATTTGATCTATTGATCATCTTCATATGCTTTACTCACATGCTGTTTTCTTATCTACGAACTTTATTTTCCACTCATATTTTGGCTCATGCATCATGATATGCCGTTTTGTGGAAGAGCAATTTGTTCATCTTTTTATCTTATCACGACAAAGCAACAGAAGAATGTTATAGACTTATAGTTTGCATGCTCATCTTTCTTCTGTAGCTTTCTGGAAATTGGTCACGGCTTTACAAAATGTTAACAGTCTCTTTTGACCATTGCTGAACCAGTGTATTATAAAACCTGTATAATGATGGCAGTTAGTTGATTATTCTTTCAACTATCACCATCGCATGGTTTGCCTTGTCCTTGTATATTTATTTAGTTAACACCTCATGTTTGTGTGAATTTACTTTGAAATAGTGTACCATTTCATCAGACTACTAGATCTAGGTGTATATCAATATTAGCACTACAGACAACATTCAGAAATCTGTAGCTAATAAAAGTTTAAATGTTCGTTTTTTCTAAGAATTGACTACTGTATGTTATATTAACAGGTTTGGACGTACTTCGTACTGACCGTGTACTTGTTTACTATGAGGACCAAGAAAATCAAGCAAGGCTTTGGGATATATTGGCTGTTTATTCATGGGTAGATAAGGATATTGGTTACTGCCAAGGTGAGTAAGCTACTAGTAGCATAGACAAAAAAATTTGATGTGCGCCCTGACTGATTGTGTCCTTGTGTTTTTGTACGTTTGCACTGACCAAGCAGTTTTGGAGCAGGAATGAGTGACCTTTGTTCACCTATATCAATTCTTGTTGAAAATGAAGCAGATGCTTTTTGGTGCTTTGATCGGTTAATGCGTAGAGTGGTATATTTTCCCATCTTAGTTCTTTTTGGAGTTCAAAAACATCTAGTCTTATTCATTCTTTCTTTGCTTTTTAATATGCAAGCAACAACTTTTCCTGATGCTTTTGACATGATTCCTTGTTTTTTGTGACATCCAATTATCCAAATTTAGCATGGAGAGTAAGATTTCTCATATTGCAGGATATGTTACTTTTTCTGATTGATCATGTTTAATTAAAGATAATTCTAGAATCAGCAAAGCTAAATGCTTCTGTTTATGACCTAAGAAACAGTAATCATTTATTATCATTTGATTAAGGTAGAATTTTTAATCTAAAAGGAAAATAAATTTTAGAATATCAGAACAATCAGCATTTGTGCGCATTTGTGTTAATGATCAGTTGTCAGTCTATTGTATTCTATTTTTCTCCTGAGTTGTTTGGTGGAAGTCTTGGGATCCTGAGTTAGATCTAAAGGTTGTTCTACAACTATGGGTCTCCAGTTTTTCACTATATGGTTGAAATTGTCACGGCCTTGTATGAAATTTAAAAGAAATAGAAATACAATGAAATTGTATAGATCAAAATTCCTCTATGATTTTAGCTTTAGAATACTGAATGAACGACCCAAGTCACCCGACAACCACCATTTCCACCCACCCTATCCCCTGCTGCTGCAGGAATGCAAGCAATGCCTGCAGAGACAAGAGCTACAAATTCCAACGCTCATTCTTTCATAACGATCTGTACAACTAATTGTAGTATAAGTAACGCAAAATGACTTACCTTCGCTATTTTAGGGGCATGAGGTTAGTTCTTCTCCTGATTCCCACAGGTTATGCGAGTCAATTTAAAGTAACATTGTACTTTTCTTTCCAAAATAACAAACGATTAGCTGGCTGGCCCCCTTTACATATTTTCTTGACCGAACCAAGTACAGCAATAAGTTGTAATCAATGGTTTGCTGGAATTTCAACACAAAGTGGGTTGGAGTTGCAAAAGGTCTAGGCAATGGAATTTGTGTCATTAGAG
Source organism: Asparagus kiusianus (assembly GCA_022839385.1). Taxonomy (NCBI): domain Eukaryota; kingdom Viridiplantae; phylum Streptophyta; class Magnoliopsida; order Asparagales; family Asparagaceae; genus Asparagus; species Asparagus kiusianus. The sequence goes on from BQKN01066283.1 coordinate 658,949, forward strand.
TTTGGATGTGCAGAAGTCTTATTCTCTACAAAAGGTTATCGTTCTCAACTCAGCAAGTGTCAAAATGTGATAGCTTCATAACCCTAAAGCATTGCTTTATATTTGTATTGCATCTTTGCAGCTTCAGGAGGTGTTATGTCAATTGATCAGGTTCCATTGGCTGCCAAATGCTTTAAAAGTTGACAATTAATCAATTCAGTAACGTGCGAGTTTGGTTGATTCACTACTCTGTGCTTGTTGCATACTTCTTCATAGGACATTATGAAACTATTTAGTGAAATCTTCAGCCTATCTGGTATTGTCCTTTTAGGTCTGCAACCTGTCATCTTATTGAAAATAAAGTACATTGATTCTTTCTATGAAATATAATGATTATGTTTGAGAATCTGATATATAAGTACATATGCTCGTCAAATTTTTATGTGTTTAGGGAGTCTTAGTCTTACATTTTATTTTTTTCCCTGAAGCGAAAAAATTTTCAATGCACAAGTGACACTATTGGAGTGCGATCTCAACTGACAATTCTTTCATCCATCATAAAATCTGTGGATCCCAAGCTCCATGAGCACATAGGTATGATGTCTTAAGAATTTATACCATATATACTGCATCAACCATTCATTTGAAGTAATTTGGTTTTGTGTTAGGTGGAAGGAAAGATCCTTAATCTAAATTTGAAGATATATCCCCTTGTAGTTTCAGACAAGCAGTTAGCAAATAAAATATATGATTGCCTCGTGCTTAGTGGTTACTACAATAGTCAATTTTCTGAATAAATGTTACAAATTATTTAGGAACTGTTGCAAGTACCTATCTTTGTTTAATTTACACACGTAATAGAAATAGAAATATCATTAATCACTGAAGAAATTCCAGACTGGAGTATTTTATCAGCCAGAGAAACATAATGGTGTTGCATCGGCTTGCTATTGTTTTGATTTTTTTGGTGAAATATCTCTTAGCCAACCTTCAGTGCAGATGCTCGTGCATACTTCAAAGCGTGTTAAACATTCAGATTGGTTTGCTCCATTTGCATATCGTATTTAATATTCTTGTTAGGCCAAATGTTTGGATAAGCCTTTGTTCTAACCTAGGTGGTGGTTGGTCTATGACCATTGGTTTTCTTGACGAACTAAAAGCCCTGACCTTTTAAATTTACAATAAGAGTACAAAATAATTACGGCCATATTTATTTGCATTTCTGATAAGGAATTGTAATTGACAGAAAACTTAGATGGAGGAGAGTATTTGTTTGCCTTCAGAATGCTGATGGTTCTTTTCCGCAGGGAGTTCTCATTTGTAGATGCACTGTACCTTTGGGAGGTAAGCCTTCTTTAGGCACTGGAGCTCATGGAAGTGGTATTTACATGTATCTTTTAAAATTGTTGACAAACTCTTACTGAGCATATTATCATGAGCAGTTGCTCTTGTTTTTCTTTTCTTTCTTCAGTTCTTGTTAGCCAGGTTAAATTTCACAAAACCCTTGGAACTTTGCGGTGCTTTGCACAAAACCTCCTAGACTTAGTAAATCAAAGGAACCCCAACTTGTCTCACTTAAATACCATAACCAGCTACAGTTGGTTTGACTTTTGAGTTGCCATTTGCGTAGCAAGTGAGACGTTTTGGATTTGGACAATCTTGTCCTTATGGATGCTTATGATAGGTAGATAGTAACAACGGTAGTTTAGACATTTTGCTTCTCACATTAACTCTGTTTATAACAATTTTCAATAGTTCAGGGAGTGTATAATTTTGATAGTTCGTGGTATTTTCTCCTATTTATAAGTTTAGGGTGATTTTGCGCGAAACACTCCAAACTTTAGGGGGTTTAGTGAAATTTATTATAATTACGTTTGATCCCAAGCTAAGGGCCTATTTATTTGTTCGGAAGTAATTATGACGTAGCAGAAGTAGAGGAAATAAAGCCTACGTCTACTACTTCTGTGCTAAAAAGTGTGTTTGTTTCTTTTGAAATCATACTTGCGTTACTTCCATATATGCTGATATGGCGCCTATGTGGCATCTCTATTTCCTAAATATTTTTCAGCCCCTCAAAAGGCTCGGAAATAGCCTAGAAGTAGGAAAAACATATGTGGGGTCCATGTGAATTTTGAGATACGCATAAAAGTATGAATTTAAAATTTGTAAAAATCTCTAGTACCTCTTGTGATACTCTTGCCACTGCAAAAAATATATAGGTCAGTTTTGAATTCAATATTTTCTTTGTACAATCCCATCCTTTATAGTGTGAACTGAACTGCATATAGATACAGGTTAGAGCAAGAAATTGGTGTTGTTTGTATATTTGAACCTTTTTTTGAGCTTTTTCTTTAAGTTCCCATTCCCATGTGGTTCTGTGCTTCATGAATGTCATCTAAGATAGTCTTTGATATGTGTTCAAAGATTTTTCTTTATCCATGCTAAATACTCATTCTGTGGAATGATGTTAGATACATCAGCAACAAATATAGTGTTATTATTAGTATTTTAATATTCTTCTTCTGATGGTATAATACATAATTATAGATGATAGATTTTATGCTACTTCCTAACAATATTTTCACACTTATTATCCAAACAAAAAAAAGTGAAAGAAGATAAAGAAGTATCACTTCTGCTACTTCTAAAATATGTGAAACAAACATAAAAAAAAGGTACTTTCACTACTTCCTACTCATAATTTCAGAAGTTAATTCTTTGATCTACTTCCCACTTCTAATAATTCCTGTCATCCAAATGGGCTCTAACCGAAAAAGAGGATTGCTTGGTCTCCTAAATTTCAGCTTATGTGGGCTATGGAATACAGTCCAAAGCTTTTCTCCTCGTACGAGTCTGATACAAAAGTTGCCAGCAGAGCAGATGCAGCAGCGCACGAAGCCTTGCTAAAGAAATACGGCAAATTTGAGAGGAAAAACATGAAAACTGGTCAGCAGAATGATCAACAAGTCCCTCTATCAGTCTTCCTAGTAGCCAGCGTTCTCGAGGCACAGAATAGGAAATTACTACAGGAAGCTAAAGGCCTGGACGATGTTGTCAAGGTTTCCATTCTTCTGCGGTTTGTATTTCCCTCTTAGTTTGTATTTTTGTTTAATTGTTTCTCATTTTTGAGCTGTGTTTACTAGATCTTGAATGATATAACTGGAAAATTGGATGCGAAAAAGGCATGTGATAATGCACTGAAGCTTCATAGTAAATACCTTAAGAAGGTAATTTTTGTAGCGCGTTTGTTAAATGTCTTCTTCAAATTTAACTTGTTTATGACAGAATTTCATATTAATGTGCAGGTAAAAGTATCGTAGTGCCAATCAATTAAGCGATAAGTGGCTTGCATATAGACAAATGGAGCATTGAAGTTTGGATTCCACGACCAAAACGATGTATTTTTCTCTAATGGTTTATTGAGCTCTCTTTGCTCATTCGTATTACTGAGGCTCTACAGTCAAAATTTTGTATTGGTTGCAAGGAAGAGTGTGAGGTTGGTTCCTCCATGTTGTATGATTTAAGTGTGAAATAGGAAGAAGGAATGACGAAGAAGGCGGAGAGGAATCCTTCCAATGTAACGTTTTGCTTCTATGAAACTCGATTGTTTGTGTGAGAATTTTTTGTTGTTGTGCTTAAGCTGACAAGTTATGAGCAAAGCTGATTTTTACAAAATGCCATCAAATTTTTTTCCCTTATATTTTTACCTTACACGAGTACAAAATGAGTAGTAACAGGGACTTGATTAATGAAGCGTCGGATTCGGGGGATCACGGTCTATCATGTAACTTCATTTAGATATGGTTTCTGTTTTCATTCGTAGATTATTTTCTTTCAGAAACTTGGATTGCATCAAATACTGTCGACCTATATGTTGCTCTTTGTAGATATTGAGAAAAGGTAGAAGAAACAAGCTTGAACAACAAAGTTGGGGGATTTCTGGCCTGCAAATTACCGAACGAAGCTATCACGGACATGAGAAGGTTGGTTCATTTCTTTAGCTTTTTTAATGTTTTCTGCAGCAAATAAACGAGAAAATCAATATCGAGCTGAAGTAGGAAATTAGCTCGAGAGTCAACAACACATTTTTATGCCCGATAAGTAACTATGTCAAAAATAAATTTACCCGGTAACCAGTGGATCATAACCCATGATTTTTACTAATCAAAATAGAAAATTTCATTCTATTTTATAGTTAATAAGAAAATATGTTTCACATCTCCTTAGCTTATTCATGTAGGAGAATCACAATTCCAAAATATCAACTAACATTTCACTACAACAAGTATTTTGCCCATACTCGACGGGCGCATCTTCCACATAGATTAAGTAATATGGAGCTGGTGGGTTGGCAGGAACTAAACTTGTATCATCAGCTTGGATGGCTAGGGATTTGAACGTTTCTATCTGATTTGTTTGGTCTCTATGGGTTTTTTCTTTATTCATATGCATTTGCTTCTAAATTAAATTAAACAATACTTTTTTTTTTTGAGCTGCCGCTTCTTGTTTTCTATTTTTATATATACTCTATTTATGGTTATGAGCATACAATTGGGGAAAAATGTTCTAAGGCCCCCCAAAAAAAATAAAATGGATGTGACCAGGCCCCCCTTATTATTTTTTGGGTGATAAAACCCCTAATACAACAATCACTTGTGTTTCAGCCCCTATTTAGATTTCCAACACAACACAGTGACACACATTTGTTTAAAACCCAAAATTGCCCTTAACCCATTTCTTTTCTTCTTCTTTCTTCTTCTTCTTCTTCACTTCTTTAGCCTCTTAGTTTTTGGGCTTTTCTTTTGTTTCTTTCTTTCTTCTTTGTCACTTCTTTAGCCACCCTCCGCCGCCTCCCTCACATCTTCAGCAAGGTCCTCGAGCTCCCGTTCCCCCCCGACGCTGACGTGGAGGTTGACGAGGGCCTCACCGCGTTCAAATTCACCGCCGCCACCATCGATGATCTCGGGGAAGGTGTTGGGGCCCACGCGATTGAAATCTAGCCGGGGGTTTTAAATGTGGTGGTTAGGGATGAGAGCTGGGACCGTCGTGGGGAGGAGGAGGGGGGAGATGGACGTTAACAGTGAAATCTACCCGGCATTGTTAGCATTTGGAGGTGATGATTCGATAACAGAGAGTTACCATTTAATTATTAGCCTAACTATTTTTTAAAGTAAAGGAGCAGATACTAATTAGAGATACAAAGAATAAAAAAACCATCAGCCGTCCTTAGGGGAGAGAAGAGGTTGTAGTGAATTGGGGAATTGAGAGCAAGAATTAATTTTGGGGCTTTTTCTGGATTGTCTGATTGGTTTCTCCATCTGGTATCTTCTGTGGTTCTTGATTTCTTTGGCTTTTGGGAGAAATTTTGGTGTTGGATGTGAGTAGATATGATTATTTTTCAATGAAGAGTTACGGATGAGGCGAAGCTATCATGAGCTACTGCGATCTTTGCACTTGGAAGTTTTACAGTAGTTGGATGAATCTTCTCTTGTTAAATGAGCTGAACCCTACCGGCAACAAGCATACGGTTAGACCCTTGATAATCATTTAAAGTTGTGCTTGCCATTTTTATGTGTTGATAGCTTGCTTGTGTGTTTGTGTTTAGTTTCTAGTATATTCGGCCCACAATTTATGTGAATGGTCAAAGAACTACTATGATATTCATATGAACTGGACTTTGCTATTATGGTATTCATATATAGGCTTCTGGAACTTCAATGTATCATTATCATCAGTGTCTATAGTTTTCATGAACTTGTGTCTTGTTTTGCCAGCCTGTTATACTCAGTTGATCCTTACACTCAAAAACTTTGATGTTTAAATGATATACACATGCACGAAGTACATTTGCACACCTATAGGGGAGTGAGGGAATTTATGTACGCAATATTTGTACACACGCACATGCATGCATGCCCGTGCATAGAGAGACATACATGCATGTGTATATATAGTTTCTATTGTTGTCTCATTTCCTAGTTCCCTTTGATATGGCTAACTGAATTCTTCTTTCCTACTGCACATGCATGAATCTTTTGTAGTCACCATATATTTCATCGGAATTCTTTGGATCAACATAATTTTGTGCTTGTGGATGGTGGTTTATTAATAACTTGTATGCCATGTTGGTTTGTAGTGTCTCTAATAATTCTCAAATGTTACTGCAATAAAGATGTGAGCTTGTGATGTCAACCTCTAGAGGTGTTATGCATGGCTTTCTCTTTCTATGAAGCAGTTATATTTCCATCCTTGGTTATATATAGACATTGTCTGTTGGCAGGTCATAACTCATGAGCTTGTGTTTAACTTCTGCCTTTTCCCTCTTGCTAACTGTGTTATACTTAATTTTGCAGAGAAAACAATCCTTTAATCTTAGACATGGTGGCCGTCGACCAAGAGTGAGATTTATTCAATTATCGATTGACCATGTCTCAATGATTTAGAGTGGGGACGCAAAATGACAGATCAAGAATTTTATAACAATACTTTTATTATAGAAATATAGGTCGTCCGGAATTTTATAATATATTGTGGAAGACTTTTGTAATCTGTGAAGTTGTAAGACTATTTAGTGATCAATTTTGGTTATTGCGATTGTTTATGAAATGTATTTTGGCTGTCATGTGAATATGTACAAGTTCATTCAAATAGAACTTGGTGTGCATAATAAACTGAAGATTATATATAAATTATGTGTATCAGAACATGAATATTATGGTACATAATATGTACATAATCCTATGGTTATTGTGTACATAATATATACAGATTATGTACATAATCTTCAAGTTACGATACACTATTAAATCTCATAACATGTTAACTCTCCTCATAACATGTTAACTTTTCAGTTGAACATGTTAACTTTTTTCGTAACATATTAACTTTTATCATAATATGTTAACTTTCTTCGTAACATGTTAACTTTTAGCTGAACATGTTAACTTTCATCATAATATGTTAACATTCACTATTACATATTAACTTTCACCATAATATATAAACTTTCTTTGTAACATGTTAACTCTCAGCTAAACATGTTAACTTTCATCATATTATGATGAAAGTTAACATATTCAACTGATAGTTAGCGTGGAGAGCTGAAATATAACATGTTCATAATAAAGTTAACATATGCAGATGAAAGTTAACACATACAGTTGACAGTTAACATGTTCACTTTAAAGTCAATAGAATTTGAAAGTCAACGTGTACAGTTGAAATAAAACATGTTCATCTTGTCTCTTATCTCTCCATTTGAGATTTGTTTCAGACCTTCAAGAAAAGTCCTCAAAGATGTTATAGATGAATAAATTAACATGTACATCTGACAAGTTAACGTATACATCTGACAAGTTAACAGATTATGATAAATGTTAATATGTTCAGTTAAAAGTTAACATGTTCTGAAGAAAGTTAACATATTATGGTGAAAGTTAACATATAATAGTGAATGTTAACATATTATGATGAAAGTTAACATATAATAGTAAATGTTAACATATTATGATGAAAGTTAACATAAAGCAATGAAAGTTAACATTCAGTATGAAAAGTTAACATACTAGGAGGAAAGTTAACACGTTCATTTAAAAGTCAACATATAACTATTATTTGGTACACAGTCTGTATATATTATGTACATAATCTGTATATATTATGTACACAATAACCTCAAGGTTATATACATATTATGTACCATAATATTCATGTTTTGATACACATAATTTATATATAATCTTCAGTTATTATGCATATCAAGTTCTATTTGAATGAACTTGTACATATTCACATGACAGTCACAATACATTTTACATACAATCAAAATAAATTATACCAAAATTGATCACTAAATAGACACAATACATTTTATTAAAATTTTATCTAAGTACAACCAAACCACAAGAACACATAGTATAATCAACTGAACAATAAAACATGACACATTACAAACAATTCTGGAGAAACTACACAAGAATAAATAGTACAAACAGTCCTATTATAAAAATTAACATATTCTTCTTTCTGAATCAGACCACGGCAATTTCTCAAGTAAGACTAATGCGTCAGCCAATTCCTTAATCGGCAAAGCCTCCTCATTATTCACCATAACAAGAGAGCACCAAATCCGTACAAATAGTATCAATTCCAATTTCAGCATCGCCCATTCTCTCAATCACCCTCCTCATCTCCTTAAACGACCCTAACCGTCCATACCATTGAATCACCACTCTATACTCAAACCCCGATGACTTAAACCCCAAGTGACCCATTTCATCAAGCACCTTCTTTGCATCCTCAACCATACCCACCAAGCTCAATCCTCTGATCATACACTCAAACACACTTTTCCCAACAAAACTCGTATTTTTAATCCAACCACAACATTCTAAAATAAATTCTTTCAATCCTCTACCTGACGCAGCAACAACGAGGTCACAAGTAGAGGGCGGCCTTGAGTAGGAGACGATGGTGGAGCGTCGGCCGGCGATTGAGAGGGGGATGACGAAGGAGCGGGTGACATAGGAGAGGGTCTGATCAAAGTAGAGGACGACAGTGGAGGACCACCACTAGGAGAGGGAGGGGGAGGTGTGAGATTGAGAGGAAGAGGAGGGGGAGGGGAGGAGATTGAGAGGAGGGGGAGGGGGGGAGGAAATTGAGAGGAGATTGAGAGGAGGGGAGGAAATTGAGAGGAGACTGAGAGGAGGAGACTGAGGGGGAGGGGGAAGAGCGATTGAGAGGAGGGGGGATGGGGAGGAGGAGGGGGAGGAGATTGAGAGGAGGAGTGGGGGACGAGGAGAAAACCACAGAGAAGAAGAAGAAGAAGAAGAAGAAGAAGAAGAAGATAAGGAAGGGGTATTTTCGGAATCTTTTGAGATGTATTCATTAGAGAGTGTTAAAAGGGGCCTGAACACATTTTTTGGGATTTTAAGGGTTAAAGAGTATGGGAAAAAGATGGTGGGGCTGGGTCACATCTAGATCTTTTTTTGGGGGCCTTAAAACATTTTTCCCATACAATTGTCTTATACCAATAATTTATAGCATATGGATTATTTAAACTTAGATAATAAGAGCTGGAGCTTTTTCTTCAAATAGTTTGAAACTTTAAAAAAAAAATCAAAATAAGGGGGGAGGATGACATTTGTTTCAAAATTTAAAGTACAAAATTAGATAGTATAACTACAGTCTCTCCTTTACAATATTTCTATTTTTTTTAATATTCTAAGATAAAAAGAGGAAAAAAAGTCAGCTTGCTGAATGAGTACATTCATATTTTTATTTTTAAAATTTAAATTAGTAATTTAACTATCAAGCTCTCCTTTGTGATATCACTCCTTTTTTTATTATATTTAAAAATAAAAAAGGATTTAAAAACGCATCTCTTTGATGTAGGAACTTTGGAGATTTTTCCAGCCAACAAATTCATTTTATGTTGACGATTTTTTATTAAAAAATCTTTGGAGATTTCGTATGAACTAAAAAGAGTACGTTGACTTGAACTCTACAGCATGAAACAATCAAACAAAATGTCACAGGTATATGAGATATAAGGCTTTCACATATTGATTTAATTTAAAGTAATCTCATGCTTAAACTTTAACCTTGTGAAATTTGCATTAGAAATTTAACTTAATTAGAACAATATATGTAATTTTAAAATATCTATAAAATTATCTCAAGAATCCAAATATTTATTCCTAGAATAATATTAGAATCCATAAGAATTTCATTAGAAAAAAATCGGATAAAGCTAACAGAATTCGAGACAATATTTCACGCAATTTGTGTAAATAATTTGTTTTTTTGCTGATTGCAAAGAATATTTTTGTTAAAAGAAAGTTTTTAATTTTATAGATTTTTACATGTTACATGTTATATGTTTTGTATAATGCCTTGTGTTCTATTATATACGAGCAAAATTGACCCGCACATTGCTGCGGCATTTGTGTGAAGAAGTCGTTAAACATTTTGCTTAGAAAATTTATTTTTAATTTTTGTATAAAAATATTTTTGGGAGTTTTATTATGTAAAACTAGTGTGAAAGAAGAAAAAATGATTTAAGCATTTGATTCACAAAATTCCTTTTTATCTTGTGAATAATTTTTTTTGTTTTTGTATTATCGATAAATTACTTTAGAAAAAGTCAAGAAAAAACAGTATAAGCATATGGATAGTATTAATACTTTTAGTAGGTTTATTGTATATAAATTAGTGTGGAGAAAAAGGCTCATTTTGATGTAGAAAAATATTAGTTAAAGCATTTGTAAAATACTAATGCCTTTGTACTTTTTATGTACATAAATTAGCATAGAGAAAGGCAAATAATAATAAATAAATAAATAAATAAAGGCTCATTTGATTTAAAAAGAAATATTTTTTGGATCATTAGTCCCGCACAACTTCAATAATTTAGTTTCTTAAATATCAAAAATTGCTTATTGGTCTTTCAAATTCTAAGGTGTCTTACAATTTGGTCCCTCAATGACGAAAATCACCCTTCGTTATGATTTCTCTCTTAAAACACATCTTACTCAAATATGGAATATTTGCACTTTGGCCATTTAAAGCTTACATCCTTTAACTTTAATACCAAAGGTTTTTGGCACTTTGATACCTTAAAGTTCACACCTTTTTAGTTTTGATAACTCAAAGCTTTTTTTCTAGCACTTTTACTTAAAAAAATTATATATTTTCACTATTATACCCAAAAATTTATTTTTGGTACTTTTATACCTTAAGCTTTCTTAGACTTTAGGGCATTAAAGTTAAATATATGCAAACTTTGAGGTATTAAAGTAAAAATAAAATAAAATTTTTGAGGTATGAAAGTTAAAAATGTATAAACTTGCTTGGGTATCAAAGTGTCAAAAGAAATGGTTTGGAATATCAAGCTTAAAAATGTCAAGTTTGCTATTGACAAAATTATTTTTAGAGATGAATGATTATAAAATCACATAGTCATAATAACCTTAGGTCTATAGGCTAAAAACACTTATATATATGATGCCACGACATTAGTATTAGAAAAAAAAACAAATAAATAGTTTAAGCACTTGTTTAAGTAAGCACCACATATATAACAACTTAAAAGAAAAGTACAGAAAGTTGCAATATAATATAGTAAGTTACGCTGTGTATCAAGTATTGAAATGCAAATTTAGTTTAAGATTATTAAAAGACTATTTTGGTCGGTTTTCGGAAGATTGTGGATTTTAGAAAATAATGGAGGCGTGGAGGTAAATTTTTGATTTATTGGCAGAAACCCCTTTCTAAAATTGTGAGTTTAAAAATAAGTAAGTGTATAATTTCAAAGTTATTGGCAAAATACATCTACATTTATGATGTTGCAACATTATTGTCAAAAAAAAGGGAAAATAATATTTTAATGTTCAGTTAAAAAATGCATTGTATATGTAGGCCCTAGGTTAAAAGTTGTAATTAAAAATTTTAACACATAATATATTATAAATTGCTGGAATACAAATTAACTGGGTTTAAAAATTGGTTTACATGCAAATTATCATATTCTGTATTTAGTGTCTAAGAAGATATGGTCCACATATCATAGAATTTTTATTTTTAACTAGTTGTTGTGCACGTGCAATGCACATGGTTAAATATCAAAATTATTATTTTTTCGTTTATTTTCTTACTATAAATAAGTCAGATTCATTTTGAGTTAAAATCTATAAAATTGTTTGTTACATTTTTCATATATTTTATTTAAATATTTTATAAAATAGATGATTATTTTTGAAAATCTCTTCGGGCCGGCATAAACAACTAACAAGTTTGCAAAGAAAGATGTGTTAACAATAACATAGTACATTCTTAAGAATTATTAATCTTTATTTAATTTGTTTATAATAATAGGATCTCATTATTAACTAACCACAATGCTTAGTACATTATTATTTTTGTTGGACGTTCAAGGTAGGCAAAGGGCCCATGTGAGTTCTCATCACAATGAATGTTATACAATTTAAGTACAAAGGAGATGGAGAACGTTGTAGTTGGTGAGGAGAAACTCGAGCAGCTTAATTTGGTATGTAGATATATAATAGATGAAGATGGAGAATGATGATTTTGAAAAATAGTGGGTATGTGTGGGTAATTAATATGGTTTTTGTTTGTGTGGTTTTCTTCGTTCATTTTTAAGATATATGTGGTCCTGTGGATATATATATATATATATATATATATAGCATTGCTACTCTCTTTTGGTTTTGTGGAAGAGTTTGGGTGTTAAAAATAAATAAATTATCTAAATCCGATTAAAGTAGGATTATATAAGTTAAGCCCATACATAAAATTTATTTTAACTAACACGCATGTGTAAATATTACAATGACATTGAGATTTAAGATATGTGTGAGATTCTCTTTGATTTTTATACAAACAATATCTATTTAAATAATAATAGTATAATTAAACTTTGTGATCTAAAAAACATACAACATAAGTAATTGCTTTAAACTAATCTATCTAATCTAATATGAAGAAAATAGATGAAAATGATGTGAAAAATGTTACAATTTCATAATTCATAATTTTTAAAAATCTAATTTAATCTAATCTAATAAGAAGAAAATAACAAAAGCACATATATGTTGAAGGAGATAAAAGTGCTATGAAAATTATTACAAATTTTAATCTAAAAAAAGATCAAACATATAATCTAATTACTTGCTTTAAAATAATCTAATCTAATCTAATTTAATAAGAAGAAAATAAATAAAAGTGCAGTAAATTATTGATATTTCTTGATATAAAAAAAGATCAAATATACAATATATTAATTGCTTTAAAATAATCTAGTCTAATCTAATAAGAAGAAAATAACAAAGACAAATACATGTAGAAGGAAATAAAAGTGCTACGGAAATTATTGTAGTTTCTTGGCATATAAACATTGGTATGTGATGTTGCATGTGAGAGGATAACAATCATAAATAGAGTTCAATTTAAATAATAATAGTATAATTAAATTTTAAAACTAATTATGCAGTGTCATGAACTACTTGAATTTTAGTTGGTGAGAGATCGCCACGTTGCGTCCTCAAATCGCAGTCGTTTATTTTAATTTTCCGTTTTTATAATTTTCAAAAAAAATTTGTCTCTTTAATTTGTTTGGTGGATTTTACAAATCCTCTGTCTACATTATGTACATTTGTAGGTCTGCGTTGTTCCGGGGTTCGATCTCTGCAGCGGACATTATTTATCTCACTAATTTGTTTGGTTTTTGCATATACGCAATTCATCTTGTATACATTTGTAAATTTGGCATTTAATAAATCCATTTATGTTTACATTTCAATTTAAACTATATCATTATTTTCGTACTATGTATATCCAATAAGAATTCATTAATTTATCAACTTACTCTTACTTAATGGATTAATTTGAATTTCAAGGGTATTTTTGTCTACCAAAGATTTTTTCGAACTCGTGCTTTTAAAGAGAGTATGATTATATAAAAACTAATGAAAAGTTGTTGACAAAAAGTATTACTAATGATAAATAGTGTGGAGCAGTTTGGTTGACAATCAGATGATTGGATGTTTCAATATGACTTTCACCTTATTGTGTTCGATTCTCCGCGTCTTTATAGAGTATGTAAATAAATAAATTTGAGGGTTATTTACATATATACTCCTTCAATCATGAATATATGCAAAAATACCATCACAAACTTAGTATTTGCAAAACTCCCCCTGAAATCATCAATTCAGAAAAATTACTCTCAAAGCAATTGCTCACCAATTTTGAGAAGCTAATTTGTAGTTGCATTGTAAAAGTTACCAATAAAATAACCAAATATTTATCACGATGTTAATGATTAATTTATTTTAGAGTTTTTTTTAAACTAAAGTTGATGGTTTGAGATAGTATTTTTTGAAAATATTAAAGATTTATGGGGCATTTTTACAAATACCCATAATTAAGGGGTATATATGCAAACATCCCTAAAAGTTATCATGCATTATGTTAAAATAATGCGTGAAAGTGATTCGCACCTGCGACCTGCTTGTGAAACGAAGAGGCTTGACCAAGTGAGCTCGTAGGGGCTCATAGCAAATTAGGCAAACAAATCTTGATAAAGTAAATTTACTGTAGCATGAAGAGACATTCAATAGTGGTAAACCCAATACGTTAGTGTATGTATATATATACATATATATCTATGTATGCATGCATGTAAATGTGTGTGCGTGTTCGCGTGTGTGTATATGTGTATGTGTGTGTGATTTTACGGTTAATTTTAGAAAACCCTCTTAACTATGGTGGATATATCAGAAACCACCTCTACATATTTTTATTTGAGACAAAACCTCCTCAAGTTTAAGCATATTATAGATAATGCCACTTAAAGTTTGAAATTTAGAGAAAACTCTCCTCAAGTAATGGGTGTCTCATAAAATCACCCTAATCTTTCATACTTTTCTCACCAAATCCTCCTAACTTCATTTTTAAAATGTAAAATAATTAAAACACCCTTTTGAAAATTAACCCATTAAGTTACAAAAAAAACCCTAACCGGTGAAAAATATCTTAATCAATTTATAATGTTTTCCCCCTCTTTCCTCTCTCATTCTCTTATTCTAAAAAATCAAGAGTATTTTTTTTATGATTGAGGAGTATTTTAGTTTTTTCTTCAATCACCTACTTATTACTTGACATAGGCAATTACCTACTTGTCATAAGACATGCTAGCCCTAATGGTGTTAGCTTTCAGGGTGTAAATTTGAGGAGTCATCTATATAATAGGCTCAAACTTAATAGGTGTTACTCAAATTAAAATAGTTGAGTGAGTTTTACAAGACAGACACACCATATTTGAGGAGAGTTTAGTGATAAAAGTTCAGAGGGTTATCTTAAATTTTTATAATTAAGAAAGGTTATCTATAATATGCTCAAACTTAAGGAGGCTTTTCTCAAATTAAAAGAGTTGATTTTTTTGAGACACTATTATGGTCGAGGTTTTTTTAAAAAAAAATTAACCTGTGATTTTATATAGCGATATTCTCTACATGTTTTTTTTTGTTTAATTTTCATATTTAAATATATGATTTTGAGATTTTTTTTAGATTATAGATAGTTATAATCTGATAATGATTATAAAAATATTTAATTATTATAATTTTCTAATTATGGATAGTTTAATTTGATGAGGATTCTTAGGTAAATATAAGATGAGATATCCACATTTCTCTCAAAAAAAAGATGAGATATCCACATGTCATCTTTTAATAGAATAGAGGGATACATGTATACCTATGATGTGACACATGTTAGATTTTCATGTCTCTATTATATAATACATGTCAATTTTTTTTATGTGTTTAAGAGTTCCACTAATTTCTCTTTATATATAAAGGATGGATAAATTTCCCTAATCAGAATAGAGGGTGTTTTTTTGAATATTTTGCATGAAATCGTAAACCATATATCTGATAATTAGATACTCTTGCAAAATATTTAGCACAAATATGAGGGGCAATTTGGTCAAAGCGCACAATTTCTCTTGCGAATCCTAAAGAAAAGGCATAACGGTCTCCCGCTACGTTCCTAACTGATTTCCCCGTTCTTTGCGCTCCGACCCGTTAAATAAAAAAACAATGAGAGCACCCAAAAAAAACAATGAAATAATTGATAAATTTTGTATCCTAAAATTAAAAAAAAAGAGAGAAAAAACTTCAACCTCTCATTCCCTAATTACATTATAATAAAATTAAAGAAAAAGAAAGAAAGCATCCGATTAATCTCTTTTCTTTCGCTTGTTTCAAATTGCTAACCCCCTTCTTCTTCTTTATATTCTTGGAGGAACAAAATATTTAACATTTTTGTTAATTTTTTGTTTATATTTAACTCCTTCAAAATGATATTATAGTTGAAGTTTGTTGGATGGGATTGATAAAGAAGGATGCCGTTAATATCACAGCAAAAAATTCGAGATATGGGTTGCAATTCTGCTCAAATTAAAGGTATAGTTGTTTTTCTCACAAATTAGTTTCCCCCCTATAAGCATATAGTTCTTATTATCATTGATGAATATTTCAGATGAATCTAAGATCTTTTCATGTCAATTTTTTTATATGTTGATATCTATCTACATTGTTCTCATTCTTCCTTAACTATGACTTATCTCTATTTGAGCAAAATCTAGATTTTTTTTGCATGGTTTCATTGCTTGGAAGGCAATAAATACATCAGGCACTAATTGTATAACACTCTATTAATACCTATCAAGAGGAACGTCCTATGATCAATAATAGGTCAGGGGTAACTACCTTGACAGTTAAAAAAAAAGTTCAATAAACTTTTTTTTTTAATTTTCTCTCTTTTCAAAATGTATATAGATTGGAGCATTTAAAGTTTAAGATTGAAGTTTAGAGATAATCTCAGGCGAACCTCTAAAAGATTCTCTCAGTACCATTTCTCTCTCACATGGTACCTCATGACCAACGCGATGAAGGGCTTATTAAAAGGTCTAAGATACATTTCTAATATATTTGGTAAGTTCATTTTAGGTCACAAATTCTTACTCCTCTAGTCAAATATTACTTCTATTGTTCATTTTTTTTATAAATGCGGTACACATTATTGGATGAATTTGTTAATTACATAGAGGCAGAAGAGAAAGAGCCAGAGATGCAAATTGGTCTTCCGACCAATGTCAAACACGTGGCGCACATTGGCTTTGATGGTCCTTCTGTAAGCTCCCCTAGTTGGGTATGTAATTTGATTCTAAAACAACATTATTAGGGGCTGTTTGGATGTTGTTGGTAAGGATGTGTATTTCTGACACAACTTGAAAAGTTTTTGTCCACCTCATCAATTTCACTTTTATACTTTTCTTTGTTTGTTTTTTATTCCATTGAAATCATAAATTACTTGTTTGGTTTGCAAATGTATCATTAATTGTTTGTTTGGAAAGTGATCCCTACTCAAATGATCATATTGGTTGGAATTATTTTTTATTATTTTTTCCTGACTTTAATATCAGCTTTCTCCTAAAATCATGTTTTTTTTAAATGAAATCACTTTACAAGCCACATCAGCATATGAAATCACTTTACACTATTTTCACAACTACAAACAAACAATTGAAAGTGATGAAAATTGACATTGAGATCTACTTTTTTACACTTTTCATCTTTTTACATGGTAAAAGCATACAACCAAACAGCCCCTTACATGTTTATGGACAATTACGATTCAATCCACATGGGTCGAATTCTAAGTTTTGAAAATGTGATGATGGGAGCAGATGGGTGATTTCCAAGCAGGATCTTCAGAGCCACAAGCTACAATTGCCCCGCCTAAGTCCCCTTCTCAAGGTTTGCTTGCACACCTCTTGTTTCAATTGAATATGTAGTATTGTGCATGCTTTTTTTAGGACGAGTACCTAGTCCTACTTCCACTATTGATTAAATAAATCACATGTAGTTTTTAAAAACATTAGATAAATTATAATAGGCAGATAATTGTGTCAAGTCTAAAAGAAACAAGAAGAGAATCCAAACCTTCAATTTGAAAGCGCAATCTCTTCCATTTTCTTCACCAAGAAAACTTTAATTCTGCTTGGGTCCATTTCATAACTAAATACTTTTAGTGAATAATATATTTTAATGACTACTAGTACTCTAATGCACGCGATCTGTGCACGATATATTACATATTTGCTAACTAAATTTCGATAGTTCGATTGCAAAAGAATGTCGTCACCTAAAGTTTTTTTTTTCCCCATTTCACTTCAATATGAAAACTATGTATAGTGTTTAGTTTATTTTTCTTTTTTGAATCAAATGAAATAAGAGAGATACTTTATTCGCATCATTACCATGACATTCGTTATTTGTAGTGTAAGGCACATAGGAAGATTAAATTAGAAAATAACTCAAATACGGGGAATATGGTTTTAGAGAGAGGTACCATAATAATCTACAAAGACTAAGAATAAAAAAATTGAACCAACCGTTGATTGGAAATCCTCTAGTCATTTGTGTTACCTTATAAAGAACCACAATATGATCCGTTGAACTTTTAAATATAATACCAAGTATCAATTGGAGTTTTAGTGTCTTTATCCAAGAATTCAATAACAAATAACCCACCTCTGTTTCTTATTCTCCCTTGCATATACGCAAGAGGGGGTGAAATGACGATTCATGAAGCTAAGGACGTGCTTAGTGGGTTTTCCTCCAAAATTTGTTATTGTTTTAAATTTTCCAAATTTGCCCCTTAAATGAGTTGAAAGAATTATAAATATTGAGGGGTAGTTTGTGGGTTTTTAAGAATTTGACACAAATAACCAAAGCGAAAGCTTTTCTTAAATAGTAGTTTAGATGAATTTTAAACAGGTTTGAGATGTGAAAGGGATTCATTAAAACATGGATTATTAGATCTGCATTAAACATAGAGCATGACTCCTATCAGAACGTCTTGCGTGGTGCAGGACGCGTTGCGTCTATCAGGGACTAAATTTGTTAATAATGTCCAACACTACGCATGATTTTAGATTGCCTTCCACCATGGAACCGTTTTAACAAGATATTACTAATTTTCCATGTCAAAAAGTTAACTTTAAAAAAAAATCCCTATAATCATGCGACAACACAATAGAGGGACTAACTTATAAAATTTTAGGTGATCAATAGTAAGAAACCCAAATCTAAAAACTTAGATTAAAGTTGTTAACATGTTGATGCTTATGGTTGGCCTGGGACGCAGATGCCAACGGCAAGCCCCGCTCATCCAACCGAGACTTACCCGCACTGCCATTGCCAAAGCCAACCAAGCGCTCCACCGCCGCCGCCGCCAACTCCAGCGACTCCCCGCGCACAACGAGGCACTCGAGGCGGCACCACTCGGGCTCGGCGAGCTCCCCCGACAACGAGAAGCCTGATGGGTCTCGACGCAGCAGGAGAGACCGCAGCGGCACCGCAGGCAGCGACATCCCCAGCTACACCTCGTCGTCGCTGCAGGACTCGCCTGCACCGGCGACCAGCAAGCACAGGAGGAGGAAGGTGAAGGGGTCGTCTTCGAGCAGCAGCAGTACGTCGAAGGGATCGAGGTCGAAGGGGGCCGAGAAGCAGCTGTCGCCGGTGTTTAAGCCCGTGACGAGAGATGATGAAGATGAAGGCTGATGATTGGGATGTCACTGTTTCTGTTGCTGTGTTCTTGTACAAAGAGATCTAGTACGATAGGTTTATTTCTGAGGGGTTTAGTGTTGTTTTTGAGCCATGGGTACTAATATATTTATCCTTGATGCGTAAATTCCTGCTGGTTGTGAGTCTACTATGGAGGTTGTGTTCAACAGGATGCAGCAACCAGTTCTGGTCCTAATTGGCAACAAGGTTATTAGAGTATCGCGTCATGAACTTTTGCTAATATTATCCAGATTTGAATTTTGTTTACCTCTTGGTCAGGAGTACGTGAAGACATCAATGTTTATTGTCAAGGAGTAGAGGGCCTAGAGCAACAAGGAAACTGTGAAACCGTACACAGCATTGCGAAAAGCAATCAATTTTGGATCTAAAATTGCGAAAACGAAATTAATTGCAATTATAGTTCGAAATCCACATTGCATTGCAAAAGGCGACCAATGTGGATCTAAAATTGCGACGAGGAAACTGTGAAACTGTACGATGTCAACTTCTTAAAGCAACAAAAACATGTCATTTCTTGCAAAATTGCCCACAACAACCCCAGTAATGACTGCTCCCCTATAAACACATTGTCCCCCACCTAAATATAAACAAAACAAGCAAAAATAAATTAACCCTGCTCTTTTCTTTTACCCACATTTTCTGTGCTGAGTTAGTTTCTATCCTCATAAATTACTAGATTACTAAAACTTAACTCCCCCTAACAAAAAGACAAAACCAGAGCTGAATTACTAAAACAACCAAAAAAAGCCTGCCCTTCAAGAAAGAAGCTCCTGACGAGAAAAGGACAGCACGGGGAATTTCAGTTTTGTTGCACAGCTCCAGCTCCCCTACGCTACTCGTGCTCCTCACATGACCCACTAACTCCTCCCCCAAGCAAAGGTTCCCGTTACCGCCGACCTTAAGCTTACCGCCTAATCTCCCAACGAACCCAGCGGAGAACGGGATCCGACCTCGAAGCCTGTTGTTCTCCACGTTAATCTCACTCGCGGTGGCCTCCAGCCTCTTAAACTGCTCCGGGAGTTCCCCCTCGAGAAAATTACCGTCCAACCCCAGATAACACAGATTTTCCAAAAACACCCCCATAGAAGCAGGAATATTACCGACAAGTCCAATCCTTGACATTCCAATCCCCACAATACCCTTCAGAGTCTCCCAAATCTCCGGTATTTGCCCTCCGAGAGCGTTCCCGCTCAAATACACCTCCTTTAAACTCACCATCCCGCCGATCGCGGTCGGAACACCGCCGGTGAGCTTGTTAAAGCTCAAATCCAAGAACTCGACGTTCTTAAGCCGGCCGATTTCGACCGGCACCGGTCCAGAGATCCGGTTACCGCTCAGATCTAGCTTTACAAGCTCGCTCAACCGCCCAATCTGAGTCGGAACACCGCCCGATAACCGGTTACCGCTCAGATCGAGAATCATCAGCTGGTTCAAACTTCCAATGCTCGCCGGAATCGGTCCACGCAAGCGATTTCCCGATAGAACCAGCTGGCTGAGATTCTGTAGATCTCCGATCTCGATAGGGACAGAACCGGAAACGGCCGAATTTGTAATGATTAAGCGCCTGAGATTAGAGAAATTACCTATCGAGCCACTGATTCGGCCGACGAGAGCTGGATTATTGATGAAGACGATCTCTCTCATGGTCGACGATAGATTCTTCAAGAAGCTTGATTCGAAGTTAGTTTTGGAGGAGGAGAAGCAGTTGTAGAAGAAAATCTTGCGGAGAAATGGGAGAGCTGATAAAGAGGAAGGGAGGGTGGCGTTTTGGGAGCAGTTAGGGTTTGATGAGACGTCGGAGACGAAGCCGAGGTTGAGTTCGATGACGTGGAGCTCCGACGATGATTCGCCGACGTCGCAGACGACGCCGTGGGGCCCGTAGAGGCAAAGATCGCCGGAGTAGAGATATCGCCAGTCGGTGAACGGATCGATCGATTCGAGAGCGAGGTAGACCGCCTCTTGCTCCGCCGGACCCAGGCTGAGGTCTTCGCCGGCAGCAGAGATGGCGGGAAAGAGAAAGAGGAGAATGAGGAAGAGCGTACGATGAGACGCCATTGGAGTAATTTACGGAGATGCCACTGAGTTTGAGAGGGGTTACAGCCTACAGGGCTTTGGGTTTTATAGAAGAAGAAACAGTAAATGTCATTTGTGCCCCTTTGTCTGGGTCAGAATAGAAGCTGCATCAGGGGAGCCCAGAGCGCGCAGGGCGCTCAGACCGCAGCTTTGCAGAGAGTAGAGAGGGAGGAATTAAATGACGATAATGCCCCTAACAGATAATTTCTGCTTCGTCGAAGACGGTAATTTTCAGCCGTCGGATGTAAAGTTGTGTGAAGGGTAGAGATGTCAATTGGTTCAAGAGGTTTTCTTCTTTCTGCAAATCCTGCAATTTCTGAGCCTTGCTTGTGAGAAAAGCACGCTGATCCGCCTGCTTATTTTATTGATGGTTTTTTTTGTTTGGTTTGAATTTATTTCTTGTTTGGTGATAAATGCTTTTCTTACAATTCCTTTGTCTTCTCAGTTGTTCAGCCAAAATTAGCAAATGGCAGCCTTGAGAAAAGTAACAAGTTGAGCATGTTTGTTGTTTTAGTCACGTATAATCATCTAAATATTATCAAATAATCATGATTAATAAAATATCATATTCGCATCATTTAGGGCATGGTGTTGTAATTTATTACATTATTCAAGACTCAAGTGCACGTATTGTGAGGATTAAGCTTGATTATTGCTGATTGAAGATGATAATTTTTTATTACTAGATATAATTGCCACCATTTATTTTTGATACCATTGGAACTTTTTTGAATGAAATTATAATGGAACCCTAAAGTTTTTATTTTATGATAAATTCTTTTGTTGCCAACTTGCCAAACAACTGCCGTCTACAGTGTGGGTTTATTGGGTCAAAGATACCAATTCGAGTTAAAAGTTGAAAATAGCAACCGCATAATTCACCCATCTCCAACCCAACTCCAAAAATCCAAAATGAAGCAAAAACTGTACCAAATCTTCCTCCAACCAGACTGCAAATTCAGCACCATTTTGATGAGGTGCTACAGTGTTGCGCCAGATTTGACGCAGCACTGTAGATATGGAGATTTTGGTTTTTTCCAAGTTTGTCCTTATAATTTGTTATAACAAATCAAATATTCCAACTATGTCCCATTTTACAGTTTGTAAATAAAATGAATATTCTTTTTGGTGTAAAATTTGGTGTAATGGTTGGAGATGTAATAGTGATTTGGTGTAAAAACTATACCAATTTGGTGTAAAAACTACACCATTTTTGGTTTTTTGGTTGGAGATGCTCTTAAACTCGGCCGCTTTCTAAAGCTATCCTACTACTTATCAAATTAGCAACCATTCCCAAATTCGGACCGCCATTATTTTATTCTCAATATCATTTAATGCTCTGCGAAATAAAGTATAGAATAATTATTCTCACCCAACTTCAAATACTCTCGCCCCTAATTTGGAACGAAAATTTGACCGATTTCACAGCGCAATGGACTAAAAAGGATAAGTTAGGAAAAGTCCTAAATTTGGGGACAAATTGCACGACAAGTCATTAACTAGCATAAATTTTAGAGAGTTTGATAAATTTTTACGAGGCTTTTGAAATGTCCGAAATGAATTTTGCAAAATTCACTTTTTTAAAGATTCGACGGAAAAAAGAGAATAGAAGGAAAAGAGAGAGAAAAAAAAGGGAGAGAGTTGCCTTCTACAATTCTAAGGGCCTGTTTGGTTGTTTTTCTTTATTTTTCAAATACATCTTTCCTTTACTTTCTGATGTTTCCCTTACTTTCTTGGAAAAGTGTTTCTTGTGTTTATTTCATCATAAAACATGGATTATAGGTACTTTCCACCACTTTCATTAGTTTGGTTCATTTTAAAAAGACAAGAAAGTAGTTGAAATGTGAATTGATTCCCTTATTTTTTAGTGTTTGGTTCAAATTTAAAAAAAGAAGAAATCATGGTTGTGGTCACCATAGTGTGCTTACCACACATCAATGACGAAATCGTTGTCCAACATAAATTGAAGGGTGAACGTACCTACCATTTGAGGAACTAAATATAAAATATGAACATTTGAGGGAGGAATTTCAAAGTAACTAAAGATTTGAGGGACTAGTTTTACATTTAACATAGTAATTTACAAAATGTTTAAAGATTTGAGGGACTAATTTCAAGTACTTATGGACATTTAAGGGAGTGATTTCAATTCTCTAAAGATTTAAGAGACTAATTTTAAGTTTGATGAAGTAACTTAAAAAATATTAAATGATTTTGAGGGAATAACTGCAAGTTTATATTAATTAACTGACTAATATCAATCTTTGAGTAGTAATTTACAAAATATTTAAAAGATTTAAGTCCTCGTTTCATGAAATTAAAAGTGATAATTTTTGTTATGCTCAGATTTCTTCACTATTATCTGAATATGATATCTAAGTGTGATTAAATACAAGTGAGGGCATGGAAGAGCAACCGCTGGTAAACTATGAGGTACTTGTGTACACTTTACCCATGGACATGTCCAAACCTAGCAGATAAAGCTCTCCACCAACAGCCCCAAATTGTCAACATAATTTTGTTGTCTCCGGATAAACTTTTGACCTGCTCGATACAAATTATCTTAACTTATTATGATATTTAAATTCTTATACTATAAAGAGTTAATAGATTTAGATAAGATCATATCTATGTAGTTTCTCTGATGGATGAAAACTTTTTTAAGAAGTCTTATATTTTAAGAATTCTAGTTATAACAGAAGGGTCTTAGCCTATTCTATAAATATAGTCATAGTTCCTCCATCAGATTTAAGCCTTTTCGGGAAGGCATAGGCTAGAAACTCTTTCTCTTTTGTTCTTTATTTATGTATATTCTCAGATAATCTCTACTATCTAGACAATAATAGCTGGATGTATCTTTCAGTTTAATTTATTTTCGCTGTGTTTTCTGTTTGTATTTATTTAGATTTCAATATCTAACAAATTTTACACACATCCCTTCCTCCAAATAGAAAAAAACCCTTGGGACAGCTATGGGAGGACCGCACGTTCATCCTCACGAACCCACATTAAAAAAATCCACCGATGCCTGCTTCACCGCCCTTAATAACGACATCTCCCCCACCCCCCCCTGCGGAGGGGGGGGGGGGGGGGGG
>BQKN01066283.1:683670-695595 GCA_022839385.1 Asparagus kiusianus
ACGTGTGCCCCCGAGCCCAAAACAGGTCCTCAAAACTTTCTGCCTCCTCAAAGCCCACTTCGATGGGAGAGTATGAATGGGAGGTGATTGTAACCTAACTCCTTTTTCTCACTTTGTTGCAGCGGAAAAAAAAAGAGATTCGATTTTTAATTAGAATTTAATAGTTTTTCGTTGAAATCGGAGGTTTTGGAGAGGAAATCGGGTTTTCATTTTGGGCACGTGTTTCCCATTTCTTTGTTCTTTTTGCAAAGCAAACAACAAAAAGGTGAAGAGTTCTTGACATTTATAAGAGGTTTTCTTTGATGTCAGCTACTTTTTCGGGGTTTTCTTTATTTTTCTCCCCCAACCAAACAACCTCTAAAAAGAAAGTGAGGTTATTTTTTTAAAAAATATATAATTCAATAATTGAAGCTTTTTAGAGGAGTTATGGAAGGTGTTTATATGGACTCATAAATAGAATGCGACGAGAATCCACTATCAACTTTGTAATTGGTAAAATCAGTAAAAAGTTAATATAAAATAAATACAGGGGTCTAACTTAAAAGCTGCTAATAAAATATATTCATTTTCTTAAAAAAATAGAAGAAAAGTTTAAAGGGCATTTCTGTAATCGCAGCCTGGAGTAGGCCAGTGGGGCCCACCCCACGGAATGATGGCCTCCTTATAGAAGCGCCCAAAAGCAGCAGGAGATTAACCGGCGCTCAAAACGTCGAGCCAGTTTCCAATCATACGAACGGTCGCGATCACGCGATCGAAGCTCTAATCCCTCATGCGGCCGACGGTTACGGCGCGTCGATAAGCGTGAAAGGGGGCCCCACGGCCACGTGGCAGACACTGGGTGCAGCCGCCGACAGGGGGAGAAACAGCGGCTGACAACGACCGGGGCCCCAGTGGGCCGTACTGAGAATCATTTCGCCTTTCACCGACTCCGATGGCACGTGAGGGGTCACGTGGCGGATTTTAACGGAGTTAGTGGCTGGGAGGAGCTCGGTCTCCAGGGGGGCGCACTGATTAGGGTAATAAATGGGAATGGGGGATGGGGATGGGGATGCGGTTGATGAGACGTTACGGAGGGAAACGCTTGGGTTTTTAGTTTGCAGGGGCTACTCTACAGTTAGGGGGTGGGGGTTCTGTGGATTCCAATGCGCGCTTCAATTTAATTCACTAGTAAAGCTACGGTTGCGTTTGGTTAAAATTAGATGGGATAGTAAACACGTACTAAATGATGTATTTGAGTGCAACAGTAATTTTTGGCACTTGGAAAATGATAGGGGCATATCCCAACCACATCTCAAACCACACTCACTCTCTCGTATGCTACAGTACATCGGGTCCCATATGAGATTTTAAAATTTTAAAATCCCATGTGAGATCCGGTATACTGTAGCATATGAGAGAAAAGGTTGGCTTGGGATGTGATTGGGGGTGTGCCCCTAGTGCCACCTATGTCACTTAGCTATGCTATTGTTTCATAAACTTTATAGCTCCTAAGTGCTAAAAATTAGCACGTAAATATCTTTTAAGCTGTTCACAGTTAGAATACGATAGACACCGTTAATTAAGGAATCCGTTATAGACAAATATCCTGTCATAAAAGTTAATTAAAAGAGGATGGTAGGCTAGTGACAACTACGATAATAAATGGGATCTGTACAATTAAAAAATATTATGGGCTGATGACATGGAAATAGAGGAATATTTTCCCGTGTAACTAACAGAATGTATTAACGTGTTAGTTTTTTATAGCTTAGGATACTAAGTACTACTATTTACTATTTAGAGTATTTAAGCATAAATGTGATTAAAAAGCAGTGTGCCTAAGTGCCATTTGGCCATAATTTTTTTCTCACTTTTACTATGTTTTTGTTGGAGGGAGTAACCAAATATAAATCACTCAATCCAATTCGATAATTGTAATCTATCAACGTGAAGCTTATTTGTGTCTAGACAGAGTAAAATACTATTCTTACTTTCTTAACAATATATGAGTTAGTTCTTAACCAATTTAGGCAAGTGAATTAGAGGGCTCAATTATTTTTAACCCTCTAGAAGGATCATATTTATATTTTTTGGAAGTTTCAAGTTTCACATGTTAAGGTTGTGTTACCAACTTTATACAATGTATAAACTTTTGTGTTTTATTGACAAAAAGACTTAAAATAGACGATTGTGACTTTCGAAAGAGAGGAAACATACCTCAAGCCCATTGGGTTAATCAGCTGGCCTTGTCCAGCCCATTTTACTTATCGCGCCTTTTAAATCTGTCGCGAGGAAAGTAACTTACTTAATTTGGCCATCTATTCTATCATGCGATTCAGGCCCGTTGCCTCATCAAGTAGCATTTGTTTTAGGGGAAATTGCTTCTAACCCCCAATTTTCTTATAAGTATTCCACCACCCCTCACCCCCCCCACGCCCCCTAAAAAAAAGAAAACTTTTTCAAAGCTCTCAAAACCCCCCAAAGCAAAGTCATAATCCCTTGAGCCCCCAAACACAAAACTCAAGAGTTTAAAACATGTGAAGACCACAATACCCCCCCCCTCTCTCTCTCTCTCTTTTCATGATGTTACTGTGATGATTTAAAATTGGTTTTGGGGGAAAAAAATTCTAGTTCACTCTAAAAAATTTTAACGACATCGACATCAACGGTGAAACTTTCCCGGAGTTCGTTCATGAGGCGAAGAAAACTGTGATCTTGAAGACGATGATGACGAGTTGCGACGCCAACCTCCTTAAGTTTACATATTGTTGTATTTTTTTAAACCGATGACTTGAGATTAAAGTATAATATGTAAATTTATATATTATTGTTATTTCACTGTAATAACTTTGTTGTTAAGCTTATGAGTTGGTGGTGAAGGAATGTTACGTGTTGGTTTTGAAGGTTATGAGTTGGTTGTGAAGTTTACGAGTTGGTTGTCAATGTTACGAGTTAGTTGTGAAGGTTACGAGTTGTTACGCGTTGGTTGTGAAGATTACGAGTTGTTTATGAAGGTTACGAGTTGGTTGTGAAGATTACGAATTTGTTGTAAAGTTGGTTGTGAAGGTTATAAGTTTGTTGTGAAGGTTATGAGGTGGTTGTCAAGGTTACACAGTGATTGTCAAGGTTATGAGGTAGTTGTAAATGTTACGAGTTGTTTGTGAAGATTACGAGTTGGTTGTTAACCTCGGTAAGGAGTTGGTTGTGAAGGTTAGTTAACAACAATCACAATCAACTCATTGTCGATGTTCACAACCAACTCGTAACATTCACAAACAACTCGTAACCTTCACAACAAACCCATAAACCCATAACCTTCACAACAAACCCATAAACCCATAACCTTCACAACTAATGTATAACCTTCACAACCAACTCGTATCCTACACAACCAACTCGTAACATTGACAACCAACTCGTATCCTTTACAACCAACTCGTAACATTGACAACCAACGCGTAACCTTCACAACCAACTCGTAACATTCACAACCAACTCGTACCATTTGGCAACCAACTCGCAAACTTCATAATCAACTCATAACCTTCAAAACCAACACGTAACATTCCTTCACCATCAACTCATAAGCTTAACAACAAACTCATTACGGTGAAATAACAACAATATATAAATTTCTTAGGAGATACAATATACAGTTTGAAGATATATTATAGATTGGGATAAAAAAATAAGTCATATATAGTATTTTGGGTGTATGTGCATTTATGGAAGTGAATGAGTTAATTTAAGAGTAAATATTTGGGTTAAAAGACAAAAACCACTTCTTTTCTTTATTTGGCTTCACTTGTCTGAATAAAAGTTAGGAAAAAAAAGAATAAAGGTTTCACAACAACAACAACCAACAACCACCACCAAAAAAAAAAAAAAACAACCATAGTTTTAACGCTCAATACAGAACTCATAAAAAAAATATAAGAGTCTGGCAAGTAAATGGTCCAATTCGTATACTTAGCCTGAAATAAAAATGCTTCACAAGATACATCTGACGAGAAGAACACATAACTTGTTAGCAAAAATTGTACTCGAAGTGTGGACGAGTCAGGCGAGCTCGAGAATCCCACGCAGGCGAGCTAGGCGAGCTCGAGATCCAGAGTTGCAGGCGAGCACGGTCCAGGCGAGCTTCTGTCAGGCGAGATCTAGTCTGGCAAGTTTTGGAGCAGGCGGGCTCCACCCAGGCGAGCTCGAGGGCATGTGTTGCAGGCGAGTTCGGGGCTTGAGTTGGCGAGCTCGAGCGGGCGATCAGTGACATGCGAGCTTGTGGTGGAAATCCAGGCTGTCGATAGCCTATCGACAGCTCAGCTAGGGTTTCCCTATAAAAGGGAAACCCCTGGGTGCGGATCCGATGCTTCTTCCCCCTCTCTCTCTCCTCGCGATTTCTGGCGATGGCTCTCTCCCTCTCTCCTCTCCCACTCTCTCTCTCTCTCTCTCTCTCTCTTCTCCCGTGCTCACGTGATTGGGAAGGAAATTAAAGAGAGAATTTATTGAAGAGAGAATTAAAAGGGGGCATTTAAGAAGAGAATTTGTTACTGTAGCCACAGTAATAAATTAGTATTTATTGAGAGATCTCAGTTTGAGATCTGCTGTAAGTTTGTAATTTCTTGTTTGATTAATAAGAAATTTACCGTGTGGCTCCCGAGGACGTAGGTAGTTGCCGAACATCGTTAAATCTTGCAGTATTTTCTTTATACTGCGTTTCTGCTGTTTTAAGGATTTTGGCATAAAATTTCCTAACAAATTTGGCTTACCAAACTAATCAAACCCTACTAGAGGGTGATCAGAGTCAATGGACTGATGCCTACTAGAGGGTGATCAGAGTCAATGGACTGATGCCGTGAGAACTTATCTTTACTGTAGGATAAGATCACTGCACTTGCTTGCATAACCCTACAATGGAAATCATAACTATATTTGTTTGATTAATAGTTTTGTTGCATTTCTATTTTCATTCATACGAACAATTACTTTCATTCACTTCTATGACTATTATGCGATACAAGTTAAGTTTTTATTCACAAGTATCGCAGTATCGCAACTGTTTTAATACATGCATACCATTTTAATGTTTTCCATTCAGCTCTAGGACTATTATGTGATAGAAGTTAAGTGTTTGGCTCAAAAGGATTACATTGTTGTGTTTCTGTTTTCATTCATACAAACCATTAATGTTTTTCCATTCAGTTGTATGATTATTACGTGACAGAAGCTAAGTTCTAGTTCGCAACGATCATACATGTCGCGTAGGTTTTCATTCTTACAGACCATTATATTTTTCATTCAGTTCTTTAACTATTATTCAATGAAAAGACTTTAAAGTGTACTTTTATGTTTCAAGCTTTACTTGTATGGAAACCAGTAAAATTTTTCAGTCAATTGTTATAATCGTTAACAGTTTCTACCAATAGATTTTAAGGTTAGTCGATCTCCAATTTTGTAAATTCCTTTTTCATATCTTTCTTCTAAAAGTTAATTATAGTTGAAATAGACATATGCAAGTATGGTTCAGCGATACTATGCTTGCCATCTTTAATTAATATAAAAAATAGGATACTTCTTTAGAAAAAGACTCGAGAAAAAATTATAGGACCATAGTTCTCAGACTGAGCTTCATATGAAACAATCTATTTTCTCTCAGGATAAAGCTATAAAAGGAATAAATCACAGCACTGTAGTATTGCTAATCATACCTGGAGTTTACATAGAATGACGTCGAATATAAAGGGGTCCTTCTCTAAGAGCTCAGTCTGTAAAAAACACAAACATAAAACATAACAGTTTGATAAGAATGATTGGATTTCATTCAGAAGATTGAAGCAATAACAAACTCTATTAGGAGAAGTAAACGAAACAACAAATAATTATAAATTAACTGAGGAGAGCAAAAATCTATAGGAGGATCACATAAAGACCATATAAAGATTTTTCTGATAGTCTGCTAATGATTTTCACAGTAGCAGTTTATCGGAACACTTACTTTGTCAACACTCAACAGAGCTTGGCTGCACCTCTTAGCTTCTTGATACAAAGGAATCTGCAGCAACAAAGAAAAAGGGATATTTCGAGTAAAGTGGAGATTCTTCATACTCAAGGCCTCATTCAAACTGGAGAACACCAACTGGGTAAGTCTTATAATGTAAAATCAATCCTTTTATTCAGTTGTTGAAAAA
The DNA here is from genome assembly GCA_022839385.1 of Asparagus kiusianus. Lineage (NCBI taxonomy): Eukaryota > Viridiplantae > Streptophyta > Magnoliopsida > Asparagales > Asparagaceae > Asparagus > Asparagus kiusianus. Next base: position 689,835 of record BQKN01066283.1, read on the forward strand.
GTCTTCATTTAGCAAAATCGGAATCATAAAGTCTTTTTCAAAACAAAATAGAAAAAGATAACAGAGATCAAGGGTGAAGATTATAATGGTCTTAAAAATTTATTGGACAAGAGGATAAATATAATCATATTATTCAGAAAAATGATACACCTCTAAAAAGGCAAATGCAACATCAACAATGCTTCCTTCCATAAGTTTCCCCAATTCATCCAGCACCAAATGCATCTCTCTTGCAAGTGCATGATAAGATGAACCCTCAACCCCAAATTCATGAACAACCCCCCTGACCTCAATCCAACTCTTCCCTTGAGGCTTACTCTCATCCTTTCTCGTCGATTCTCTAACAGACACTACATCATTCCACTGATTTTTATCCGCAAACATATTAGACAAGAGTACACGAGCTCCTCCATGATAGGAGCAACTCGATTCAATTTTCTCCATAACAAGTTTTGCCAAATCTAGATCTCCGTGAACTCTGCAAGCGCTCAACAAAGCCCCCAATATCACCAAGTTTGGTTCCATTGGCATATCCGAAACCAAGCCATATGCACGAGCAAGAAGCCCAGCTCGACTGAAGAGATCAACCATACATCCATAATGCTTGAGCTCTGGCTTTAAATTGAACGCTTCCATTGACTCAAAAATTTGAATTCCTTCATCAACTAACCCTGAATGGCTACAAGCAGTGAGAACTGCAATAAAAGTAGTGGAATCAGGCACGATGAGCCTTTTCTGCATCCGGGAGAACAAATCAAGTGCATCGTTACCAAGCCCGTGTGAAGCTAACCCTGTGATCATAGCTGTCCATGAATGAAGATCTTTGTTTACTGTGCAATGAAACACTTGCCAGGCAGAAGTTATGCTTCCACATTTCGGATATGAATCAATCAACGAGTTACGAATAAAAAGATCATGATCCAACCCGACTTTCTCTATATAAGCATGTAAGCTTTTGGCTACATCCAAAGAGCCTAAACCGGCACATGCTGATAAGACTGAGACCATCGTCGCAACATTAGGTCTAACGCTCGAATCCTCTGCCTGAACCCTCATATTTTTGAAAACATCAAGTGCTTTTAAATGGCAATTTTGGGCAACTAACCCCGATATCACCGCAGTCCAAGTAGTTACATCTCTTTTAGGAATTTCATTGAACAAACGTAAAGCATCATCGAAAGCCTGGCAGGCGAAATACATGCTAAGCAGTGAAGTTTGCACAAATGGGTCAACCCCAAATCCAAAAATAAACACATGGGCATGGACTAATTTTCCAATATTAAGATTGGGTGTGACAGAATTCAGCGATTTAATCAAAAAGGGAAATGTATGCTTATCGGGAAATATTCTTCTCTCAAGCATTTCAACATACAGCTTCAAGGCAGAAGATGGGTTAAATTTAATCATAGTATTGAATGAGAATGCATTGGGATTCTTCATTTCGGTAAAGATCAAAGAGCTGAAGCTTGGGTCAGGAGGCAAGAAACGAGTAGAAGATTGAAGAATTTGGCTAGAAACGAAGGGGTTTTGAAAGAGGCCGGAGACTAATGAATAGGAGAAAATGGGTTTGAGGCAGCGATGGGGAGAGCGTTTGTGAAGGAGTTGGAGACGAGGGTGTTTTCGAAAAATTTGATTGGTGGAGACCCAAGATGGGGATTGAGCTTGAGAGGAGAAATGGGGTGATGAGGAGATTGAAGAGCTGAGATTCCAAGGTTTTCGAATCATCAGATACGTTGGCTACAACAATTTTAATCATTAGATTAATGGATCTTAGGTTAATTTTGATGTAGAGATCTAATCTTAATTTTCAGATAAAACAAACTATTACTGACTCTATATATCGTATGAATTATAGTTTTTCAATACTATCTAGTTCTGTCATATATATTTTGTATCTTCATGTATATCTAGTTATATATCAACATGCATATTCGTATCCTTATCTGATTTTAATAGGGGTGCAAACGTTTCAAGTATGACACGGATATGTTACTTATCTTATTCGAATTCGCTTACCAATTATGGATACGGATATGATTATATATATGACTCAAGTAAGAAAATTTTATTTCTATGACTGTAAGAAAATTTTATTTCCATATCCGCTAGGGCTTGTTTGTTTGAACAGAAGTACTTATGAAGTAGTTGAAGTAAAGAAAGTAGATGATATTTGTATGTAGGAAAATTGCAATGAAAAGGACAAAAGAAAATTGAATTGAATTCCTTTAATCTCGGTTACAATTCGATTACAAAAAAGAGGAGAACGAACTTGGTTCTCCCCTTTGTTTAAAACTGAGTTCTTCACAGTGACGATGGAGTGCCTCCCTCGAATGCTCGCGTCGAGTTTGCTCTCCGTTGACGATCCGACGTTTTGATTCACTGGAACGATGTTGTGACGCCCCTGGGTTCACACAAGGCTGCAGTCCGAGGTAAAACCAGGAATGTCAAACCTGCCATGCACCACACCGTGCAATAACACGTTTCACCATCACAATTAATATCTATCTAGTAGAGTCAATAACAGGTGTAGGTACAAAGGCAAGTAAAAGATAATACACAAAGGGCTGATGAAATAATAGTGACCAAATAAATGTCTCATCATCTGACAAATGGAGTTACATGATCAATGTCTGAATAAATAAACTGGAGAAATCATCAAGTCTCAAATACAGATATCTGACAAGAATAAATAAGGCACTCAGCCTTTACAAATTCTAGAACAATACCCTCGAATGTCTAACCATACTACAGTGGAGCTCAATAACATAATACATAACTAGAAAGCGAGCTGAACACTAAAGTAGTCCGCTCTCAACCTGTGACACTCCGTGCTCCGGGCTCGTGACCTGAAATGGGGGAGGGACAACGAGCGTCAAAGCGCTAGCGAGTAACATCACAACCAACCCCAAGGGAAGAGGGCTCGTTGCATAAGAAAATACAGATAATATAGATTAGATCTAAATCATTGATCTCACTAAGGAGGGTTTTAGTATTTAGAGGTTTATAACACGAGAATAGGTACGTCGAGCGAAATAATCCAAACAAGGAAACCCTCATGTATATACCTTATATCTCAAATATATAAACTCCTAAATACTAAACCCGAGGTTCGAATACTGTGACAAAAATAGAAGCAAAACAACCAACACCAGAGTATAATAACTGTGCTATGACATAACCAACATGAATATCATATTACTATTTACATGAATATCATGACAAAATCTGCATAAGTGTTATACCAAAATCTACATGGTCATCATGTTGTGAAATGTAGTATAATAATCGCCTACAGGGTTATGATTCATGTCCGAAACACGAACTAGCTATCGTAGTTATCCAACTCATGGATTAAGTGTCAAATTGTCCAACACGAGGACTGAGAGGGATTATAGTCCAACACGAGGACTTCTATGGATTATAGTCCAACACGAGGACTGTAGAAATAGTAAAAGATCGCTACGATACATATAGTAAAAATCTATTTGTCAAATTCATAACCGAATCAGTGAATATGTCCCAAGTTTACACCCTCAGGTCATCTATCATGCATGAACACATAGTGGGGCTAATTACCATGGTCAGATAATCCAAACAAACCCCCGACTAGGAGTAAAAATACTCAAATACACAAAAACTGGAAGTCTGCAACAGAGTATCGCCGGTCGACCGATCCGGTCGACCGAACTCGGATACAAAAATTTGGCGGTCGCCCGCCAGACGCATCGGTCGACCGAAAAATCGTCGCGGTCGACCGAAATATTGTCGCGGTCGACCGAAAAGTTGTCACGGTCGACCAAAATCCCAATACGAACTCAGCGGTCGACCGCGTCGGTCGACCGCCGAGCGAACAGAACCCAAACTGGGTTCTGTCAGCTGTTAATCCTGGAACAACAAAAATATGAAATCTTGCGATACATGGGTCTTGATAATTATGGGATCATACTGAAAATACCAAACCACTTCCAAATCTTGAAATCTACATTCCCAAGGTTTTAAATTCTTGAGAAACTAATCCAAATCGTTTTAATAGCTTTAAAGATGTTTTAAACTTTTTTAGGCAAAAACTCAGATCTAGATCTCCTTTAATAGAACATGGGTGAGTTTTTAAAACATATAAAGCCCCAGATCCATATTCTATAATGTAGTAAACTATTAGCTAAACAAAATACGAATTTGGCTCCATAAATTCAATGAAAAACTCAGTTCTTGACATTTAAATCAAAAGGGTGGGGGTTGGGCGAGAAATTACTCGCCTTGGGTGCTGAGGGAAGCCCTAGATCCGAAATAGGTTGATCCCCCTTGCTGGAAATCCCAGATCCCGCTGAAAAAATCTCCTAGAATGCTCCCAGATCCCAAATCCAGGTTAGGGTTTTTGAGGAAGAAGAGAGAGGCTAGGGTTTACGTTTTGGGGCTGAGGGGATCTCTCCTGGGTTGAGTTGGTATAAATACCAACTCCCCAACCCGACCCGAAACCCAATAACCCAACAACTAAAAAACCCGAAATCAAAACCTGGCAACCCCTCTGATCGCTGATCGGTCGACCGCGCTGGTCGACCGATCAGCACAAAAATGCCTTCTGCTGGCATTTTACATGCTGGCCATTTCTCAAACGATTTCTCTCACTTGTATATACCCGTTGGGTTCCCAAACACTGATAAACATATATATCTTATATTTATGTGGATATTCATCCAAGGGAAATTATTTACTATAGATAATTCACACATATGTATATATATATATTATAGAAATTTTCGGGGTTTTACATTCTTCCCCCCTTAAAAGAATTTCGTCCTCGAAATTTGGAAATCATACGAACTTTGCAAAAATGAACTCTTATATATCCTTATTGAGATATTTACACTTAACGATCTAAAATGATAATATTCTCGCTCAAATCCTAATCTAGTGGAACTAGTACATCGGGCGAAAAATCCAAACAAGGAACCCCCCATATATATACCATGTGTTCCAAAAGATTAAAATTTAAGCGATAGTATCTTCATTATAGCGTTAAATGTAAACATAACCAAAGGTATGCACATAAGTTAAGACATGAAATCAAAACAAGAATTTATTTACCTGCTCAACCAAGTGTGGGTAGTCACGACACATGTCCTCCTCGCGCTCCCAAGAAATCTCCTCGATGCCTCCTCGGTTCCACTGAGCTTTTACCAAGGGAATTACCTTGTTCCTAAGCCTCTTGTCCTCTCTGGCAAGAATGCAAACCGGAATCTCAATAGTAGTCAAATCATCCTGAAGCTCAATCTCCGGTGCATCCAATACTCGCTGCTGCTCCTCATTATGCAAGTGCTTCTTGAGCATAGAAATATGGAACACGTTGTGTATACTAGACATAGATGCGGGGAGATCTAGTCTGTAAGACACGGTTCCAATGTGTTCTAGAATCTGGAAATGTCCAATATATCTCGGTGCAAGCTTCCCTCGCCTCCCGAATCGCTGCACGCCTTTCATAGGCAACACCTTAAGCATAACCAAATCTCCAATCTGAAACTCTAGTGGTCTTCGCCTCTTATCTGCATAGCTCTTCTGCCGACTCTGAGCGGCTAAGATCCGTTCTCTGATCAAGGCTACCTTCTCAGTAGTATGCCTCACTAGCTCTGGCCCAAGCATCAAGCTGTCCTCCGGCTCGGCCCAACATATCGGTGATCTACAAGGTCTCCCATACAATGCTTCATACGGGGCCATACCGATCGTCGCTTGATAACTATTGTTATAAGCGAACTCTACCAGTGGA
>BQKN01066283.1:712823-731356 GCA_022839385.1 Asparagus kiusianus
AACTTTGTGGACTTATCATCCTATTGACGAGGATTGATAAGTTGATTTGTCAGAGGTTTAATGTTAACGTGACAGGATAAATGTGTACTTGTGACTTGCACAAGGTCTTGGGAATTAGCGTCTCGCTGGGGAGATTTGCTAAGTGAGTTTTATCGCCAGAAGCGATGAGTTTTGATATTTGTGATTTGAATAAGATTTTGAAGACTTAATGTCTTGCTGGGGAAGATTGCGATTTGAGTAATTTTAAGGACCTATCATCCTATTGACAAGGATTGATAAGTTGATTATCAGAGGTGTATTGTTAACGTGACAAATTGGGAGTGATGCAAGCTGCATTCATATTTTGTTGGGGTGATGATCGTCAGAAGTGTAATGTTAACTCGACGATATGAAAGATTCGTTACTCTTAATCCAATGGATTCCAAGTAACCAACCCCCAGTCTTGATTAAGACTTAGCAGGGGAATAAAAAGAGGTAGACAAGGCACATCGCCTAGTGAGGCACTATCCATGAAATCGGAATAGAGGCACATCACTAGGTAGGCCATTATCTGATGAGTTTGACTATCAGAGGTAATCATTAACGTGATAGTTTTGATAGATCCGCCATCCTACTTGAAGAGGATTGGTGGGGGAATTTGGAGGGAGTTGACTATCAGAGGTAATCATTAACGTGATAGTTTTAGTGGACCTGTCATCCTATTGAATAGGATTGGCAAGTTGATAGACTATCAGAGGTAACTGTTAACGTGATAGTTTTGTGGACCTGCCATCCTATTTAAGAAGATTGGCAAGTTGATGGACTATCAGAGGTAACTGTTAACGTGATAGTTTTTTTGTGGATCCGCCATCCTATTGAAGAAGATTGGCAGGAGAATTTGGAGGGAATGGACTATCAGAGGTAATCATTAACGTGATAGTTTTAGTGGACCTGTCATCCTATTGAAACGGATTGACAAGTTGATAGACATGATAGTTCTGGTAGATTTTATAGTTGACAGAGGTATTTTATTGAACGTAACAACTCAAAAAATTTATTATTCATAATCCAATGAACTATAAATAAACCAACCCCAAGTCTTGAACAAGTGCAAGGGGGAAAAAGGGTAGACATGACACATCGCCTGGTGGGCCACTTTCTAACGAGTTTGACTATCAGAGGTAATTGTTAACATGATAGTTATTGGACCCGCCATCCTACTGGAAAGGATTGACTTCAGCAGCCGTAGTATCTTCCGGTTCAGATTAGGAAGAGTGAGCTTGGTTCGATTGCTCAGGAGAAGATTGGGCTTGGTCCGATTGCTCAGGTTGATCCTGCCTACTTTGTTCTTCAGCTTTGATCCTGGCAATAATCTTTTGAGCCTGTTCGCCTTGAGAGATTAGTTGTCTCCAGGAACGGCATTCTGCAACTCCTATTCGGGCTAGGACGTCGGTCTGCAAGTTGTGTCGACAGGTCTCTACTAAGGTAGACTGTGTCATACCTGACGAACTCCGGAGAGCCATGGTTTGAAACCTCTTGACGAAGGCTTTGACGGACTCCCTCTTCTTCTGCGTAGTGGTAAGAAGGGTATGGATGGAGACTTCTGTATCCTCTTCAAAGAATCTTGATAGGAAGAGTCTCTCTAGATCTGCCCACTTTTGGATACATCCTGCAGGTAGTTTCCTGAACCATTCAAAGGCAACTCCCTTAAGGGTGCCAATGAACAATCGAGCCAGTATGGCGTCGTTTGATATCACATTCCCAGTCTGTGACTTGAAATGATAGATATGTTGGTTCGGTAATCCCGTGCCGTCAAAAGTTTATAGTGTCGGGACCTCGAATTTTGGAGGATAAGGGGCTGCATCCCATTCGGCAGGATAAGGCCTGGTAACTCCCTCATCTTGGAGCTTGCTTCTGTTAGCAATGATATTTAGGCGTGCTTCCAATTCCTTGATTTTAGCCGACTGAGGATTTTGCTCATTCTTAGCTTCTCTTCCTTCATCAGAAGAAGATTCTAGGTTATAGGCTTCTTGGTCAAAAGCCGTGTCATCAACCATTTTTCCCTTCCCTTTGCTTGTGTGAGGACGGGACGAAGACGTTCTCTCCCTTCGGGAAGATTCTTGCCTGAGTGGCGAATCTGTCTTCTGAGATTTGGCCTTGTCTGCGACGAGTTGAGTCAACAGGGCCAGGAGTTCATTGATGGCCTCTTGCTGAGATTTGAGCATGGCCTCCTGCTCATCAAGCCTCTTTGCGAGATCTTCATGGTTTCCCGTCATATAAGTGGAGCTCTCATGTTCAACAAAAGAGCTTGATGATTGGGACTCTGCAATGGCTGAGTGTTTATCATCGGAATTGGTTCCTCTGGCTAACCTCCGATAGTTGACAGGGGGAATGGCACCTGTTCGCGTCCGAGTGCGTTGGTAGACTCATTCAAACTCGTTAGCGATTTCTCTAACAGTCGGTGAACGACTTGTCTCAGAATCATCGGAACTAGGACCCGAGGTTTTCCCTCTGCCGATCACATTGATAGTGACCCCAGGATATTCGGTCTCTGAAGACTTCTTCCTATGAGAACGTCGTCGTTGGTCGAGCAAAGCAACGTTCATAAATTGGTCGAACACCAATTGTTTGGCCGCATATAGACAGCATTGACATTTCGAGAGGACCGTAGGAATGACTGGTTGCATCGGTTTTTCTCTCGATTTGAACTCTCTCAAGTATGTTGTAAAGACTCGAGAATTTCTTACTGATTGTGAGGTTTGAATTGGAACCCCCAGTCCATGATTGGACAGGACTGGCTCTTGGTGAACATGGACCTGGTTGAGATGCATTGAATCCATGAACTTTTTATATCCGCCCCTCAACCTAGTCGCGCTACGCAGAGTATTCGGCGGGGTTCGGGGCAGCGCCCTGAAGCTCCACGGTATACACCAACTTCTGTATTAGATTTGGAACTTGGGACGCAAAGGTCGTGTTTGGCACTTGAGACGCGAGGGTCGCGTTTGGCACTTGAGACGCGAAGGTCGTGTCTGGCACTTGGGACGCGAAGGTCATGTCTGGCACTTGAAACGCGAGGGTCGTGTCTGGCACTTGGGACGCGAGGGTCGCGTTTGGCACTTGAAACGCGAAGGTCGCGTTCTTCATTGTCGACGCGAGGGTCGTGTTTTGACTAGGAAACGCGAAGTTGAAGTTCGCGTTTAACGATGGCTTGAGGTCCGCGTTTTGGCTGTAAAAGGCACCATTGAGGGCCACGTTCAGTCTGGTTCTCGCGAGCTTTAGTCTCCTTAGAAACTTTGTGGATCTTACGCATAGCCTTGGGGCTAAGGGATCCGGAGGAGATAGCCTCCTCAAACTTGGCTTGATCAAACTCTACCACGAGATTTTCGACGGTTGTTCCAATGAGATGACCATCGAATTGCGCCACCACTTCTTCATCAGAGAAGCTTGTCCCCAGCAGAGTCGCCATCTTTTGCATGTAGGAAAATTGCAATGAAAAGGACAAAAGAAAATTGAATTGAATTCCTTTAATCTCGGTTACAATTCGATTACAAAAGAGAGGAGAACGAACTTGGTTCTCCCCTTTGTTTAAAACTGGGTTCTTCACAGTGACGATGGAGTGCCTCCCTCGAATGCTCGCATCGAGTTTGCTCTCTGTTGACGATCCGACGTTTTGATTCACTGGAACGATGTCTTCTCCTCACGATTTGACGTTGTGAAGAACTTGCGTGGCAAGTTTAAAACTCTTGATGAGTTGATAACTCTGAACGAGTTTTGAAGAACTCTGTAAAAGAGTTGTTTTGAACCGAAAATCGGTTGTAAGCCAAGGATGATGAAACTCCTTGTTGCCGAACGTTGAAGATGATCTTCCTTGGAGGATGATGCCGATATCCTCAAAAGCTTTCCTAATGATCTCTCCTCTTGCTGCCAAGAAATTCCCAGATCCGAGAAAATGCCAGCCTTCAATGGTCGATCCGAGTCCAGAAAATCCAACCTTTAACTCAGTTGAGTTTACTCCCTTCTATAGGGGATTAAGGGGGTGTAACTGCCCTCTAAATCCGCTCCTAAGTGGGCGTGATTTTCTCAGATCGTGGGAAAAACAGTTCCTGCAACCGTTCAGCTTGTGCTTGAACGAGTCAAACGCCCACGTTGGCGTTCGGGACCCCAACTCCTCGTTTTAGACTGGAGACGCGGAGTTGGGTACCTGCTGGACGTTAAAAAACGTGGGTCCGACCCCAGCGTTTTAATGTTGTAACGCGGGTTCGACCCTCGCGTTTTGATGTTGTAACGCGGGTTCATCCCTGGCGTTTTGATGTTGTAACGTGGGTTCGACCCTGGCGTTTTACTGTTGACACACGGGGAGGACCTCCGCGTCTTGCCTTGAAGAGATTATCACCAAGTAATCTCTTTTTGTCATAGCGTTGCAAAGATCATTGTCTTGTAATCTTCGTCTTGGCTCCTTGAGAATATGAGAGTCGTCAGATTGTAACTCCCGATGTTGATTGTAAATGCTGTTGAACTAGAGCTCTCATCGGTTGTCGTGAAGGTCGTCAGATTGTAACCTTCATCGATCTACGTGAAAGTCTTCAGATTATAGCCTTCTGGAAGTCGTCAGATTGTAACTTCCATCATCGGTGTTTGATGGGGGATAAGCTATCTATTGTGATTTTTAGACAGCCTACAATATTTCTGTTACTTTCAAACAAAAAAAAATTGTTTCCTTGAAAAACATACTTCCTATATTTTCTTAAACGCTGATGTGGCGCTTACCTACTTCCTAAATACTTTTCCATCCTCAAGGCTCAGAACTAGCTCGGAAGTTAGTGAAATGTGCATTAATTAGGAAAATAAATAATTTTCTTATTAATATTTCCTTTATTAATTACTTATAACAACTTTTCATTGCTATCCTAAAAAAACTGAAGATTAAGAACTATTATTTCCACTACTTCAAAAAATATTTGAAACAAACAAAAAAGTATTACTTCCACTACTTCCTACTTCATAAATAAAAGTTACTTCTTTGATCTATTTCCTACTTCGGATATTTCTATCAAACAAAAAAGGGAAAAGATGAACAATAAATAAATGAAAAAAATGATATGAGGTTGCTGCTCATATTGCAAAATGAATTTTTCTAACAATCGCATTTGTGCAGTCCAAGAGAATGAAAGATAGAGAGAAGAGATGTAATAACAGAAATTAATACAAATTAGGAAAGACCCACTTGTTTTTTATTTCTCTCTGTATCTCTCATCCCTTAATGAATGACCATAAACACCCGCTAGAAAAATCATTGCAAAATAAGCTAACAATATATACACATGTAAATTAATCCATTCTAGTTATCACATCAAAAAGCATAGTCTCGTCTTTTTGTCTCTTAATAACTCATTTTATTAAATAACCTGCCACTTCACAGCGATCAAACCTTGAATAAATTTCACAATACTAAAAGGTTTTTTCTACAACGTATAATAAAGTATTTTTTTAGACAAAATACCAAAACTTTTATTCAATAGGAATGTACCACATATCGTCAGAAAATTACTTTTACTATGCTAATGACCTTGTTAGATCTCTAATGCTCCCAATAGTTGAAGGGGAAAGAAGGTTCACCGGCTACTTATATAAAGTGAGTCCTTGCCGAATATTTCATGGAATTTACCCAAACAAGAAACAACGAACATTTGCACTTGTACATTTGAATTCATAACAAAGAAACAACATGGTAACACATGGAACTTCAAAGTACACAAAAAGCAATTTATTCAAGCAATGTGCACTTCTACATGAAGAAGACGAAGAATCACATCCGAGATTTGATGAACTCCCCTTCTCACCAGACGTCAGGGCGAAGTTCGCCTGTCGCCGGAGGAGTCCACCGACCAGAGTGGTAGACGCTCTCGCCAACCTTCCACCCAGGAACGTCTTTCATGATCCTGGCCTCCTCTTCCAAGTACTTCTTCCACTCTTTGACAAATCTATATTAGTCACAAATGATACAATAATGTCAGGAGAATGATGTGAGGAGATGAGAACCTAAAGTGGAAGAATTCAGGGTGCTTACCTTTCATCTTCTTCAGCTTGAAGCATGGGAAGTATCGCTCTTCTCGCAGCGTACTTCTCTTCCTTGAGAGCCCTACACATATGGAAACATAGGGGAATGATGATTTATAAATACTAGAAGATGCATGCTACAAAAGATAACTGTACAGCATAGTTATGGCTGTGGGGAACTTGAGCTACTGACATAATAGGGCTATATGAACATGTCTGTTGGTAAAAAACCAATTACATTTAGAATCATATCTAAATCTTTTATATTCAGGCCTCCAACGTAATATTTATTGATAGAAGTAATTTTCTGCAGTGCATGTGGTTCCACGAGCACTAGAATGTTCAGCAATCAAGCTTTTCACATATCCTTACTTAACCGGTCATATCCAACTACTTAATCATTCCCTTCACGATTACCCTACGACTAAATCAAACAATGGTCATACACTTCCAAAGCAGCCATCCCATTCTAAACTCCCTTCACAAGCACCGTGGCTGTAACTGGTAATGTATGTTCAACCTTTGAGAATGGCCATCTCAATACAATATGTACACTTTATGAATATTCAGCCCCTAGTAGAGAAGAATGTCATCTTGCTGTCATGTTTCTTTTAAGGTTCATCAGTATCATTCTACCTGTCACACTGATACCTATTCTTGCAGAACATTACACACACCACAAATTGCTTTGTAATGTCAAATTGTCTAGAACTTGCATGATTAGTTCAGTTTCAAGGTTCCTATGGAGGAAGCTGTGTATATAATCTTCAAGATATCTTCCTATCAAAAGTTACATGCCTAAGGTCCTTGTGGATATACTCTTCATGATATCTTCATATCAAATGTTATATGCCTAACCTTTCCTTCATAACTATTGACCGTGATATGTCTTTTACTTCCACCCTCATTTTTGTTATTCCAACAATGATCCGGCTTATCATAACTATTAACCTTGATAAGCTTGACCTTCCACACTATTCTTGTTACTCCAGTAATAGTCCACAAACTCTTCATACTCGGTTACATACATATATGTATATAGATCTCGTCAACACTTTGCATTTTTGCATGCATTATAAATAATAAGCTGAAAGCAAATACCACATATCAACAAAAAAGCAACAGTTGGGTCTTATGGCCAACTACTGTACATCAATACATTACGGAGACAAATTTCCAAAATATACTTTACATGTTTTCACTAAGAATAGGCCTGCATGCACCACCACCACCACGAGGTCCACCACCACGAGGTCCACCACTATCGAATCAAACCTACATTTCAACTACACAAGCAACGTGGCATGCAGTTGCATAACATCTTACTGCAAATAATTTTAAACAAGACATGTTGTACAACTCTCAATCTTTTAACTGAGCTGCCAAACAAAGATATTAAACTTTGGAGCAACTTAAAAGATGGAATCAGCAGCACTTAAGCACTCAACCTACACCTAAATCCAATATGCATATTTAACTCGGGGGAAGCTGCCAGGTGGCAGTAAATACAGTAGAAACAATGTACTCCGTGGTTCTTGATGATCCATACCTGGCTCTTGACTCAAACGTCGGTCTTTCTCAACTGTCTATTTCGCACAATGATTTCCCTCACTTTTTTAATTTTGACCAGTATTATTAGAGAGGAAATAGAAGAATGGAAGATCAAAATGATGAAAATAGTAGTATATAAGGGAAAAAAATGGGGTATGAAGACATGAAGAAGGTTGAAAATATTCAACATAAATTCTAACTGCAATGATCAACAGGAGATGATTTAATCCACGTGACTTTCCATTACACCTTTGTGACTAATATTTTCTTGATAATATCCATTGGAGTTTCCAGCATTCCCATGCTTGGCTACCTCATTTCCGTTGCTCAAGGATGAGGAACCTGTATATACATGGTGATTAGATGTTTACAACTTGACATTTGACCATTCAATTCTCCACATCAATATTGTGATCAGCTTCTATACTACATCAATGAATGTGCACGATATTATCCAGTGCTTGAATGAGAATTTGTGCTACTCCAGAAGGTAGTTCAATAGGCACTAGCTCAATTGAACATCCTTTCTTCAGGTTCTGGAAGCTGCAGTAGCTAATCATTTTAGTACTGTGCTGCTCAATAACTATAACAGCCAATCTATTCTACAAAACCACTTGCACCGCACCATTTTCCAACTTCTTGCACTGAAGGGGGCCTCCATCTGAGTTTCGCTCCCTAGTTGAGCATGCCATCACAAGTAGTTTTGTTTTTTTCTGTTGAACAACAACAGATACATACACGAGTTATCATAAACTCCAACTTTTTGCACGAGATATCACTCCTAAAGGTGTAGCAGAAAGATAGTTTCTTTAGTACCCATCCTACCAATCTCCCAAAGATAGTTTCTTTAGTACCCATCCTACCAATCTCCCACTATGAATTTCATCCCAAAATTTTCTCAACCTTCTCAACATCTTCACCTCCCATTTTGGGCACCTTTTGTTCCCGCACATACCACTATTTCTTTGCGCTTCTATTATCTCCAGATTCCTCCCATCATGTGGCGAAATTCAGTTTTCTAAATGGCATTAAACTATAGGATCATTTGCACTTTGGTATCACAAAGTTATCACTTTTTTGAACTTTGATGCCCCAAATCTTCTTCTTAGTTTGGATATTTGGCACTTTGGTGCCGGTTGTCACTAGACGTGAGAGTTTACGGCAGCAAAGCGTCAAAAATAAACCTGAGGCAACGAAGTTCGAAAATGTGGCTACTTCTTGCCACCAATGTGCAAATTATCCTAAAATATATACACAACTACACTTCAGAACCTCCATTGTTTATTTTCATATTTTCCAAACAAAGCTCAATCGTTTCCGTATTCTACTTGTGGCAATCAAACGTTTTAGCTCTATATATCCCAAGATTGTCTCCAAGCTTTCTAGTTCCACAGCCAACCTCATTCCTGGAAGGACAAAAAAAAAAAAAAAAAAAAAAAAAAAAAAAAAGACACTCGTGCTTCCATGTTTTCCACTTTCGAAAATTACTTAGAACTCCTCAGATCTCCACCTAAATCACTATATCGAAAATTACTTATCTTACCATATTTGCACCTTGTGAACAAGGCACTCATTCAAAAATCCAACTTTTCATCCAAAGAAGTCGCAAATACATCAAAAATCCCTAATTATTACCATCAAAGCAACCGGTGATCCTCAAGGATCAAATCCCTAACCCAATCCCTGCTTCAAAATCCAATCAACTACTCAATTAACTAGATCAAATTGGCGATTCCTCCATAAAAGATCCAGTAAAAATTGAAAGCCTAGAAAAGAGTTATTCTGCACCTGCGGATCTTGTTGCCCTTGCCGACCTGGTACATGCCCCAAGAGAAAGCGCCGAGAGCGGCCGTGAATACGGCGACGGCGCTGGGGCCCTTGGTCGGGATCCGGCGAGCGTAGCGGACCGGAGCGAAACCGCCAGGTGGCGGTCCGTCCTGAAGGACCGGCATCTCCCTCACGCTCGCCATTCCCGGTTTCTTTCTGATCATCGCCTCCGTCATCTTCGATTTGCCTTCGGTTCGGTTTCGGTTCGGTTCGGTTTGGTTCGGTTTCGGTTTGGTTTGTTTTTACGAGAGTTTTCGAGTCAAATTAGTGAGAGAGCGAGAATGAGAGAGAGCTGGGCTGTTGCCCGCTGCTGCTGGAGGGTAAGTTAGGATAGTCCTGCGGAGGTGGTTTGGAATACCGTAGGCGACGAAGTGGGCCCATTTATGGGCCGCTCTTGGTTGGGCAAGCATTTCTTAACGAAGCCTTAGCCCAAATTAGTAAATTTAAGGGAGAAATCTCAAAAAATACCATTCTTTAAAAATTATTAGCAAAATCAACCTCTCTTTTTGGCTAGGTTATCACTGCTAGTCTAAAAGATGTTAATTTTACAAAATATAATCTTTAAAATACATAAGAGTAGAGAGTAGTAGTCTCATGTATTTAGAGGTCATTAATCACATACTAATAGTACAATGTATTTTAAAAGAATCAATTTAAACAGTAAAATTAGTAACAGCTAAATACACAAGAGTAATAATCCCATTTATTTTAAAAACTAGAATTTGCAAAATCAATCTTTTTTTGGCCGTTAGTGACGATGTGACCAAAAAAAGTTTGATTTTGCTCATAAAATTTAAGAATGATCTTTTTTGTAAAAATTCTCCTAAAATTATGACTTGAAAGAGATTGTTGATGTGCTTCCATTTTGGGCCTATTGAGGTTTTTATTGAGTCTTGTTAGCTTTTGAGATAGGTCTAGGGCCAGTTCATTTGAAAAGTGGTATATTGCAAATAATCTATCTCATTTGTACTTGTATTTAACAGTTATGAGACTTTTAACTCTTTTATTAGCACCTCTCACGTTCCATGTTTGAGGAAGAGGGGAGTTATCTGCAACTTTTCCTTCTCAAAATGTGAAGGGTGGGAAATGTCGATGGGTGATAAATGCTAGTGCAATTACAGATAAAGAGGGTTATCTGCAATTTACCTTTCTGAAGAAAAAAAAAATGCTAAATAGACCACTTGTTGTCATGACACATAATATTTTATTCAGATATCGCTTTACCTAAGTATGACTATCAATATATCACTGTTAAAGTGTTAAGAATGCTAACATCCAAGGGGTAAATTACACTAAACCCCCGTGAACTTCTAGCGTTTTGCACAAAATCCCTATGACACTAAACCCCAATAACATTTGGTAGAAGACCCCCGACATCTTTTGGATAAATTACATCAAACCCCCAATTACTTTCAAAATGCCTTTTTATGTTGTTTTCTAGTTCTAATTTTTATGGGGCTTATTTGCAAAATGCAAAAAATTATTTAGGATCTGCAAAACATCAAAAAAAGAGGGGTGGGGCGTTGAGGGGGTTAGCATGATTCTAGAAGTTTATAGGGGTTTACTGCAAAACGCTGAAAGTTCACAGGGGTTTAGTTTTAAATTTTGAGTAAAGACGAAGAAAAAGAGCTGTGCAGGATCTAGTAACGAGCTGTGCAGGATCTTATATTGTTAAAGCAAGATAGCTGAAACATAAAATGGTAAACTACATAGATAATGAATTTAAGATTTTTCGTCATTTTGAGCCACATCTTGCGCTTACTTGCCTCACAACATATTATGATATGGATAAACAAGAAATTGTGTTTAATGAACAGGGATCAACCCTTGTTTTTCTCTCAAAAAAAAAAAAAAAAAAAAAAACAAGAAATTGTGTTATCTCATTTATATGTAATAAAGTATATTAGAGTAAAGAAGAAATTTTCTAAACAAACCCATTCATATTTTTTTTTCTAAAAATAGACCCCATTGAGTTTTATTTACAAAAATAGACTCATTTTGTCTTAATCCGGTTTCTAAATAGTCGGGGTTGCCAACCCCGACTATTTAGTGTATAGAATGTTAGGGTTTAGGATTATAATTGGAGGTTTACAACCTCCTAAATAGTCGGGGTTTACAACCCCGAATATTTAGGAACCGGATTAAGATAAAATAGGTCTATTTTTGTAAATAAAACTCAATAGAGTCTATTTTTAGAAAAAAAATATGAATGGGTTTATTTAGAAAATTTCTTCTTAGAGTAAATGATACAAAAACATTTATATAGAGCCTAAAATAGGGCACTGAAACACCTTCAGGTCACAAATGAACCGCGGCAGATAAATCAGAAAACTAAACTTGAAGCTAAATGCAAGGACATAAAGAAGCAGAGTACTTGAGAACACAAGTTGACCCACAAATTTTATGTCAGATTGCAAATACTTAAAACCTGTGCACAATACAAAGAGAGTGGGGGAAGTATGCCAAAATTGAGAAAAATTTCTGCTCTTTAATTAAGGTTTCAATTCTTGAAATAACCAATCTCTTGCTAATTAAGGGTTGGACATCAAGTTGACCTTGTGTTTAGACTGCGGCGTCCCTTTATACAAGTTCAGCATAGGAAAAGTCCTATCGAGTCTCTTGACAGAATCATCGGTAAAAACATCCTTAGAAACCAACTCCCTCGCCAATTCCATAGCTTCAGCTCTATGCCCAGCGTAAGCAATTCCTTCAACAAGAAGAATGTAAGTAGTCTCGTTCGGCCTACATCCCTTCACCGTCATCTCCTCGAGTACGTCGATCCCCATATCAATCCTGTGAGCCTTGCACAATCCGAGAAGCACGGTGTTATAAGTGATCACCGTAGGCTTAAACCCTCCACTCTCCATGTCCCTCATCAATCCTATAGCCTCATCCACCATCCCATCTCTACACAGACACGAGATCAAAACGTTGTAGGTAATCTCGTTGGGGTCGATTCCCCTCTCCATCATCATCGATACCATCCCAAGAGCCTTTGATCGGTTCCCACAGTTCCAAAGGCCACCGATAAGTGCATTGTACGTGCTCGTGTTCGGAGAGCATCCTGTTTCCTCGAGATTATCCAATACCTCCAACGCGTGGTCGGGGTTTCCGCTCTTGCATAATGTAGCCAAGATTGTGTTGTAGTTGATGATGTCGGGTATGCACCCGTTTGATATCATGTAGTCCATGAACTCGATCGCCAAATCTAGCCTCCCATTTTTACAATAAGCTGAAATTAACGGGTCATAGTTGTAAGTATCGGGTTTCAATCCTTTTTCAACCATGTCCTTCAACACTTCTCTTGCTCGGTCCACCATTCCCCCGTGACACAAAGAATTGATCAGAATGCTGTAAGTTGCGTTATTTAGCTTATACCCTTTAGACATCATTTCGCCGATCAATTTCTGACCATCATCCCATCTTTTCCTACTCAAAAACCCCCGAAGCAATATGTTATAAGAGACCACATCGGGTTCACATCCTCTCGAAGGCAACGCATTCAAGAACTCATGAGCTTCATCCACAAACCCCTCTTTACACATCCCTCTGATAATCGCATTGTACGTATAGTTATCGGGTGTTAGCCCTTTTGATGTCATCTCATCCAAAAGCTTCATAGCTTCCCCTATTCCCCCGTCTAATATCGTTGCCTCGATCAAAATAGTATAAGTAACGACCGTTGGCTGGCAATCATCAGACAACAACTGATCAAGAACCTCAAGAGCCAACCCCAACTTCCCTTTGCTACAAAGGCTCCCAATTAGTATGTTGTACGTAACAATATCAGGAGGGCAATTTCTACTTCTCATCCTAGCCAACACTTTGGTGGCTGAATCGAATTGGTTGGCCTTTGTGAATCCGCTGATGAGCGCATTGTACGCGAACACATCAGGCTGGCCGTAGTTCTCAAGGGTTTGCATGACTTTAACAGCTTTATCGGGGTTCCTAGTACCGAAGAAGCCTTTGATGAGCTTTGTGCATAGGATCACATCGGGCTTGTATCCTCTATTGACCATGTATTCAAGGAAGTAGAGGGATTCATTATACTTACCGGCCTTGAAGGATCGGTTGAGGAGCTTCATGTAGTGCGTCTCTTTGGATTCGAGGTTCGGTTGGGGTTGTGGCGGCCTAGTTGATGATGAAGAGCAGAGTTTGGTGGTGGTGTTGTTGATATTTTGGTTCTTGAAAGTGAATGCTGAGGCACTGTAGGGGATGGAGGGAGTGTGTTTGTGGAGGGGATGAGAGGGGAGAGAGTTGGGGAAGAAGTCAGGCAATGAAATGGTCATTTTGAGCGTGTGTTATCTTCCTTCTTTCAGTGTTTTCTCAAGATATCACTGAGATATTTTTGAGAGGAAAAGATAACGTAAGAGATGATGATGGATTGAAGCTGAAGAAAGAAGAGAGAGAAGGATTTTACCTGAATAGTTGTGAACTTGTTATGTGGGGGATTTGTGGCTTTTGAATATGTGGTGAAAAGAAATAGTAGGTTAAGTGTTTAGATAAGGTGAAGAAGGGAGGGAATGTGTTAGCTCACTTGCTTGTTGTTTGTGGGCCCCTCAAGACAGTGGCCTCACTCTCACTTTGTTCTGTGGCTTTGATGGGCCAGGTCAGCAGCAAGTTAGCAACTGCATCTAAAAGAAGGAATTTGCAAAATAGGTCTATTTTGCAAATTTTTCCCATCTAAAAACATATATTCAGCTGAAGAGTTCAGAATTCATGAGGAAAAGCCAAAAAAAAAAAAAAGAGACTTCACAATTAATTGTAGCCAAAGCCAAATGAACACAGTTTAATCCATACAACATACTCTAGGATAAACCATTTCTTCCTTTCTAATTTTGCCGCTATGTTTTCAGTTGACCTGTGGAAGGAAAAAAAAGCTACAATTTGTAACATTATTGTTGGTGCACCCGCTCTGAATCAGAAAGTAGTAGAATCTAAGAATCTTAATCTCACATCTTCAGCAAATGCACAATACATAGCTCAGGATCTCAACTGAGCATTAAAGTGAGCCAGATTTCATTCCCCCAAAAATACCATGTTGGCAATAAACCTACAAGCAAATGAATTTTCACCATATAACTGTGAATTCTCCACGGCGCAGCGCCTTCAAAATGTTTCTTTTCACCAATCTACCTTCCAACTACAAAGCAAGTCTTATCTCCTGAAGTAGAAAGTACTCAAACAAACAAACAAAAAGAAGCAGAAGAAGAAGAAACAAGTTAATAACAATGTTTGTATCTTCAGAACTCTGCTTGAAAACTGGTGAATAACTACAATAGTACGATATCAGCAAAGATTACATAAATGATCACATAAGACCACTGCTCAACAAAATCCCCACATCAAACTGTAGTCTTATACACCACATGAAGTGGATTATAGCAGTTGCAAACATCACAAAATATTCCTTAGGATCTCAAACTAATTGTCTTTTCCTAGAATTTTAGAGATATGAGCATCTGAAGCTCGGATATCAGTACTTTAGGGGCGGTTTCTGGGTTGGAAGCAATCCAAAGCGTTTCTTCAGAAGAACTCGCTGCCTAGAGTACTTGTCATCTGGCGAGAAGCGAGCTGCGCCAGAGAGAAATAAAACAATCAGAGTACAACTCAATCATTAAACAAAGAAGGATTCACAAGTTGAGCAGAGAGCGGAAAGGATTCAAGAAGGCATTACAAGCAAGCATTTCTTAGACAAAGGGATATGAGATAATCGACAATAAGACGATTAATAAATTAAATTGAAAAGGACCCAGCATATGATAATTTAAAAATTGAAAGAAGAAAAGGCCAAATCCATGCAACTTCCATCAATACCCTGATTATTAGTACATTTTTAGGCTATTCTATGAAAGCCACCTTAAATCAGTAAGCATAGCTTATTTTTTATTTTCCGCAGAGTGTATTGGAGCTCCGACACCACCTTATTTTCTGGCAGGGAACAAATGTAGGACAAAAGGTTGCTCAAGGGTTGAGATGTCTTGAACAATCTGATAGAAATAGTGAGATTACAATGTGAATGGCAAACAGATCAAGGTCATAGATATTCAAGGGTGGATTTTCTAAAATTTAATGAAGTTGGCTTCACAAATGCACCCATTCAATTTGAAAACTAGATGCCAAAAGAATCATCAACACTCTCTTTCCAAGAGAGATCCAAATAAGGGGAGTATGACCTTGAAGAGTTTATGTTGAACTAAGTTGACCGTAAGTCTCAAGAAAAACTGACTCGTGATCTCGGCTGGGTATAAGGATACATGTGAGTCCCTTATATCTTTCATATTTTTGGAATTAATCCCTCAAATCATGGAAATTGTTATCAGGTCCTTAGGTTAATTTCAAATTAGTTCCTCAACTCATGGTGCTATTAGGTTCCCCAATTATTAACTTATTTTAAAATAGACCCTCCGATCAAGAGTAGAAGTAGCAATTGGAGAGTCTATCAAGTAAAATCTATTGTTGTGAACTATTAGCTCCAATTCTCATAAATAATCTCTCCAATTGCTATTTCTACTTGATTGGAGGGATTAATTTCAAAATAAGTCAAATTTTGGGGGACCTAATAGCAATTTCCATGATTTGAGGGCCTGATATGAAGCTAACCTAAGAATTGAGGGACTTGAGCAATTTGCATGACTTGAGGGACTAATTTCAAATTTTAAAAGATTTAAGGGACTAATATCCACAAAAAAAAACCTTGTGAATGTGCTGGTTGTCAATGCTGGTTTAAAAATGGATATGAGAAAAACAGATAAAATTGAAGAAACAAAATACTAGTTGTATGATACAAGAGTTGTCTAAATCAAACAGAGTTTCTTAAATCAAAATGTGTGAATGTGTTCAATATTTCTCAAATTACATGGCAAATTGAGAAGAAGAGAAAAACTCTTTGAATAGCTGAAGACTTCAATAATTCATGAGAATGAGGCTTGCACCATTACAAACCTAGAGACCTCTGTTTTCAGAAACCAAGATATGACAAAACACTTTATTAGCATAAAACCAAGATTCTAATTGAAGACAAAGAATCCGGTAAATTTAGCACTGTTGTAAATAGTTATATGTGCTAAACTTTATGCTTTGTAGTAAGGAGAATTTCCTCATGCACTTTTATGTAGCTGTATTGTGAATTTCATTCTTTTCAAAGAAAGAGAACGATCAAATTCCTTTTTTTTAAATAATAGGACTAATTGTATTTTATCTATATGACACTTTGTTGACAAATAACGTCCAAAATTTTCATATATTCCTCGAAGTATGGATTTTTATTTAGATCGCATACCGTTTATCATATTTGGAGCATGTGTGCATGAACCGACTCGATAAGAGAAAATGTATGTTTCAGAAATGACCAAATTCTTTGTCATAGAGAAACTTGAGGATCAAACATTAAGCAATAAGAGCAGTGCATGAATTTTGATCATCATTCTTTGCATAGCAATCCCTAGTATCCTAACTTCAAAACTTGAAGACGTCAGCTTTTTAGCATATCTAATGATTCATTTTTCCCATTGTTATATATATACCTCCTCACTTACCTTAGTCAACCTGCAGTGGCCAACAAAAAGAAGGAAAAAAGGGGGACAGAAGCACAAATTATTGTCCTTTCTTAAATCTTTTCTGTTCTTTTTGAGACAAATCTTAAATCATTTCTTTGTTCATTATCGTTTTATCCCCATATGTTTAGAAAATCATATTAAGATAATATGTGTTTTCTGCATTTTTTTATCATAGATTTCATTGATGTTTCAAATTTACAAACCATCGTAATTGTTTATATTCAACCAGAAAGGTTTTCATTCAAGGCTGTATTTGTATAATATTATGACTTAATTTGTAGCTTCTGGTAGACGATAACTAACAGGAATGAAATTATAAATTAGCATGAGCCTCGGTTAAGGGTTCTTTTACATATCTTTCTCGTTCTTCAGATACGTGTTTTGGTTATTTCATAATTAAGACAAATATTTTCTGTTTTTGTCTTCTTTAACCTCATTCATGGACCATTTTGTCAGCTATGCCAAGGGTAAATATTTTTTTAATAATCACATGATCGCAATAACTCAGTTCTGGTTCTTAACAGAATTACGCCTGCATGTCCTTTATATCACAACATAAACTTACTTTTTTTTAAATAACTTTAGAATAAAAGGAGACATATGCTAAGTGAAGCTCGAAACGATGACATAAAGAAAACTTGTTCTGCCAATGAAGCTTCTAATGCTAACATTGGGACAGTTGAAAGCCCATACCTGTTGATTCAAGTTCAAACACTTGTAACAGATTTATCAAAAACTTTGCATCCTAAAAGGATTTGCACAACAAAGAAGATCCACAAAAGTTACATTGTAAGAAAAATAGTTCATTTAGTAATCATTTCATCTATTAATGTTTTATTTTATTATTTTTTAATATCATAAAATACATCTTCTGTAGGATAAAAAGAACATCAATAAATCATAGTCAAACAGTGGAGGTTATAACAAACGTCGTGCAGGATCAAAAGGTAAGTTTTGAAATTATCTGTTCTTCCTAATTAGAATATTAATAATTCTGAAACATGTAGAGTCCTAATTAACTGTAATTTACTTTTGATTTAATTAATTAGGTATAAAAATTTTAAGCAAACAATGAATCTATCTTTTCATGTATTTGAATTTTGTCGAGGCACAGATTCTCAAGCAATCACTTTGGGAACCTTGTTTACTTGGATGCAAATATATGTTTCAAAAGAAATTAGGACCAATTATCTCACTTAAAAAAAGAAATATGATGTATTATATTAAATTTCCATATTGTACTTCTCTAGCAAAAGAAAACCACATGTAAATTCTCTTCCTTTTTAGCCTGTGTTATATTCATGTACTGTTGTCAGGCATGCATCTTAGAATTACTTTTTCAAAAACATTTTACAATATATCTTCATTCAAACTGTTAAGCAGCCTAGTATTAGGTTTATCTTACAGTGTAATTAACTTCGCAAAGCCATAATTGAAGATTTTGCTCAACAATTTCATAAAACTTGTTACATTTCCATTTTAGATCATGGTTGCTGCAAATATACGCGAGTTTCAGAAGCTGGCTTGCTACACCAAATATATATATATATATATATATAT
>BQKN01066283.1:731456-742175 GCA_022839385.1 Asparagus kiusianus
TATATATATATTCGATATACAACGTTTATGAAATTAGATAGCAGATAACTTGAAAATAATTCTATAAAGAGTTGATAACAATGCAATTTGAAAAGTATATACTTTACAACAATTATTATATATATATTCGATATACAACGTTTATGAAATTAGATAGCAGATAACTTGAAAATAATTCTTTAAAGAGTTGATAACAATGCAATTTGAAAAGTATATACTTTACAACAATTATTGGTCTTGTCATGAGCATTGTCGACAATTCCCTCAGAGTCAATCATAATTATGTGAAGAAGGAGGTTATTATCAAAAGCAATTGATGACAAGTTATTAGTTTTGATCTCAATTGCATTTAAATTCAAGGAAAGATGATCGAGAAGCAAAAAAAGCGATGTATCCTGACCTGTTTGATAACTCCAAGTGCAAATATTGGCCTAACTAATAGAACATAGCAAGAAAATTTTCACACCTTTCAGCACTTTGATTCCATATATAATCTCCTTAAGAACTGCTTGGCTAGGCTTTGAGGCACCGAAAATAGGAAAACCAACAATTATGGAAATATATTTCCATTTTTTATTTCCATTTGATCGTTTGGTTGGCTACAAAGTAATGGGAAATTAATGAGTTGGGGCCCACAAAGTACTGAAAAGCACCACAATAATGTGGTTTTTTGTGGAAATCAATTTCCACGTGTCTTTTTTCTTTTGTGAAAATAGATGGAAAACACAGACCCATTTATACGATTTTCAACTAAGGAGTAATGATGGATCCAAGATTTTAAATGTCGGATGTCGGGTTCATGTCGGATAGTGGAAACCGGGGATATGTCAGGGGACATGAAAAAATATCAGGTTGCCATATCGGATGGTGTGCATATATATAATATAAATATCACAAATAAAATCTAAACAGACATAAAACATTCTATTGTCTAAACATATAAAAAAGTAAATAACTTATGATGCTTAGGATTGATGTTGAAGGAAAGAGGTGAGAAAAGAGAACTCCGATATTAGCGGTTAAGAAAAGAGAAGATCGACCGATATTGATGTCAAATGAATAGATCGGAGAAGAGACCGATGAGATGTCGAAGGAGAGAGAGAAGATGAGCGATGGAGATTACTTCGGTATTTTTCCATTTCCCTTAACTTATCGGTTTTTGTCTTTGAAAGTAATATTAAAACAATCAAGAATTTAAACCCAAACCTAATTAGATAAACATAAACAACAAAATAAAAAAAATCAGCCAATTTTTTAGACTAAAAATCGGTCGACGTAACCAACATATCACCTGACATATCCGCCCGACATATCTGACATGTCCCCCGATATATCCGACATGAACCATGAAAATGCAATACGCATTGAAAAGCTTCATATCGTATCGGTTGGCCTCTAAATCCGACATGTCAGCCGACATGTCCAACATATGGGCCGACATTTAAAACACTGATCGAATCCAATAAAACAAAGGAAGGATGAATGAGAGGATCAAGTTGCTTTGATACACAGGTAATGCGACCCCACCTAGTATGACTAGAAAGTAACTAGTAAGCTCTCCAGGTAGGGATATTTGAGTTTAACAGCTTTACTAACTACACCACCGATTTGAACAGGTAAGAAAGTGGGTAAGAGGGAGAAAAAATAAGACAGAGAAGTGCATATCAAGACCTTAGGTTTCAATAGAAACGAACTTCATTCATCATCACCTTAGTTTTCAATAGAAACAAACTTCATTCACCATCAGTCTCTAATTGCTCAATCAGATTCAAGCTTTATATTGAATTTTAGAATGACCTTATAAGATACCATAACTTAAAACATAAAGGGTCTTAGCTGCACAGATTCAAACATTGTTTCATGTTATGCTACATTACCACCAACTTGCTTTGTGTAACAATTAAGAATAAGAATACAGATTTTGATTCTGCTGATTCAGGTGATGCCATATCTCTAAAATTTAAGTCATCAAGTTTAGAAGCCCATACATCCAAGTGATATGAAAAGAAACTCTTCCAATTGCCAAAAGCAAATAGATCACATGACAAACTATCACCTATAAAGTTAACAAACATTACATGATAGGAAGGCAGAGTAGATGAACGTTTCAAAGATTTTGTGTCAACTAGTTACAACATAATAAATCCACTAGCTCCATGATTAGTAGTAAATGCTGGGACAATGACTAAAACATTTAACATGACTTTAGTTAATTAATTTTTTTGCAAAACGATGAATACTTGCATAATTGTACATGAGAGTTTCCAAGTAACTTATGAATAAAGGAACTAAAAGCGGATAGATGGATGGCCAAGATTTGCTCTACCAGATGAAAGATCTTAGGTTTGCTTCCCATCATCTATAATGAGAGTGCCCCAAGGGATCTCATCCTACTAATTAATCAGTGTCATGTGGAAGGGACACATATCTGCGGAATTAAGCGTGTGATAAAAAAATCAGGATATCCTTGCGAATATGACCGAAATGATGTTCCTACTTACATGAGCCTCTCAGAAAATATATAGCAGTAATAAATAGTAAAGTATCATGCACTCAGGAAAGGAAAACAAAAGTGATATTATACAAAAACGACAACAAAGCCTTTATCCCAAATTATTAGGGCTGGCCATATAAATCCTATTCTTCATTCAATTGTGATGACGGGCACCTTTGCTACTTAATCATTACCATATTCTTCTTTAACTGCTTCAGACCAAGTTCTTTTAACTTAATTGGAAAGGTGATATTATAAACACATTTAGAGAAATGGAAAACTTAATTTAGCCATAGTAGGTTGAATTTGCAATGCAGAATAACAAGGAAATCCTAGAAGGAGAATTATAATATACCGGGATGAGCAGATTGTGTTACCAACCCAAGCGGTGACTCTTTCTGCAAAGATTAACCATCATCATTAACACAAACAATACTGTGAAATACAAAGACAATTCGTACAAAAATTGACAATTTTAGAAGCACCTGCTCTACAAATTTAGTAACAACTAACAATGTTACTCTTCAAATCATGTAATACAGACCTAAACTCTTATCATAATGCTAACTAATCCAGAAGCAATGGGCACTGGTATAGAAAATTTCTCATTTTGATTGAAAATCTAAAGGGAACTAGCAAAACAAAAACCTTGTACCTTGGTTGTGTAAACCTTGTCCCCGTTGTCGTTTATGTAAAATTGAAGATACATGGTGCTAATTCTGCAAAATGATCCAAATTTTGACCTGCAAAAATTGGCGAAAAAATAATAAAGATCGATCAAATTTGATGAGAATTTATTTTAGAATAATAGCATGTTCATTCTCGTCTTTGAATGAGAAAACCCTAATTTCGTTCGATGTAAGAATGAATTATACGTACCCGACCGAAGGCGCCACCGACGACCTCCACTGCTTTCCGGAGAGACTAGGGTTTAGAGAGTTCAGGGTTTCGGGGTACAATTATCACTTGGTTACTTTTCACATACGCCCTTGTTTATATATGTTATTAGTGCTTTGCGTTAATGATTTTTTGGGTTAATTTCATAAAACTCCCTGACATTTCGTGCCACTGTAAATAAACCCTTGACTATTTTAATTCCAGAAGACCCATTGAACTGCGGGGTGTTGTGGAGAATCCTTCCAAACGTTTTCTATTCCACAAAACCCTTTTTTTTTCTTTTTCCTTTTTTGGTAATCACACGGACTGCTCGTAAAATGATCGGTACCAATTAGCAAGAGAGAACTTACCGCGTCGAAAGCGTGTGAATGCCCAGAGTGGGCTTGGACCGACATGTATTGGGCTTTTAACGGCTGGGTACAGCTAAGCTGGGCCTACACACGATTCCACCGTCAGTTTGATGTCTTTTCTATAGCTATATTTTCTTAATGGGAAAATTAATTGTTGTACTATCCGTACTAAGAACGTTATTAATAATAGGGACCCTTAGTAGTATGAGATCTTGACATGGGATTAACAGTCATCCGTGTGGGGCCATTGTCTATAGGGTATAGGCTCCTTATACTGAATAGATCAAAAAATTAACTTTTAAAAAAGTATTGAAAGTATTGAAAGTAGGTTTAAGAAAGTATTTGAGAGTAGGGTTTTCAGAGAAATAAATATTTTTTGTTTAAAATTAGCAAAAGTTGTGTCTACTTCTTTTATTTCAACTACTTCATAATTACTTTCATGTAAACAAACAAGCACTGAAGTCATTATTGGGTTACAGTAATGATGAGTGTATTACATTTCTCTACTACTTTGGCACTGCCACTCATAAATGACCACTCACAAATGAGTAGAGTCATAATGAGTCGTCAATATAAGTTTTAAGTGAGCCTCCACTCCATTATAAGTAGTATTGCCAAAATAGTATGGAAAAGTAGTACACTTTAACATTTTTGTCTTCGGTTTTCGTTAAAATTGATAGACCCCACCTTTTATTAAAACAATGTCCACACTATTTTTTTTTTTTGTAATATCACACATTTTCAAACTTTTTGTTAAGAAAATATGTTCTTTTCCCCCCCCCCCCCCCCCCCCACACACACACACACACAAAACCAAAATTTTGCCACCACCCAAAGCACATGCAAAATGCATCTGTTCTAATTAATTATAAGGATAATATTAATCCCTCACCTTTTGTCTTTTGAGAATTACATGTTTCTCGTTCTCTTATGCATTTGTGGATATGCTTGAATCGAGTTAAATAAAAATATAATGAATTAAATATGGAAATGAAATGGTCCTTTACATTCTCATAAAATTAGGATGCAATAAGATACGAAATGGAATGATAATCTCTTGCACAGATACTTTTGTGAAACCTTTCCTTTCTCACATTTACCACTGAACTAAGCACCCCCTCTTCTACTCCTATCAAAATCTCATTAAGATCATCTCATGAAAATATAGTACGTCTAGTAAATTAACAAAGGCGGTTATGAAAAAAAAAAATCATGACGGTGTCACATCTTCTGCCGACAAATCCAAAACGTTAGGTTAAAAACATCAACAAAAAGTAACAGTAAAATTAGGAAATTGATCAGAATCTAGATTTGTCAATAATGTAGTTTAATTTAACCCACTTGCCCAACCGAGCAGCTAATCACAGCCTAATTCCCGTTATTTGCCCAAATGGCACTCAATAAATGGCCTTCCCTTTTATTACCCAGATTCTCTCTCTACCCCCCGAGATCTGCACTCACTCCCACTCTCTCTCTATCCTCTGCTCTCTCTCTCTCTCTCTCACCTCAGTTTCTATTAACTGACCTTTATTTATATACCCATTCTTATTTGGGCATCTTTCAATCCCAATCTTCTCTCTGTCTTCAGATCCACATTCAGATCCGACCCATTTCTCAGCAGTGAGTTTCCTCTCATCCAATCCAGTCAAAATCTCATTTTGACGCTTATTTCGTAGATTTGCCTTCATTTAATTCCTCCCAGTTCTTTCTGGGTTCCTGATTGTTTGATTCTTTTGGTGGATTTATTGCCTTGTTGTTTGTCGGCGGCTAGTAGTAAAATTTACTGGAAAAATATGTAGGTCAGCTGCTAGTATGTAATGGGTGATGGATTAAATGTTGTCCCATGCATTTTTCTGCAAATTCTACAATTTTTGGAGTGTATTTGATTGATGGGTATTTCAATTTTGATTGTCTGGAATCGATGTATCTATCTGGGTTCAATCCATGTTTGCACTTTTGTTGGTTCAGAGTTTGATGCTTAGGCCTCTTTGGTGTTTAATGATTTTAATATGGAGATCTGTGGCTTAATAAAAACGCTTTATAAAAAATCCTGTAACTATTAAAAAAAATCAAGTTGTGTAGTATTAGTATGATTGTTACAGTTGATAACTGATGTTTTATGGGTTTGTTTATTTGCAGGAATTTACTTCATATTGGGTAGTTTCTGTTTAATTTTATCAGATCTTGGGGTCTATGAGAGAACGGCAATAGAGTTTTAATTACACTGATATAATCTCCTATAGCGTGAAGTATTGGATGTGGTTGTAGTTGAATTTATCTTAGGATTTTGTTAGTTTCCACAAATATGAGGGGGAGAGCAGATGGAGGTCAAAAGAAGAACTTGGTGCCATGGATTTGTGCTGCTGTGCTCTTTATAGTCTTTTTATTCGTTTATTATGGATCTTTCTTCGACCCTCAAGGACAGCATGCTAGTACCGCTTTAGAGTATGGTAGTAGATTTTCTAGGTCTCTCGGTTTCAACGTTGATGATGATGGAGAAGTTGCTCAAACAAACGAGTCCATTTTTGGAGAAGAGGGCGATAGCGTTGCGCTCAAGAGCATTCCAGTGAGCACTCATTTCAACTAAGCTCATTTTGCTAGTAGTATTCTAGGTAATTTCCATATGCTAATAGTTAATCTCCTTTTTCTTTTTCTGGGAAGGTTTGTGATGATCGCCATTCAGAGTTAATTCCTTGCCTTGATAGGCATCTGATTTATCAGTTGAGATTGAAGTTAGATTTGTCTTTGATGGAGCATTATGAGAGACATTGCCCCCCACCTGAGAGACGTTACAATTGCTTGATCCCTCCGCCTCCTGGTTATAAGGTGAGATAGGGGGATCTTCTATACTAATATCCCTCATCTTCATTCTTATTTTTGTTTTTATTAAATGTTTGTTATTTTGTTTTATAGGTTCCTATAAAGTGGCCAAAAAGCCGAGATGAAGTGTGGCAAGCTAACATACCACACACTCACCTTGCGCACGAGAAGTCTGATCAGAGGTGGATGGTTGTGAAAGGTGACAAGATTGAGTTTCCTGGAGGTGGCACCCATTTTCATTATGGAGCTGATAAATATATAGCTGCACTTGCAAATGTAAGTTTGCTTCAGTTATAACACTTCAAGTGACAGCATAAATTTAAGAAGCAATTGCTAGGTTGCAAAAGCTCATGAATGAGAGATGAATTAGGTTTATCTACGCGGTAGTAGCTGACGTAAAAGGACCAAGCATATTTAGACTTAAAAGGACCAAGCATATTTAGCCATATATCCATCTAATCGTTTTTTCAACATGGGACCAAATCACTTCTCTTGTCTGTTTGCTAAACAAACCTATAGCTGAATTAAATGAGTGAGAGAGACTCATTAAGTGCTTTCTTATGCTTGCTTATTGTTTCCTAGATTTTGGTTCTTTCTTCATGCTTTGAAGTCAATTGATTGCTGACTTAGTTAATTGATTCCTTTTTGAACTGACAGATGCTGAATTTTTCGAATAATAACTTAAACAACGAGGGAAATCTCCGTACTGTTTTTGATGTTGGGTGTGGAGTTGCAAGCTTTGGAGGATACCTACTTTCATCCGATATTGTAGCAATGTCACTAGCACCAAATGATGTTCATCAGAACCAGATTCAGTTTGCTCTTGAAAGAGGAATCCCTGCTTATCTCGGTGTCTTGGGGACAAAGAGACTTCCTTATCCTAGTAGATCCTTTGAACTTGCTCATTGTTCTCGTTGTAGGATTGATTGGCTTCAAAGAGACGGAATTCTTCTGCTTGAGTTAGATAGAGTGCTAAGGCCTGGGGGCTACTTTGCTTATTCGTCTCCCGAAGCATATGCACAAGATGAAGAAGATCTAAGAATTTGGAAAGAGATGAGTGCTCTTGTTGAGAGAATGTGCTGGAAAATTGCAGCAAAAAGGAACCAAACTGTTATTTGGGTAAAACCTTTGACTAATGATTGTTACTATAATAGGGAACCTGGAACCCAACCTCCAATGTGCAGCTCTCGTGATGATCCAGATGCAGTTTGGGGTGTTCCAATGAAAGCATGTATTACTCCTTACTCTGAACGTGAGTATCCTCTCTCTATGAAACTCTTTATCCTCAAAAACCCAAATTATATTGTACTCTTTGCTGGATATATTCTACTCAATACCAAGTTCGCTAGTCTCCACAATTATTTGTTTGCTTGAAGAGTTGCTCACCCTTATTCAATATCAATGGAAAGAGGATCGTCACCAATTGTAGTAGTTTATGATGAATGCTAGATAAAATATT
Organism: Asparagus kiusianus; assembly: GCA_022839385.1. Taxonomy (NCBI): domain Eukaryota; kingdom Viridiplantae; phylum Streptophyta; class Magnoliopsida; order Asparagales; family Asparagaceae; genus Asparagus; species Asparagus kiusianus. The sequence goes on from BQKN01066283.1 coordinate 739,477, forward strand.
TGCATGAAAAGAAACCTATAAAATACAACGATATTGATCTTAGTAAAGATGAAACAGTCATGGCCATAATATTATTTAAATTCTTATCAGATTGGCTATAATATGGGGGGTGTATCTGCAAGTAACCCTTATTTAAATCCCTATCAGATGTTTACTTGAATCTATGTTCTTAAAGCTGATAATGCTTGCTGTTTCTCATTGCCTAACTAAATTCTGAAATGGGCCCCGTAAGAAATGAAGAAGGTTTTAGTGGGGGCACTTCAATCATTTTAAAGCATTCTTTCCGAAGGACTGAAAACATCCAATAAAGGTCGAGGCCAGAATATTTATTGTTTTCACTGGTGTATGCTGAAGCCTAAATTTTTCCATATGTAAACCTTCACATCTGAACTTTTGTTAACCAACGCATGATTCTATTTTTCAGAGAATCACAGAGATCAGGGCAGTGGATTGGTTCCATGGCCAGCTCGGTTGACTACCCCTCCTCCTCGGCTAGCTGATTTTGATTATACAACTGAGATGTTCGAAAAGGACATGGTAATATTATACCTGAACAAAAAGTTATCAATTCAGGACAGGAATCGGGCTCTGATCATACCTTGTATTATTCTTGCAGGAAACTTGGCAACAGAGAGTTGAGAACTATTGGAAGCTATTGAGTCGAAAGATCAAACCGAACACAATAAGGAACATAATGGACATGAGTGCAAACCTGGGATCATTTGCAGCTGCTCTCAAAGACAGAGATGTATGGGTGATGAATGTCGTGCCTGAAGATGGACCGAACACGCTAAAGATAGTTTATGATAGGGGTCTAATTGGAAGTATACATGACTGGTAAGTTTCTATCATGGAATTTGTTTCACTAAAATTACAACATCATTTTCTATCGTAAATGTTCACATCTATATTTCCCCATGGTTCTCTAATAGCTTGCCCAAGTGTTCGATTTCTCCGGAAAATTTGCAAAAGTATTATACCTTCTAGATTATGAACTTTGTAGATTCTAGGATAAAGTCTCTATTTAGTAACTCTGAAAAACTTCAGCATCCTTTAATTAAATTAAAATCACATAAATGTCTAGAGTAACTATTACCTATAGGAGATGATTTTCAGAAGCCTAATTGACCCTTTATTTGTAGTCAAGAATGATTCCCTTAAAATGTAAAAGTATTTATTCAAATTCTACTTTTATTCAAATTCCTTTGTACATTCTTTTCTGAAACTCCTACCTCCATTTTTGATAAAGAATTGTTAATCTCCCAACCATCACGTTAGCAATTGATAAACCTGTATCCATATGCCGACGTGCATGTTTATATTGCTAGAATACTTTTTATCAAACCAGTCTTAAACAAAGTAAAATGTATAAATCAATATATAAAGTAGGATTTATTGCAGATACATTTCATATGCTGATCGGAGGATGCGACGTATTACCCTTGAATTTGTTGGCACTCAGATTTTATGATGCCTTATCGGAGTTATCCCTTCCTTATATGTATTCCAGGCAGATTCCGTGATATTTCAATAGGGTTAATTGCACATGAACCCCCCGTAGTATCATTTTTTTGAGCTTACTATCCATGTAATTTCATTTTGGAAGATAGACCCCTTGGATGATTTTTTTTGACTCTTTTACCCTAAGAAATACTCACTAATTTAACCCAGGGGCAATATCTTCCAAGGGTAAAATAGTAAAAAATCAGGGTAGTAAGCTCAGAAATGCAATATTAAAGGGGTTCTATATGCAATAAATTCCATGTCTAAATGTTGATTCAACAAGTTCAAATTGGATAACGTCAATTATTATTACCATAACTATTTGCAGGTGTGAGGCATACTCAACCTATCCTCGAACTTATGATCTTCTCCATGCTTGGACCGTCTTCTCTGGGATTGAGAAGAAAGGATGTAGTGCTGAGGACCTCCTCATTGAGATGGACAGGATTCTTCGTCCAACTGGTTTTGTAATTGTTCGCGACACAAAAATAGTCATAGATTTCATCAAGAAACACTTGAAAGCTCTTCATTGGGAGGAGGTGGCACGAGTGGATGCTGAGCCTAATGAAGATGATACACAAGATGGTGATGTGATTCTCGTGATACGGAAGAAGATGTGGCTTGTAGATGATATCCTCAAGGATTCACATTAAGATGTTTTTTTGGTTGCTTTTGATCAATTTTCTCATAGATTAAAGTTGTTTGTTAGATTGTATTTCTTGATTTCTAAAGTTGTTATGTGATTCTTATAGCTAAAAGGCTTTAATATTCTTTTGCTTTTTGAGATTGTTTTTGTTTAGTTTGTTCACAGATGTTGGAATGGACACTGCAAAATAATGAAACTAATTGTTGCTCAGTTATGAATGTATCAGGCGAATTATATTTGTTTCTTCTGATGTATATTTCGTTTCTTCTAATGTATACACACAAGGAATGACGTTATGAGTATTCATAATTTTTTTAAAAAATTTTTGGTTCACTTATGATATTATTATATTAGATTCGGACATATTAAATTTAAAAATCAACAATAATTCATGCATAATGTTTAAGAGGGTGTTTGAGGAGGCTTATTTTTGATCAAATGAACTTTTAAGCTAGATTTTTCCTATTATTTTTTCTGTTTAGTAAAATGCCAAATAAGTTAGCTTATAAGTGTCATTTTAAAAAGCTAATATACACTAGCTTTTAAAAAA
>BQKN01066283.1:742185-759976 GCA_022839385.1 Asparagus kiusianus
AAAGGAACCAAGGGCTGAATACGCGTCGCCACCAATAAAGCCCTTACCGACGGACGAGATAACATATCGGTCAACTTGTTTGTCGCCCCTTTCTTGTACCTAATAATGATGTTGAAAGCCATCAAATAAGACATCCACTTCATGTGTCGCGCCTGCTGTAGCTTTGTCTGGGCATGTAAGAACTCCAACGGCTTGTGATCCGAGTGCACAACCACCTTCTTCCCCAACAAGTACACCCTTCAGTGCTTAATCGCCTGATAAAGTGCATAGAACTCCTTGTCATAGGTCGGGTAGTTCGTAATAGCACCCGAAAACATCTCAGAATGATATTCCACCGGCTTCCCATCTTGAATTAACACCGCGCCCATCGCATAACTAGACGCGTCGGTCTCCACCTCGAAAATCCGCTGCAAATTCGGCAATGCCAACACCGGTGCCTCCGAGATCTTCCTCTTTAGCAACTGAAAAGCCTCCTCATGCGTGCTCCCCCACTCGAACTGAACTTTAGCCTTTGTGAGGCCATGTAACGGTGCCGCATAAGTCAAAAAATATCAAATGAATTTGCGCAAATACTGGCAAGCCCCCATGAAGCTTCTCACCTCAGTCACTGTCTTCGGCGTCGGCCACTTCATGATCACCGCCACCTTACCTGGATCTATCCTCCTCTGACCCTTCCCCACGATGAAGCCGAGATACACCAACTCGTCCTTCCCAAACTCGCACTTCTTCCCGTTAAGCTTCAAATGTCCGTCCTACAACACTCTAAACACCTTCTCCACATGAACAAGATGCTCCTCCCAGGTCCTGTTGTACACTAAAATATCATCAAGGTACACAATCACAAAATCCTCTATGAAAGGTCGCAACAAATCATTCATAAGCCTCATAAAAGTCGTCAGAACATTACATAACCCAAACGACATCACCAACCACTCGAACAGACCATGCTTGGTCTTGAACGTCGTCTTCTAAGTGTCTTCCTCCCGAATCCTCACCTGATGATAGCCAGACTTCAGATCCAACTTCGTGAAGAACCTCGCTCCCTCCAACTGGTCCATAAGATTATCGATTCGCGGTAGTGGGTAACGATTCTTGATCGTTATCTTGTTGAGCGCCCGGTAATTCACGCATATGTGCCAGCCTCCATCCTTTTTGGACACCAATAACACCGACGACCCGCAAGGTGAACAACTCGATACTATCACTCCCGTCTCTAAGAGCTCCTGAACCTGTTTCTTGATCTCTTCGGACTCCTGTACTGATGTGCAGTATAGGCCTATGTTTGGCAAAAAACTCTCGTCGATCAACATAATCTCATGCTCTACACCTCGCCGTGATGGTAGTCTCGTGATTTCCGAAAACAAGTCCGCATACTTGGCCTTCAAACTGTCAAGATCTCCCTCCTAAAGCTTGCTCAAGATGGACAAGCATATCCTACTCAGGTGCTCTTCATAAGGCCGAATGAATAACAAAACAAACTTCTTGTCCGCATTCACCAATCTCTTAGCCTGAGTCACTGTCACCAAACTCGTCTCTTGCGGAAGAGATGCCGAACGAAAAATGAATCGTGCGCCATCCTTCGTGAACGTATACTTTTGAGCCCGCCGATCATATATTACGTGTCTATCCCACAAGGATTGCCCAAAATAACTTGGTAAACATCTAACGGAACCACGTCGCATGTGACCTCTTCAATATACGACTCATAGAGTGCAAATATGAACGTACACTGGTTCACCACACTCAATCCCGCTTCCTTCTGAATCCACCCTAATGGATAGGGTTTCGGATGCTTCACCGTCTTCAATCCCAGCTTCTGTACTAATGCTTCAGATATCAGGTTTTTCTGACTCCCTATATCTACAATGGCATCCACCAAACTGATCTTGACCTGCAACTTCAAAACGAAGAGCTGCTCCCTCGGGTCGTCTTCTTCTTTCGCGGCATGTTTCTCCGCCATAAGGTTGAGGCTGCTGTTGGGTTCTGTCATTCCGAGAACCTCCTTCGGACCCTGCGCTATCACGTATGCTTTCTTCTCCTCCTTCAACCCTTTCGGCTTCAGATGAGGGTACTTATCCCAGCAACGATCAGCTACGTGCCTTGTCTGCTTATAGTGATTGCATGTCAATCCTGTCTTCCCCGAGTCACCATTCTTCTTCTCGTCCTTAGGTTGAGAGCCACCCGACTTACTCCCCGCTGGTTTGGAGTCTCCCTTTGTCTCGTTACCCTTCTTCTGTCTACCCTCAATGGCAATGACCTTCACGCTCGTCTCAACGATCGTCTCCACCGAGAATAGTTTTATCTCCTTACGGATGTAATCATTCAGCCCCGCCATGTACTTCATGAAGATGGAGTACTCGTCCGTTGTGATGTTTAGAACCATCACCTGTTACTGGAACTCCGTCGTGTACTCTTGAACGATCTGATTAAACCTTTGACGCAAACCGTACCACTTGTACCAACGCTCCTCAAGGAACCCCACCGAATAGAACTGCTTCTTAAGTAGCTCCTTGAATTTATTTCACGACGCCGCCTTCTTTTCCTGTTTGCAATAGGACTTTCACCACGTCAACGCGTGCCCCGAAAGCTTCAACGTCGCGAACACGATCTTCTCCTTGGATGAATATCCGTAGAGAGTGAAGTACATCTTCATACACTCAATCTAATCATCGAGCTTCTCCACATTGACACTCCCATCATAAACAGGAATCTCAATCTTGAAGTCTATCGTTAAATTCTGGTAATTCTTTTTACCCCCTTGATGTCCAGCAGTCCTAACAATCTCAGCTTCCCCATCTGAATCAGATTTCTCGCTCTCTTCGTCGGGACAAGTTTTTTCTTACCCTTCGAAGAAGATTCCTCCCTTTTGTCCCCTTTGTTAATAAGACCTACGAGCTGACTGAGTGTCGAACCGATCGTCTCGATCTGCTTCTTCATAACATCAAGTCTTGCTGAATTATCTGCTTCAGACATCTTCTCCTTTCTTATCTTCTGGATTTCTTCCAAGAAAATAAGGATCTCGCCAAGCTTCTTGTACTGTGATCGAGTAAGGACCATACACAGGTTGCCTCTTCACCAAATCTGATTGTTCTGATGCTAACTTCATACGAGTTACCGTGCGAGCACCTTTGATCGCGGAATTATCAAAGATGGGTTGAGAAGAAAACAATAAGAACACAAGAATAACTCAGGTTTTGGGCGAAAAAAAATACCTTCTCTAGATTATGAGTATGTAATTTACAATCTCTCACTAGAATTAAAGAACAAGCTCTCTAAATCTCAATTACAATTTTAATCTCTCTTGACTAAACTCTCTGATTGTTTTAAACCCTAAAACAATCCCTTATATAGGTGTACAAACGAGGGTGACAAAGTGGTAAATAACCAAGCCCAACCCAAACAGGAAAACACGTAAATAGAGTCCTTAACGAATCTGGAAAACTCCGATGAGTCGACTCATGAACAGTTATGAGTCAACTCATGACCTCATATGAGTCGACTCATGACCTCATATGAGTCGACTCATAACTGATGAGTCGACTGGTCAGAGACTTTTGCGAACAGTGCTTGATTTCGTGAGTCGACTCAAAACTACATATGAGTCGACTTGTAAACTGATGAGTCGACCGAGCAGAAACTTTTGATAAAACGGCTGGGTTTCGTGAGTCGACTCATGACAGGCATGAGTCGACTCAACCTGATAAGTCAACTCATGTACATGTATGAGTCGACTCACATGCTGAAATCTAGATTCTTCAAATCTTCGATTCTCTGCCTCGTTCCTCGCTCCAACCTGCGTTCCCTTGTACTGATTGACACCTCTATTCTCATGCTATCATGAGAATCATCTATCCTCAAGCTCCCATGAGGAATGCTAAGTTTCCGAAGAGAAGATACACCTGTATCATTGGGCCCTACTATTTGAGATTAGAGAACATTGTGGAGAAAAGATCCATCCAAAATAAAAATATCCAAACTTAAACAAGACCGCCTACCATAATACAATTGCAAGGATAAAAAGGAGTGTTATAGACAACCCCAAAGAATTGGGATGAAAACATTTTTCATGTCATTGCTGTTCTAAGGTATTACAAAAGTGCAACGATTAAATCATAAAAAAACCATACTCAATTCCTTTCTAAAGGTTGTCACAGTTGTTCATGAGATCTATTTACAAGAAAGTATTCTTTTCACTTGCATACTAAGCACCGTTTTATGCTACATATTCGCAGTTTCTGATTGAGAAATTATTTCCATGAAAGAGCCAGTCATGCACATGGGCAAGAGTGCCAGTATAATTAGTAGCCCCTTCACTAATCTTACACGAGAAATGCAAAATAGTGAGCAATGTAATGATTCTTCTGCAGAAATCCAATTTTCTGTAAATATTTCAAGAAAATAATATTGACAGAAATCTTAGCCCCTCCGCCTCTCAAATATTGGGTTTTATTAATGGGTAGCCTGGTGCACGGAGCTCTTGCAATGTGTGGGGTTCAAGAAGGAGTAGGAACACTTTGGGTCTAATCGATTGTATGCAGCCTTACCTTAAAATTTTTACCAGAGCTGTTTCCAAGACTCAGAATCCGTGACCGCCAGGTCACACGACGACAGATCTTACTGTTGCACGAAGGCTCACCTTCAATATTGGGTTCTACTGCAAGACATAGTTCATCCCAGCTAAACAAGGGGGGATATTTAAATAATAAATGTTAAGTCCTTTTTTGATGTATAACACAATCTCCTCCATATCATGTTAACTTATGCCAATTATCTAAACTCCATTGTTGACAATTAAACTATATCAATATGAGAAAAAACATAGCTAACCAAAATCAGTCTAAAACTTACTCTCAGGCCACTCTGCCAATGTCGGGTCCTCCCAAGATTGTCCAGCCGCCTTTCGTGGTATCGCCTTCTTCTTTATTTCTGCCTTGTGTTCAACCTCACTGTTTGCAAGCGCAGCTTTCACGCTTTCTAAAGCCTCGGGTGTAATAGTCTGCGCATCCCTTTGAAACAACTGCTGTGCCTATTAATAACATTAAGAAAAAGAGCTAATTTGTGAATCATAAGTCTATAAAGCACAGGGTAAATTTTAAAAGAAATACTGTTTTTACCAAAACAAAGCATTGATTAATCAAATTATTAGATAAAGTTCTAGGTTTTCTTCGATTGCCAACAAAAAGGAAGGCTCTTTTCATTCGTTATCTGTTCAAATTTAAAGTTTTAACTTGGAAATTGCATAGAACAAGAAGAAGCGGTGAGATTACCTGCTGATACTGAGGCAGCGCGTAGACACCGGGGACTGCGGCGGAGTAAGAGGGAGCGTAAGCCTGCGGCGCTAAATTCACCGGCGGCGTCGCTGAGTAGAGATTAGGGTTTTGCTGGAGATGAAAGGGCAAAGGAAAATAGGAATTGGGATTCGCTGGGGGAGGATAGGATGGGTATTGGGAGGAGGAATTCGAAGCTGAGCCTGGATCAGATGACATCTTGATGTGATATCAGAATTAGGGTTTTGAATTTGGGGAATTTTTTTTTGAGAGATTTGGGGATTTGCGTTTGGAACGAAGGAAGAGCGAGGAGAGGAGAGAGAGACATGTGCAGTTTGTTTCGGATGCGGATCCGATAGTGAAGCGGTTTGGATTTAGTGTTGGATAATTAGCGCTTAAATACCTTATAGTTTCTCCTACTTTGCACTTGTATACCCTCACAGTGCTAATATGCACTAAAGTTTCTAAAAGTGTCCTTTAATACCCCATGTTATTCAAGAATAAAGGTTTTTCCTCTAATTTTTCCATGTGACGCTCACAAGCTAAGTTTAGAATTGCAGCTTGGTAGCGCGTTTGATTGGGGTCAAAAATGTCACAGGTGAAAATCCTGTCATCCCTACCCATTACTTATCCTATGGGCAGTAACAAGGGCGTAGCTTAATGTTTGTTGATTTTATTGTTAAATTCACCATAATTTTAATGTGAAATATAATTAAAGTGAGTTTAAAATAGATGTGTTTAACAGTTGATTCAATTAATATTAAGGGCTAAAAAATCATAAAAGTAACTTGTAGGATCACATAGGAAAATTTGAGGTTCTCATGTTTGTATTCATGGGGCTAAACCCCCCACTCATTGAAAGTTCTGTTATTTGCGCGTTACTTATTACGGAGGGTTTTGTGAGAGCGGGTTTATGTGAGAAAAACGAACGGGGGTTTATGTGAGAAAAAGCCGGTTGGGCCTAGCGTAAACCGTGGATTCTAACCCAAACGTTAAAGCCCACCGTATAAATATGGTGGAGGCTAGAACGAGAGCGATTCATCATACGGTTTAGTAGCAGCAGCAGGAGGATGAAAAATCCTCCGTGGTTGCGATTTCTCTTGAAAAAAAAAGATTTTTTAAAAAAAAAAACCTACGGTTTCGCTTGTAAGAAAAAAAAAATCTAGTGTTTCAGCCCCAATTACAAATGTTTCTCCTTGTCTGAGATCGAAGCAACGCTCAAAACATTGGGGGAACGATGAGAACGAAGAATTCCTCAGTCTTGGTACTTACTTTGATCTCCAATTCATTAAATTCTGATTCTAATCCTTAGTTGTAACGGCATTGCTTAATGCTGATAAGCTGAGAACTTTGCAGGAATCTGAGTGTATTTTATGTAGGGTTTTGAATTTGAGCAGATTGTCCATTAAAAGGTCATTTCACTTGTTCGTAGTTTTTTATAGTTCTTTTTTAATATTTTCCCTTTCATGTTACCGGCAATGTGATTTACATATTGGACTGTTATATGCCTAATTTCTGCTATTTTTTGAGAACAACGACGAGTAATGAACTTCCGCATTTCATTAGCAAGAGTTCAATGAAACACCTGCACCTACGAAAGCAGAATGTCTCCCTGCTTACAAAATCTACATAAATGAAAACATTTGCTTTGTTTGTGTAGGAGGATATGGATAGGAATCCCAGCCTGGAACAATATACCGGAAATAAGTAGCCAAAACAAACTCCGCATGAACGAAAAAGACAAAAGTTTAGGCTGATTAAATATAAGTAAGCATTAGTCCTTTACATTAGTGTTTCCCCACATTCATTATCATCAAGGCTAGCATCTGAATCTGGAATAACATGTTGTCCTCTGACAATCTCAGTAGTACATTTCACTTCCTTTCATGAAAGCAACTTGGACCGGTCAGAAGTGATAGGACAAAATAGATACACTATATTGAAGTTCTACCTATATTGTTGTAAATTCTATTATTGTGTTCTCTATACATACAACCCATACAATATAGCAGTCATCCCAAGACCTCATGTCCCTCTTTATTTATGAGAATAAACTGACATCGCTAGTTGTATAAGGTTGTAGTGAATAACGACGCTTAAACCGATTTATGCATTCAAAACTGTACCTTAATCATTTCGTAATTGTATAAATGCAGAGAAGAATCTTACATTTAGTGATACATTTTGTACCAATTTGCATGATGCATACACACTTTTCTATTTGTTAGAAATAATGTTCTTATAGTTACATTCTCTGCACTATTTCAATTATTTGCAGCATTTTCTTCCAGGTTGCCATGCAGCTTTTATTTTGCAGTTGTATATAGCATAAAGAATAGGTTACAAGTGGACAGAGACTTGGAGGCTTTTTTTTTGGGTTAAACAGTATGGCTTTGAAAAATTTTCTTCGTTGTTGCCAAATTTCTTTTGGATCTGTGGAAAATTATCTCCCCCCTAACTTGTTTTCTAACTTTGTTGTCACACAATTTATCTTCTTTTTGAAAATTTTTATTATATTTCTGATAAAATATGTGTGAGGTGAGTGGCCCATGTTGTGGCCCATGCTGTGAGTGGAAACAAGCATGGGAGGACACAAGTACATTGCTCCCGTGCTCACAGCCCCACCCCTCCTTTATAGCCATTCGCCCATGCTCACAGCCCCCCCTATAGCCCTTCCGTGCTCTCCTTGGTGAGCTGGTTCCAGCAAGGCACCCATCCCTCTTCTCCTATAAATAGGAGAGGTAGTGAAGAGAGGTGGGGTGTGGGGAAAATCTAGAGTGGAGGAAAAGAGAAGAGTGAGGAAGAGAGCTTGTATAAGTTTGGTATTTTTTTCATAGTGAAACCCCCCTCCCGTGGACGTAGGCAAGTTTGCCGAACCACGTAAATCTGTTATCACGTCTTTTACTGTGAGTTGGTATTGCTTGTAGGTTCCCTCGACAAGTCAGTCTTAGAACTGATGAGAGGTTGAGATGGAACAAGAGTTGGCTATTGTTTGTAGGTTCCCTCGACATTCAGTCCTAGAACTACTGAGAGAAAAGTGTATATTTCACTTTGTTGAAATATTTCACTTTCTATTCTAGTTTCCTTTGAGAAACAATAATATAGATTTTGACTTGTGCTTTTGTGAAAATGAAAGCTAGGGCTCTCTCTCAGGTGATATCGCTTCCGCGGTGTGAGGGCGTGACTTTGCGCCCAACAATTGGTATCAGAGCCCTTGATCAGATTGGTGGTGGTAGAACTTCTGATTTGAGGTGGTGCTTGGTTATTGTATGGTAAAACACAATGTATTTGTTAAAATTCCTGAGAGAAGCAGTTTTATTAATACTAACGGAAAATGACGTCTACAAGTAAAACAGTTAAAGTTAGAAAGTACGAGATTAAAAAATTCAATGGGAAGAATGATTTTTCCTATTGAAGGATGCAGATAAAAAATTTATTGATTTCGCAGAAATTACACAAAGCTTTAGCGGGAAAAGAGAAAAAGCACAAAGATATATCTGATGAGGATTGGGAGGAGCTGGATCTGGAAGCACGGACGTCGATTATCCTTTGTCTTGAAAGAGATATAGCATTCTTGGTGGACGGGGAGGAAACAGCTGCGGGCGTGTGGTTAAAGTTAGAGAGCACCTTCATGACGAAGAGTCTAACGAACTGGATCTATTTAAAATCCAAATTGTATACTTACAAGATGGAGGAGGGTTCATCAATCCGGGAATACATCAAGTTCGATAGGATCTTATCAGATTTGAAAGACATTGAGGTGATAGTGGAAGACGAGGATCTGACACTTCTGCTACTTCTATCTCTGCCGAAGTCTTATGAAAATCTGGTTCAAACACTGTTGCTTGTGGGTGACAGTTTGTCGATGGATGAGACTAGAACGGCGCTTCTAACGGATGATCTTCGAAAAATTGTAACTAGTGATATGGCCACTAGTGATAACAAAGAACAAGCGCAGGAGTTTTTTACTAGAGGAAGGGGCAATGAGCGAGGAAAATGTAAGGAAGAAAAGTCTAGATCAAAATCAAGACCTTTTACGGAAAGACCGTGTTTCAGATGCGGTGAGCTAGGACATTTCAAAGTTAATTATCCTTATAAGAGAGTAGGTGGGAAAAAGAACAACAACATGACTAAAAGACGAGAAGGCAATGAAGAGGCAAGCTACGCTTCAGAGGAAGGGAGCAATAATGAATGCTATATCGTCACGGGTGGCGAGGATACCTCCGGGAAGTGGATACTTGATTCTGGTTGTTCTTACCACATGTGTTCAAATAGGAAGTGATTTACTACCTACAGAAGCATTGATGGTGGAACCGTATTGATGGAGAATAACCATGCTTGTAAAATGATGGGGCTAGGCGATATCAAGATCAAGATGTATGATGGAGTGGTTCGAACCTTAACGGATGTAAGGCACGTTCCCGACTTGCGAAAGGAATCTTATCTCAGTTGGTGTTTTAGACTCCGGGGTTATAAGATTGTAATAGAAAACGGAGTAAAGATGATTGTTCGAGGTTCCTTAACAGTGATGAAGGGTGTTCGTCACGATAATCTATATACTCTCTCGGGTACGACGGTGACAGAAGATGCATCGGTTAGAACTGAAGGAAGTAGTGGAGACCCATGTGAGCACACACGGTTATGGTATAGACGGCTTGGGTACATGTCAGAGAAGGGTCTAGATCTGCTCGGTAAGGATGGTTTGTTAAAGAATCTGAAAAAACCTTGCATGGATTTTTATGAGGATTGTGTGTATGGAAAGGCGCACAAGGTCCAGTTTCTGAGGAGCAAGCATAAGAGTAGAGGGATACTAGATTATGTACACACGGATGTTTGGGGTCCGGCTTCGACAACTTCCAAGGGTGGTTCCAGATATTTTATCTCGTTCATAGATGATTATTCGAGGTATGTTTGGATTTATTTTCTTAAGCATAAGAATGATGTATTCGAGACATTCAAGAAGTGGAAGGCGATGGTTGAGAATAGGACAAGAAAGAAATTGAAGACATTGAGATCTAACAACGGTACAGAGTATACAGATGGTGCCTTTAAGGAGTTCTGTGATCTGAAGGGGATTGCTAGACACTAGACAGTTAGATCTACACCACAGCAAAACGGAGTCACGGAGAGACTGAACCGAACACTGCGGGAAAAAACAGTGAGTATGCGATCATATGCTGGTTTGGGAAAATAATGGTGGGCTGAGTAGATTGCTACAGCTTGCTATATAGTGAATCAATCTCCACATTCGACATTGGACGGTGATACACCCTATCGGGTGTGGTCAGGGGAGCATGCAGATTACGATAGGCTCCGAATTTTTGGGTGTACCGTCTACTATCACATCAACGAGGGAAAGCTTGACGCGAGGGCTAAAAAGACAATTTTCTTGGGGTATGCAAATGGTGTAAAAGGTTATCGTTTTTGGTGTACAGAAGATTCGAAATTCGTGATCAGCAGGGACGTTACCTTTGATGAGAAGTCCATGATTGCTAAGGTGCCTAAAGATGATGTTGTTGAGACTGTTGGGACTTCTATATCCCTACTTATTGAGATAGAACCTAAAGACTAACCAGGTTCTAGTCATGTTCAAGTGAAAAGTCAGGTAGATGATGAGTTTGAGCAGGAGGAGGTTCAGCAAGAGAATACACAAGTACTATAACAATAGCAGCTCGAGGATAGTTTGGCTTTCACTAGGCCAAGACGAGCATACAAGCAGGTACAGAAGCTGGGGGCTGATCAACCCCTGAAGCACAATGAGCAGGTTAATTTGGTCGAGTACGCACTCTCGGTGAAGGAAGATGAGCCGGTCTCCTTCAAGGAAGCTATTCGGGATAGAGATAGCGAGAGTTGGTTGGTTGCGATGGAGGAGGAGATGGAATCTCACCGGAAGAACCAAATATGAGAGGTGGTCCCATTGTCCGTAGGAAAGAAAACTATAGGTTGTAAGTGGATGTATAAAAGAAAGGAAGATCCTTCAGAGTTCGGTGGTACGGGGTACAAGGCGAGGCTAGTGGCTAAGGGGTTTGCACAAAAAGAGGGTGTGGATTATAATGAGATATTTTCTCCGGTGGTGAAACACACTTCTATTCGGGTGCTATTGCGTATTGTTGCTCATGGTGATCTTGAGCTGGAACAATTCGATGTCAAAACGGTCTTCTTGCATGGAGACTTAGAAGAGAAAATCTATATGCATCAGCCTGAGGGTTACAAGGTTGAGGATAAGAAGAATCATGTATGTCGCTTGAGAAAATCACTTTATGGATTGAAACAATCTCCTCGACAGTGGTACAAGCGATTTGACTCCTTCATGCTAAAGCATGGATTCTCCAGAAGCGATCATGACTTTTGTGTCTATATTTGGAAGCTTCGTCGAGGTGATTATATCTATCTTCTTTTGTATGTGGATGACATGCTTATTGCTTCTAAGAGCAAGGTGGAGATAGATAGACTAAAATCTTAACTTGGTAAAGAATTCGAGATGAAGGACATAGACGTTGCAAGAAAAATACTGGGTATGAAGATTAAAAGAGAGCGGACAAATTGACGATTGTTCTTGAGTCAGAAGGGTTACATTGAGTGGGTAATCGCGAGGTTCGGAATGTAAAGTGCTAAGCCGGTAGTGACTTCATTGGCTCCATATTTTAGGCTCTCTGGTAAACAATCTCTCACTACAGCGGAAGATAAGGCACACACAGAGCGTGTCCCTTATGCTAGTGCAGTTGGCAGCTTAATGTACGCAATGGTGTGTACACGTCCTGATATTTCACAGGTGGTTAGCGTTGTCAGCAGATTCATGGCGAATCCGGAAAAGGCGCACTGGGAAGCGATGAAATGGGTCCTGAGGTACTTAAAAGGTATTGCGGATACAGGTCTGTGTTTTGGTGAAGATACATGTCAGATCGACGGGTTTGTGGATTCAGATTATACGGACGATCTAGATAGACGACGATCTATTACTGGTTATGTATTCAGAATACATGGGGCTCTAGTTAGTTAGCGAACAATATTACAGGCTACAATGGTACTTTCTACTACAGAGGCCGAGTACATGACCATGACGGAGGGAGTGAAGGAAGTATTGTGACTGTGGGGTCTTCTAGACGATTTGGAGATTGAGCAGGAGAGCGTGAACTTGTGATGCGACAGTCAAAGTGCGATTCACTTAGCGAAGAATCAAGTTCACCATGCTCGTACCAAGCATATCGACGTCAGATATCATTTTGTACGGGATGTCATAGAGGAAGGTGATATTTCTCTCATGAAGGTGCACACGAATGAGAATCCTGCAGACATGTTAACCAAGATGGTGACAGGCAGCAAGTTCCAACATTGCTTTGACTTGCTTCATATCAACCCTTGTTGATTTGCCCGTGAGGACATGGCCCTACGAGGCGGTAATGGGGTGTGATGGAGACTATATTGATGAATAGTTATAGAACTATGGTTAGCTTGATCCCGGTGGAGGGTACGTAGGCAGCCACGGTTCAGTGGCGCGGCTGGTTTGGCTTAGTGAATAATTACAGAACTCTCTGGTGATGCTCGTGAGGTTCTTCTGGTGTTCTAAAATTTGAGGTTTATCAAATGATGAACGAGGTGGACAATTATGAGGTGAGTGACCCATGTTGTGGCCCATGCTGTGAATGGAAACAAGCATGAGAGGACACAAGTACATTGCTCTCATGCTCACAGCCCCCCCTCTATAGCCCTTCGCCCATGCTCATAGCCCCCCATATTGCCCTTCCGTACTCTCCTTGGTGAGCTGGTTCCAGCAAGGCACCCATCTCTCTTCTCCTATAAATAGGAGAGGTAGTGAAGAGAGGTGAGTGTGGGGAAAATCTAGAGTGGAGGAAAAGAGAAGAGTGAGGAAGAGAGAGCTTGTATAAGTTTGGTATTTTCTTCATAGTGAAACCCCGTCCTCCTGTGGACGTAGGCAAGTTTGTCGAACCACGTAAATCTGTTGTCACGTCTTTTGCTGTGAGTTGGTATTGTTTGTAGGTTCCCTCTACAAGTCAGTCCTAGAACTGATGAGAAGTTGAGCTGGAACAAGAGTTGGCTATTGCTTGTGAGTTCTCTTGACATTCAGTCCTAGAACTGCTGAGAGAAAGAGTGTATATTTCACTTTGTTGAAATATTTTACTTTCTATTCTAGTTTCTTTTGAGAAACAAAAATATAGAGGTTGACTTGTGTTTTTGTGAAAACGAAAGGCAGGGCTCTCTCTCTCAGGTGATATTGCTTCCGCGGCGTGAGGACGTGACTCTGCAGTCTGCACCCAACAATATGCATGTAGGTGACATCTCGAGGTATTGAGCACTTGATTTACTCATTCTCCTCACTCCCTTTTACCACTATGTCGATCTTTTCATATTGAAAATCAGTGTTAACTTGAATGTTTCAAATTACATTTTAATTATTCATTTATTTTGAAGATTATAGAGCACAAAAACAACCACACACGATAAGGAATTGTAAGTAACAAGAGAACATATGGAATTTTTACATGGTTCGGCTAAAGTGTCTTCCTCCACAGTCTCTCACTAAGGAAATTCATGACACTAAACAACCAATACAAGTTTTGAACAGTGGAAACTTTGTAAATCCTCTCTCACCTCCCACTACGCCTAGTATCGTAGTACACCCCAACTCAAGAGCCAAAATGGATGATATGCCTCAACACTTCGAACCCGAGTACACCTACACTCAAGGGCCCCTGAGGATCCTCCCTCTCCAAAAGATGTCATAGCCAATAGTAGCACATACCCTGTTAACGCCTCTGAGAAGTTTAAGGAGCAACCCATTAAAGTCATGAGTATCATTAATGCACTATTTCATTGTCCTATGCATTAATGATCTCCAAGCTTCCTCATACAGCTTCCATCTTTTTCATGAAAACCTTTAAGCTTCCTCTTTGACTTCTCGTTTCTCTAGTTAATTTATGGACTTTGATTTATGGGATTTTG
Source organism: Asparagus kiusianus (assembly GCA_022839385.1). Lineage (NCBI taxonomy): Eukaryota > Viridiplantae > Streptophyta > Magnoliopsida > Asparagales > Asparagaceae > Asparagus > Asparagus kiusianus. The sequence continues at coordinate 756,414 of BQKN01066283.1, forward strand.
AGAGAACCAGCAATTTGTTAAGTACCTTCTAACATTTTCTTTCCTTGAGAATTTACCGGAGGATTGCTCCCATAATCCACAAGTACTTCTCCGAACTCTGTTCATGTCAAGTCAACTCTCAAAACAAACTCTAGGGACACACACGACCAAAAACTTGGAGTATTGGATGAGCAACCTAATTCCACTGAAATACAATGTCACCTTTACAAGTTGATGCTTTGAAAAAAGGATTTTCAAATGGTAAAATCACCTAAGTGAAATAACTACTCAATACTCGATCAGATCTTTAGCAACATAGTTACTCCCAAAAAAAATGATAACCACTATTTAAGTGACATGATATTCACTTTGGAGGTGCATGCAATTTAAACAATTGGATTCCATGCATGCCAGACCTCAAAATTTCCATACATGGTACCTGTTACCCTAGCTCAGAGTTGAAGCTTACTCAACCTAGACACATCGTGATTGCATAATCCACTTTATCACTAGAATCATGCTATTGAGTTTTAAAGGTGGGTAAAGTTGACCATGTTTAGAATAGATCAAGCTTTACCTAGTCCACTTCTTTACATACAACTATTAAATTGAAGAGGCATCAATAAACTAAGATATTAATTAAATAAGCTGTACGTGAATTGCTTTTGTTTGGCTCAGGTTTATCTTGCTGATCTGAATAGTCAATAGTGAGATCTTAGCTACAAACTTTAAGCAGCTTGAGCACATAATAGCCTGAAATAACTTTGAACTTAGCTGCAAGCCTGCAACATAGTCTGAATTAATCAACTCAGTCAGTTACTCCCTAATAGTCCTTCATTGTAATGTGATATTCATGTCAACAACCATGCTTGTGAAGAAACTCTGTGATGTTGAGAATTTCTCATCTTTGAATACAAGTAATTAGTATTATTATTCCACGACAAAAGGAACTGCTCTAGTTTGTGAATCATAGAAAATATACAGAGTTGCATCTGGCTGCTCTAGAGAACTTCTTTCACCACCCTGACATGCGGGTCCATCTGTGACATCTAACTGGGTCTGGCCTACTTGAATTGTACACACACCCAATGGAATACTTGGTCTGGTTTCAAAAAATTTAACCATGAGGTACTTCCAAATTGTCAAGTCATAATCAGGTGATATATGTTGCTTGTTTTGTTTAATCAATATGGCATTCAGGGCTTACATTCTTATGAGATTCTGGAGTGCTGTATTCTAATTTTTAATGTGCTTGATTGGTCCGAGTTAAATTGGATGATATATTAACTTCTCTGAGAACAGAACTGGATTTTTGAGATCACCAGATGAGCACAGAGTAGGTGACATCCATAATTCAGTGACACTATTGATGCAATTCCTATTTTTCCAAAAGTCAATGCAACTGAGACTAAAAGGAAATGTCAAAAAGTTACTATAAAGATTGCATAGATAACTACCAAGTAAGTGGAGATGAGAAGAATCTTAGATGAGCACAGAATAGGTGACATCCATAATTCAGTGATATTCTATTGATGCGATTCCTATTTTTCCAGATGTCAATGCAACTGAGAGTCTGAGACCAAAAGGATATGCCAAAAAGTTACTATAAAGATTGCATAGATAACTTCCAAGTCATTGGAGATGAGAAGAATCTTAGATGAGTATCATATTTTTGTCTTAAAAATGTAGTTACTTGCTTCAGATTATGTAAGGTTGATGTTAGTCGGACTCCCTAAAAACTGTCAACAATCTGTTTTGACAGTCCATCCATCCATTTTCTAGTGCCCTCTGGTGGATATCATGATGCTTCAGTTTTTGAACCAAGAACGCAGTTGCAAGTGCTGTCGTAGTATTTTCTGCTGGTGGTTTACCAGAGAACCTATGATTATAATCAATACTAGAAGAATGAGGGTACCATCAATACGCTTGATCTGTCACATGATGAGAATGATTTACTGCTCACTAACCTAATGGCTTTTCCCTCTTTTGCTGCTAGTTTTCAAAAGATTAGACTTTTTTTTCTCCTATTTTTTTAGTATTAGTCAATCAAAATGTGAACAAAAGTTAGATTATCATCGTAATTCTACCCAACTCATTTTTCCTCACAACTTAACCCTATATAACATCATCCGCCAACCTTGAGAACCCCACTATTCGACGTTCTGCATGTATGTATCCTGATTGGATTGAAAATTTGGAAGTTTGTGATTGATACCACGCTCAATCATTCTCATAGATGATGCAACCTTCAGTATTAAGACCTTGTCCTAAACTTCATGGACATACATGCATCAGCAAGATCATATTGGTCTATTTCTTGTGAGGTGCAATGAGCCATGGCGATGCATACCTCATGAGCTCGCAACCTGAGGCAGCACGTACCAAGCTTTCGTCAACTCCAAATATCTAAAGCTTAGTTTTGTTCATTACCATTAAAAGCACACATTACCTTGATCCAGTTTACATTTGTAATCTTTTAGCTTCCTCTGTACTTAATCTATCTGATGGGCACTTTGTACAACTTTTGAAGCATTAAATCCTTAGCTTGTCCTGATAATCCTCTGCTTTGTCTCTTTACAAATGTTTAGTGAGATTCCTAGACTCACATGTTTTATATATATATATATATATATATATATATATATATATATTTCTTTATTAACCAATGAGGCTGTGATCTAATTTTTTTTTTCCAGGGAGCTGGTATGTTCGCTTGTTGCCAATTCGGTGTGGTCCCCTGTCATTCTGATTGGTAAGCCACGGGCTCGACTCTTCTTCCTAATTGCGATTAACTAATCCATGATTAGCACCTTGTTCATTATTGGAGGTAAGCTATGGCCGTGCTTACCCATCAAGAATCTTGTCAGGATCAGCTTATGCAATGCTTGTAGACAACCATTTCCTACCTTTCTAAGCTATCTAAGCGGCCTTCTGTGTTAATACAAACAAACCCTTAACTAGCTAGGGGATGCCTAAATTATTCTCTTATGTAGATCCTGTGATCCATCACTTTCATTGAGAACGTTACATTGGGCCAGCGGGCCCCTCTGATTATTCTCTTGGGATAGTGGCGGCTGGGCATTTATCTGTCTCAACAACAACCATATGTGTTATGGTTGTTAGTTGTTACTGTTGCGTTGGTGTACTTGCTCATTATCTTGTGCCATATCAGCTCAAGCCTTATTATATATATATATATATATATATATATATATTTATATATATATATATATATGAGAAAAATGGAGAAACTTGGTACCAAGTTGCTCCAAACAACTTGGTAGTGATGTGACGCAATCCGGTCCCTACATCTACATTGGAGTTAGTGAAAGGTGGTTGAGGCTCTATCATCGAGGTGTGATGTAGGGGCCAAATTCGGCCACATCACTACCAAGTTGTTTGGAGCAACTTGGTAGTGATGTGACGCAATCCGGTCCCTACATCTACATTGGAGTTAGTGAAAGGTGGTTGAGGCTCTATCATCGAGGTGTGATGTAGGGGCCAAATTCGGCCACATCACTACCAAGTTGTTTGGAGCAACTTGGTAGTGATGTGACGCAATCCGGTCCCTACATCTACATTGG
>BQKN01066283.1:777631-789275 GCA_022839385.1 Asparagus kiusianus
GCAACTTCTTCCTCAAGTGCCCTCTGTTTTGCAGCAACTTCTTCCTCAAGTGCCCTCTGTTTTGCTGCAATTTCCTCCTCTAATCGTAGACGTTCCCTGTGCTCTTCCAGTAACTTCTGAACTCTGTCGTGCTCAGCTATCAGATCTCCATAGCGCTGCTGAAGATTTCGTTCAAGCCCTTTTTGTTTGTTGACTTCTTCCATCAAGCTACCGACTCTGTATGAAGCCGCCACTACTTCCTGCTTTTGCAAAGCTTGAAAGCATTCTAGCTCTGTTGCTGCTGTCTCCATTTGCTTGAATGTGGCCTCAATCTGGGACCATAACTTCCCAGCCCTCATCTGTTCATTCAAACAGAAAGGAAAATTATGCAAGATAATGTTAGATTGGGAACATACGATGGCATTAGTTTCAAAAAAAGGGATTAATTTGTAATTGATTATTCAGGTTTCAAATATAATAGATTATTCAGGCACCTGATGTCCATGTGTGAGAAGTTTAATCTTGTTTTCAAGTTTGGTTGCCTTCTTTGCCTCATCGTCCAATCTCTTTTTCATTATTTCGAAGTCATTCTGCAAAGCAGCCAGCTTTTCACTACTACCAGCAACACTGGCAAGACCAAATGTATTACGACCAGGAAAGTACATGAGATCTTCTTGGCATGCATCGTGTGCTTTAACGAAATCATCAAGAGACTCGTTCTCATGGCCCATGGCCACTTGAAGAAACTCAACCTCTTCCCTAATCAGAGAATCAGCCTACAAAAGACAATGAATCGGATGCATAAGTAAATGTTTTAATGTCATATTTGAAGAGAGACTTTGCAGACTAATCTTTTTGGAATTGTAATAACGAGTAGTCGTAGTACCATAGGACCAAATTCACATAAGGAGAAATATCCGGATGACACGTAACATCTTTAAAACTTAGACTTATGGTTCAGCACCAAATGGAGCAGTTCAAAAGTTCATGAGGAACAACAATCTAAAGATTGATTGAACAACGAAACAAACTGAAAGTTCAACAAATCCATGCCTAAAGTACAGATATTACACTGTACATGTAAGTACAGGGAGAAATAAGATAAATGGAAAGAAAGCTTTGTAATTCACTTTGTGTTAAGAGGAATCAATACATTTTTTGGCAAATTCAAGCATAATAAATTTAGAAATTGCGTGAAGGAACTAAGAATGCTATTTTGAAACTTAAAACAATAATTTGCCAGGAATAAAGCTAGTTTTGATATAAAAAAATTACCAATCAAATTTAGACATAAAAAACATGAAAAAGGGTAAACAAACTCAAACTTATAACTATGATGAGAAGATCTCTGCTGCTATTAAAATGAGCCCAGTACCAATAGTTTTCTATGATAAATAACATTAAAGAAACCTGATATTCGAGTTCTCTTCGAAAGTGGCACTCCACAGACATCGTAAAATAAGGATACAGAAATATGCCCGACAGCAATGGAAGTTCATTTCAAAAATGGCACTAAGCAGAGATGTTAACATCAGGAATGACACATAAAATTAAATCTCTACTACCATTAAAAGTGTGTTGATTAGTAGTTCTAGTTGCAATAAGGTTTCTAATTCAAATGCACAAATTAAGTATAGATTGTCTCCTTTAATACTCTTAGGAAATTCACAAAAGTAACTAATAGCTTAATTTCACCTGGTTCTATTTATCTTTAGAGCTTATTTTATTTTCCAGTATTAAAGCAGTTTTTCCCCTTGGTTACTTTATGAGCAACGCTACTGAAAGGGTATTAAAGACAAGAAGGCTAAGTACCATTTCAAAGCAAGAAATGGTCAAAGAACTGGAACTGTACAGAGAAGAAATAAGAAAAAAGTAATCAGAGATCGTTTCAGTTCTACGGAGAATAAATAAGAAAAATATATACAAAGATAGTTGTCGATTATAACTTGGCACACTTGTATTAAAGGACCAAAGGATTATACTTGGTGAGACATAAACATAGTACCAAGGATACTTTTCAGTGCGACGGATATTGCACTCTTAGAGACCAAATATCCATTATCCATTGGCACTTCAACTTTTGAGGCAGATATGCGTAACCAAATGTCCCTTAAAAGAATTGGAAGAGTTGATAGTACAGGATTCCAAGCTATGAAGCACGGATATGGACACAACAACACAGACACGAACACGGCAAAACCCCAAAAAATAGGACACGACGACACGACTAGATTTTTTTAATATTATTATTATATATAGATCACTATGGAATTAGTTTGCTATTACATTTTCATATTTTTTGTTATGTAAAGTGGAGATTATAAATAAGAAACTAAAGGAAAGTGTGTTGCATGTGTGAATTAAGACGTCGGGATGCAATGATCTCTTGGAGAATTGAAGACAATAATGTTAAAAAAGACAAGAAAGAGAAGATGAATATATAGAAAAATAGATCAATTTTTATGTTATATTATTATGTAACATTGGCTTGTATAATCAATGACAAATGTAAGTTATGTAACTGATTTGAAGATAATGCCAAGTTTTAATTCTCATTACTTTCATCTTGAGCATATAAAAATATAAGAGAATAAAGTTCAAGTTGCAACTAGTTCCATGGTTACAAAATACTAAGTTACTAACATTGCAAAAATATAAAAATTACAACCAAAAGCATATCTTAAAATAAAATTTTCAAGTTAAAACATCAAAAAGATCATTCTATGGCTTCAACTCCTTCATCCTCCTCAAACACAACGGCCTCCATCGTGAGCTCATCAAGAGAAATGACAGCAACATCTAAAATGCCGGCACCTTGAAATGAGTCGAAGGCATCTCCGCTAATATCCCACATTCTTGATTCCCCTTCCATATACTCTTCCGATCTTCGAGAAAGTAAGCAAAAGTTGGTGTGAACATAAACAAGATCCTCCGCACGTGCCGGGGTTAGCTTGTTCCTTTTTAAGGAGTGAATGAAACCATACGTACTCCAATTCCGTTCACAACAAGAAGAGGAACAAGGTTGGCCTAAAAGGTTTACGGCCAATGCTTGCAAATTTGGAGTACTTGGACCACAAAGAAGCCACCATGACGTAGGATCCATATGTGCTCTATCGGAAAGAGAATCTGGATCACTAAAAGCCTCCAAAGCCCCCATAAACTTAGCATATTCCAAGTTCACCGCCAGTCGTTCATCGGGGTTAGGATAGTATCTTCTTAAGCACTTTGCTCTTTCCGTAGAGATCTCAAGATCTTGATTTGGAGCTTGCCGATTGACGTTCTCATTAAACAATGTGGAATGATAGTACATATGTTCGTTAATAACATGAATTAGCTCGCAATGTATTAATTAATAGAAATATTCGCATTAAAGAGTGAAATGTGAAATATTACCTTGGAACTAAAGAGTGTGCCAAGCACTGAAGCGGGTTATTGCTCTTGTTCCATCGATCCACCAAGACCTTGTGAACCACCTTATAAAAAGAAGATTTCTCGTTATCCCTTTTACTCTCATGCCTATAAATAGCTTGCTTCACCTTTTTAATCATTGTACCCTACATATCATACACCAAATGAAGACATGGTGTATCGATGTCGGTGACCCTTATCATTTCATAGATTGGGCCAGTGAAGTCAAGAATAAAATCTATCTTGTCCCACTAGAAATCATCGAGGACTTTCTCTTTCATAAATTGAGCTTTCCTCACATCATCTTCTCTATACAAGCTCCATCGATCACTAAGGACCATGTCTTGGAGGCCTCTCTTGACGAGACCTTAAACCTCTTCAACATAATAATCCACAAGACAAATCTTGTGTCGGCAATCGATAGGAACTTCATCTTGGAATAATCATTGAACATGGCAAGCCGCATAGAGTGGTTCATAATAAAATTCTTCATAAGCAATGCATCATCAGAGATCTCTGTAATCTAATGTAATTGTGCATAAGCCACGACATTTGCTTCTGTGTTCTTAGTCACACAAATATTCTTGATAGCAAGATTGAGTGTATGGACTACACAAGGAGTCCAAAATATGTGAGGCCAAGTGCTCTCCACAAGCCCTCCCGCGACCTTGCATGCCGAAGCATTATCAGTTATTATTTGGATGACATTTTACGGTCCTACCTCTGTGATGTACTTTTCTAGCTTCGCTTGGATAAAATATGTGAGACCAAGTGCCCTCCACAAGCCCTTCCGCGACCTTGCATGCCGAAGCATTATCGGTTATGATTTGGATGATATTTTACGGTCCCACCTCTGTGATGCACTTTTCTAGCTTCGCTTGGATAAAATATTTATTCTTGACTTCTCCCTTGACATTCACAGCATTCAAGAACATTGTCTTACCCTCACATACCGTCATAAAATTGATGATGGGCCTTCTTTGTGCATCCGTCCACCCATCACTACAAATGGAGAACCCCTTCTATTGCCATGCGCCCCTGCTGGGCTCCATCAATCTCTCTACGTGAGTTTCCTCACGTTATAAGATAGTGATCCTCGTGTAATTGTAACCGGGAGGCTTGTAGCCGGATATTAGATTGCTTGCGACATATGCAAAAGCCTTGGCATAATATAAATTCTTTGTCAAGTTGAAGGACAATCCCCGGTGAAGAACATCCTACCAATCAATGCATCTAATTCCTCTATTGCTCCCATGTTGAATGCTTGTTCTACGGTATTAGCCCCCTCTCCTCTTAGATTCACTTGCACGAATTAGCATGCTTGTACTTGCACTTACACCGGTCATCCTTGTAGTCGAAGATGTAGGCAAAACTGGCATCTTAGGCCTAGAAGCCCTCAACCTCGCCTCCGCTTGATCCAATGTCCTTTGAAACTCCCTTAAGTTTTCGGGTGTTGACTTGGAACACATCTTAATTTCAGTCTCGCTTATCCTCATGAGGTGATTTTTAACTCTTGAGTGTGAACCGGTAAACTCCCCTCTGTAATAATTACATCTCTATCTCTAATTTTCTCCTGTCGTCCACCCCCCGCCCGTTTTCTCCAATTTGGTAATATATTTTCAAAGCGAACATTTGTCATCTTGTACTTCACTACCACTAGAACTCCCTTATTGTTCCATTTCGCTAAAATACAATAGCAATAACAGTAAATTAAAAAATTAACAATAGCAAAACAGTAACTAAAATCCTAATTAATAGTAAATTAAAAAATAGAACCCTAATTAATTAACAGTAAATTAATGGAACCTCGAACCTTAATTAATTACAGTAAATTAACATAAAATAGTAAATTAAAATGTAAAAACAATAAAATCTTTATATCTAGAGAGAATCAGAGAGAAAGAGAGATCAAAATTGAGAGAGGAAGAGATCGGAGAGAGAGGAATCAGACATCGAGAAAGAGAGAGAGTCAGAGAGAGAGGAAGAGATCGTAGAGAGAGATCGAGAGAGAGACTGAGAGAGAGAGAATCAGAGAGAGAGATCGAGAGAGACTGAGAGATCGGAGAGAGTCTGAGAGAGAGGAAGAGATCGGAGAGAGATCGGAGAGAGAGACTGAGAGGAAGAGATCGGAGATCGAGAGACTGAGAGAGGAAGAGATCAGAGATCGAGAGAGAGACCGAGAGGAATCAGAGATCGAGAAAGAGAGAGAGTCAGAGAGAGAGGAAGATATCGGAGAGAGAGATCGAGAGAGAGATCGAGGGAGAGACTGAGAGAGAAAGATCAAGAGATCGAGGGAGAGAGAGACGAAGAATCAGAGAGAGAGACTGACCTAGCCGACGAGAGATCGATGGAGAGAGGACGAGCTGACGAGGACGACGACGAGGACGAGCCGATCGAGAGAGAGATCTATAACTTGTAGCGACGTTTTCTTTTCAGCCGGGTCGAGATCGAGAGAGAAAGAGGACGAGTCAATCGGGTGAGTGAAAACTAGGGTTTGGGTTTGGGTTTTAGGTTTTGGATTTCGGGTTTTTTTCCGCCTTATCAATCGTGTCGGGAATGAGTGAGCTGTGTCGGGAGCGAGTCGGGGCGTTGACCCGTGTCGGCGGCGTTGACCGCGTGTTCGACGCGTGTCGAACGCGTGTCCGCGTCCGACACGCGTCGGACACGGACTCGGGGCTTGTTTCGGAGTGCCGATGCTTCATAGATTCCAAGTGCTAAAAACATTGACAACCAATTATCTCCTGAATACTGAGGATATGGATAAAACTCTAAACAGGATAGGATTCATACTGTAATGAAAAGGAATAATATGTGCAAAATTAAAAAGTTTGAGGGAACCACAAGAGTGATGAATAGATCCCCAAAAAAACCTCATTGGAGTACATAAACCAAATTCTACCTTGTCAGAAAGAGGACAGCTATCTAATTCTGACAGATTGGTGACAGGAAGCAAGAACAAAATATCATAAACTTAGCTGGTAGATAAAGACTACATCTTCCTAGCAAATTCTGTAGGCAACTTAGGTTAAATATATGAAAATATATGAGCATACAGTCATTATGAAAGGCAATCAGCCTCTCGGAGAGAATTCTACCGAAAGAGTCCTTAATGTTATGGAAGATTGATACGGCTTTTGCTTCCCAAAAATGGGAAGGAAAGGTTTAAAAAAGGTTCCTGTAAGAGGTTGGACATTTCTCTCCATATCCCTAACGCCCATGTTCTCTCCAGCATAAAATAAACATCAAATTATAATGGAAAAAAGCATGATCCCATATAGTCAGTTCGCATGTCTGAATTATGTAGAAACTAATACCTGATTCCCTAAATGTTAATTTCATATATGCTCCTTATTTAACGTTTCTAGATGTTGTGAGGAACTCTTAAAAAAATAATTTAAATGGTGTCATACTATATCATTCAGGATTTGATACATATTTCACGTCCAAATTATCGCTTCTCAGATAATCACTGAATGGTGTACAAAGAGTCCCTAAGCTCCTCTTCACTTTCTAATTTGAAAATTATCCCTTTAGAGTCTTGTTAGCTAAAAATAATACCATTACAAGGAGGAAATAGAAGCCAATCCTGTAAAACCGATAAAACATGTTATGTAGCACAACAGACTTATTCTGTCAAGCACAATTTTGAAATAATGCAGCAGATGTGTCTTAGTGTTGCACTGCGTCAATAGAATGTATGCTGCATTGTGAATATTTAACACAATACTAAATTATTTTTGCTTATTGGTCATATGTTGGGTTAAAATGGGTTTAAACCTGGCAGCCCCTCCATGGGGCTGTGGGTCCCAATACATCCCCGTCTTCTCCCCTTTCACCTCATATGTCATATATTTAATTACCAAAAATATCACTTGTCCTAGAAATAATATGGTTATATATATACCCAACTATGTGACTAGGACCTGACACCCATAAACATGATACCTCCCCGGCCCCATCTTCTTCCCTTGCACCTCATGTCATACATTTAATTATTGAAAATATCACTTGTCATACCTTGTAGTTCTTAAAGACTATAGTAATGGGGTTACTTATGTACCCAACTATGTGACCAGTACATGACACCCATAAGCATGCTATAGCGTAAATATTTCCATGACACTCCTAGACCTTTCCAATCCCAAGGAAGTCTCGTTTCTGCCACCGAATTTTTGCATATTGTGGATTACATGATTAGGCTTTTGTTAGGTAGGCTAATATTTATTACAACATGCAATTACCTTGCAATAAATGTTCTTTTAAAAAAATTGCCCGAAAATAATGAAAATAGATTGCAGCAAGTGAAGGTCAAGTCTTAAGCGACTCAAATTTACTTGATTATTTATAAGCAGAAGAAAATAACTCTTAACTTGTCCTATGTTCTCAAACCTTCCATTATAAGTGACTCTCATAAAGAAACTCCCCCAGCAAAAACATTTTTAAGATCCCAGAATCTGGCCTACACATAGGGCACCTGGGCCTTTCTCTATGGCACTAACTGGTCTAGGATAGTAATAGCCTTCATCAATACAGAATCCATGTAGTCCCTCCTTTAAATAGTTATTAGATGCCACTGGGGGAATCTCCAACAACCCAAATACCCCCATAAACAAAGTAAAAAAATAAGTACTAACTTATTAGCTAAAATAACATTAGTCACTAATAAATAGCTAAACAGATTGGTTTTCACGTCTCAGATCCTATACCCGTGCAATTTAAAGAAGCCGCATCACCCGTGGCTTAGAAGACTCCCTTAAGTGTCAAAATACTAGTCCAGGATCTTATTAACTAGTGAGCAAGAAAGTGACGAGGGTCCTGCAAAACTAATGCTTACTTTGCTCATCTCTTCTACGCCACACAGTACACATCCTCGTATTTATACATATATTTTTTTACGATGTTACTATAGTGTTGTTAAGCAACAGTAAGGGGTGTCGGATTCCCCATGTACCTATATTAAAGTAGATGCATTTCATTCATAATTTAGTACAAGTGTCAGTTTACCTAAGATTTCTCAGTCCTTCTGTTTAACCATTGAATCACCGATACAATTTATTCTTTCCAAATGTTTCTGGGGACAAATGTTTCAGGAGAATCATTTATAATTCAGAAAGTGTTACAACCAGTAGGCGATGTTTTAGAAAGCGCTAGGCGTTACCCAGTGCCAGACCTAGCGGCTGACGCCCAGGCGAACGCTTAAGCAACACATAGATGTTTTCAACATCGAGAGAAAGAAGGATTATTTTCAAAGATTTAAATCATATCCTCACTGTTTTACTTGAGATGGACATATTTTGATCCGGTACATTCTAACCTATGTTACTCTCTTCAACCATTACTATGCTTAAGTGAGCAATATATCCCATTCCACCATGGTAAAGTCCGCGTAAGCAGCCCGTTCTCCCCTAGGCGCTTCCAAGACTTAGACGGGCTGCCTAAGTACCGCTTAGCTTTAAGCGGTGGCCCGGTCCACTTTTCAACACAATGCTTGTGGATAAGATAATCTAAGGAAAGATTCTTCCATGTTTCAGGTCTCTATGCCGGATTATCAACAATTGAGGATTCATGTAGAAGGGTCCTAAAGAATGTTCCAAGAACTGATACTTGGCTACCAAGCTGTTCATAAATGACGTAATATCAAACACTAAAATTGGTGTTATAATATTGGTAAGGGACAAGCAATTGTAGATTGCGCTAGTAAGAGAGAAAAACATAAACAAAAAAAGGACAAGATGATAGAAATGGGTTAAAAACTGATGGAAGGCCGAAGGTAAAGCCTGCAGGAGTATCAGTGGGAATGAAATATCAGACCATATGTGGTGGCACAAGAAAAGCGTACCTCCTTCAGTTCATCCTCTTCGAAATCTTCAATTTCAGGCACAGGCATAGAAGATTTCCCATTTGCTGCTCGCTTTACCCCTTTCTTTCTTTCCTTATTAGTTTTCTCTTCAAGTGGATACTTGGCATTATCATGCTCTAACAACGCAAGTAGCTCTTTGTTTATCATTTCATCAGCCTGTTCGAACAAAGTTGGGGGAACAAAGGAGCTCTTATCTTCATCCTTTCGCATTAACATATTTCGAATAAGATCCAATGCAGCAGCAGGTGGCCGAGGAAGCTCCCTTTGAAGAACTTTTGATCTCTTCCTGAGTAGGACCTCCTGTCTCGCCTGTTCCAAAGCCTTCTCTCTAGCTATCTTATCTGACATGTCCTCTTCAATTTTCTCTTCTACTTCTTCATTCTCCTCTGGAATGGGTTGAATAACTATCTGATACTCATTCTTAGGTTGTGGAAGGCTAGTTAAACCAGAACGCAAATTCCTTCTCAACTCAGCCTGTCTATGAATTTCATTGTCTTCGTTTATATGGAGCTCATCTCGATAAGGAGTTGATTTCGGTGTTGCACCAAAAGAATTCCCATCTCTAGATGGAGTCATCCCAATTCTAGGGGTAAGACCTGTAGATCCTGGGCTCATCAAAGGAGTAGCCATGGGATTTGGAGTCTGGATTTCCCTTTTCCTAGGAGTGACTCCAGAAAAATCTGATGGATGTAACTCAGGATTCTCCCCACCTAATAGTGGTGTCTGAGACTCTCTCAGCCGTGCAAGATTCTCAGCCTCCATCATGACGGCATCTGCTTTTCCTGCTGGTGTCCTTTGTGGGGTCCGCATGGGCGTCATTCCTTGTCTTGGAGTCTGAGAATAATTCGCAAGAAGAGCACGAGTAGCACCGCTTCCTTCAGCGAGCTCATCGGCACCTGAAATAAGATCACTCGCATAACCCATCTTTGCTATTTCCTCTAATTCTTGGTCTGAAATCTGCGGTGCTGGAAGCATAAGTTTTGACCTCTTTCTAACTGCCTCTGGATCGTTGAGCTTGTTCGCTTGCAATATTGCCGAAGGAGCATCTTGCCTCTGTGCGATTTTGTTCTTTGCTATATCTTGCTTCCTCAATTGTGCTTCTATATCAACCCGCCTTTTGCCTTCAAGCTCTTCTATAGTGGTCGGGAACTTAGGATTCTCTACAGGTCTCTCCTCTCCTGAGACATCATAGAACCCCGGAGGAGGTCTCTTTTCAAAGGGTATTTCTGCATTGTAATCAATCCCCTTCCTCTTCCTCCTCCTCTGCCTTGTAGGAATCCCAGCTGCCTTCAATTCTCTTCTCTTCTGCAACGAGGCCAATCTCCTCGCCTCTTCAAGCTGCTTTTCCCTAGCCTTTCTCTTCGCTTTTTTGCCCCTAGTGTTGGCTAACCTAGCCCTTGCCTCCGAGAGCATTTCCTTCTCATCTTCATCCATATCAACCGGATCAGGGCGGGCCGGTTTTGACTCGGGGTTAGGGTCAATCTCTCCAGGTCGCAACTTTCGCGGGTCATCATTCGCCTCATAGTTCTCATCCTTTGCACAAGCTGCATCAAGAAGTTTCTCATAGCGCTCAAGGCACTGAGACGGTGTTCTGCCCACAATCGGAGCAATGGTTCTCCACTGTGTAGGCATGAGTTTTGCCAGATGAAGTAATTTTTCATCTTCTTCTCGGGTCCACTCGGTCTGTTAAAAAAAGAAAATTGAAGTAACTTCAATATCATAACACGGCAAATGACACTTGAAAAAAAGTTTTTTTTTACAGTACCATTTAATGCTTATTTCATGTAAAGAGCGGGTTTCATCATAAATAATCCCCAAAGAAAACCAATAACTGCTCGTAATATAAGCACAGTACAACGTTGCAGCTAGAAATTAGCCATCATCCATAGTTCTAATATCAAAATTTTAAGCTTCAATATCCTAAGTCCAGAAATGACAAAGATATTTCTTATAGTACATGGTCCTTTTGCGCAAATCACCCCAAAGTTCAGGGTTCTATCTGAAATTTACCGAAATCTAGGGCATTAAAGATCGGATTGAAATATGAAGTAATCCCAAAATATACCTTTTTAATGGAGGGATCGAGCCACTCATACCACCGAGCTTTGCACTGCTTCGCGGATTTGCGAACGAGAAGCGAAGAGATCCGAGCCCATTGATTCTTCCCATACTTCATAACCGCCGCTTTCAGGATCTCATCCTCCGTGTTCTTCCAAACGCCGCCCTTTATCATAATCCTCATCTTGGCTCCCCTTTTTGATTCGACTCCTCTGGTTCAAGGAACAAGGAGATTTCTAGGGCTCGACGATGCCCTGATTGATGAAGAAGGAGAAGGGATTTGGTTTTCTCTCGATCTCTAGGGTTTTAGGTTATCGAGTTTGTGTGTGTGTGTATGGT
>BQKN01066283.1:789675-843049 GCA_022839385.1 Asparagus kiusianus
GGGGGGAAACCTATCCCTCCCGCTCCTTCATCCCTCAAACTGTAATTAATTTTAATTTTTGAAGTGGACTTTGTAAGAGGACCTTTATGCAAAAAATGTTAAGGGTTCTATTTGTAAAAGAACTCTAATGAATACCCAAAACCCTACCTAACTCCTTTATTTCCGTCAACATTTCATCTCCTCCTTCCCGTCTCTATTCCGCTCACAAAAAATAAAGAAAAAAGAAAGAGAGAAAACCACTCCTCTCCTCCTTCCCGAGCCTCCGACGGTCTGACCTTACTCTGCTCCCATCGAACCCGTCCTTCAGGCTTCACCCCGCTGACTCCTCTAACTCAATCAGGTAAAAAATTTTAACTAAATAATTTTAGGGTTTTTTGGACAAAATTTTGGGGTTTTGATGTTTTTCAATGAAATCAAGATTTCTGATTTTGAATCTTGGCTGAATCTTTGTTGTTGAATAATTGAATTAGGGGTTATGATGTTTCGGAATGGGTAGCTTATCAAATTTTGTTATTATCCCCGTTACGGTTGCCTCGGCGGAGAGAAATTTTTCCAAATTAAAATTGATAAAAAGTTATCTTCGCACTACCATGTCACAGGAACGACTGAATGGATTGACAATGATATCAATTGAAAATGAATACTTGGAGAAACTTGAGTATGATGACTTAATTGAAGAATTCGCTTCAAAAAATTCAAGGAGAAGTATTTTTCTTTGAATTAAATTGTAGCACAAATGTAATCTCTTCTTATATGAACATTGGTTTTGTATGAGAATATTATTAGTTTGAGCCCACTATAGAACGCTAAATTGTATTATATGTATTCATTTTTATCGTTATTATCCGTACCAAATTTTTACTATAAGGGGCAACCAAAATTAGATTGGGTTAGGGCAACCCAAAGCTCAAGATCGGTCCTGTATGGAGTCCACGGACCAACAACTCTCTAGCCTAAGCGTCGCCGCCGTTGTTGTCATTGAAATATTCCTTCACCAAGCAATGTTTTACCGTGGAGGAAGAAAGTAGGAGGAGCTTTTCCCATAAATTTTTTATTGGTAGGAGCGGAATTCTATACTGGTTGTTTTACCGGTAGTACGTAGTAATGCTAACTTGACTTTAGTTGTTCTGTATTAATAATTACCCAACTATGGATTGGGCTCGGTCTATATAGAGTGCAAATTAAGTTCCCATTTCTAGACACATTTTTTGTGCTGTGGGCCACCGCACGGGTGAGACTTTTTAACTCAGAGTCGTTCGGTTCGATTGGGAGTTTGTGAGAGTTATGTAAGGGGCTGTTTGTTTTGCTTCTTTTGCCCCTGATTCACTGTCAAAACTGACAGCTTGCTGTCAGTTTTGGCAGGGAATCAGGGGCAAAAGAAACCAACCAAACAGCCCCTAAACATGATATATAAGGGGATAATGGGCATTTATTCTTTCATTGACCTGTTTCAGCCATGGTATGGAAGAGGATTTTGGCCGGTACAACTTGAGTACGATAGAATGTTTAATACTAAGTTTGAGTATTGGTTGTTAATATTAGTATTTGGTATTTGACTGTACACATTACCTGTTGGATGTTAAATTTAGTGAATGCCTGTTAAGGTAAAGAGCATAACTGTTAAGTTTTATCGCCGGTTGCTATTATTGGTCATTGGATGTTAACTTTAAACTTTGACTATTTAGATTTAATATCGGTTACTAATTTAAATAAATGTGTATTAAGTTAAAGACCGTGACAGGTAAGTTTTATTCTTATTTGTTAAATACATGTAGTTTCTACTAAGTTTACAATATAACTGTTGAGTTTTATATGTGGTTGTTAACGTTATCTTTTAGTGGTTGTTAATCTTAAGTGATTTTACTAAAGTATTGTAGGAAAAATGTTGAAGCCGATGCAAAAAAAAATAGGCTCATAGCTAGTTTTAGTGCTTATTACAATTTTATGAAAGTACATAAACTGAGCACGAAGCGGTGGCATTGTGATGCATAAACAAATGATGTGAATTTGAGTATGAGGCTTAGCTGAATGAAGAACATAACTATAACTTGTTCATGTTTTATGTGACAAAATTTTATGGGTGATTTATGGTATATGCTACATTTGGTTGACCAATTTGCACATTTAGAATTTTAACTACATTTTGTATGTGGTTTTTGGTTATAGCTAACAGGTATATGTGATACTTAGCAGGAACAATTTATGATTACCACGTACTTGTTATAGTTAACTTGTACACGTGATACTTAACAGGAACCTAACTTGTAGTTGTGATACTTAACAGAAACTTTTATAATTAATAGGTATATATGATACTTAACAAGAACCAGTTATAATTAATAGGTATAGGGTATAGTTAACATGTACTTGTGATATTTAAGATGAGCCAGTTATATATAATTATCTAATAAAATTGACACCTCATTCAAAAAAAAATCCTCGCCTGTCTCATCATTTATCTAAACTTCAACAAAAATAATTTATTAGACTCACATTCAGAGTTTTCAGCCCCTTATACACTGCCAATTTCTAATAGTACAGAAATTGCAAATGACCCCTAACATATTTCGTAAATAGCCCCTAACAAGTTTTAGAAATTGCAAAAAAACTGTGATTTTTTTTTTGCCAACACTACTCCCATCCCTCTCCCCATCTCTGTATACAGACACCACCGATACCCTCTACGTCTGCAGCGTAGATCCCTAACCCGCCACAAATCTATTCATCACGTACAACAGATCCCAAATCAATTCCCTCATCCCTATATCTATCTTGTTAATACTTGCAATTGCAAATGAGAGGAGAGAAAAATGGAAGTAAGGAGCTTTGGTGAGCATTAGAGCATGCATGCATTGCTCATGAGAGAAGCTGTAACGGCTTAGTCTGAATCTCATGTGCGGATGCTTTTGGCGTGAGCAAGAACCTGCATTAATTTTCTTTTCGTTAATGGGCTGTTCGGTCGGCTTTTTTTGTTTGGGTTTCCCTGCCAAAACTGACAAAAGCTGTCAGTTTTGACAGCTTTACTTGCAAAAACGCCCATTTTGAAACGTTTTTGCAAGTAAAGCTGCCAAAACTGACAACTGTTGTCAGTTTTGGCAGGGAAACAAGGGTAAAAAATACCAACCAAACAGCCCTAAGATTCTTTCTAGATATCTGAGCTGCGTAAGAAGAAAAATTTCGTGATTATGTGTTCTGCAACGTACTTGAGGTAACGGAAGCATTGGGCATTTCTTCCATTACGTTTTCCCAGCTAAATTGGTTGTCATGAGATTCACTAGCTATTGTGAAGTTAACGCCGAAATCCCTAATGCAACAGAAACGTAGAATAGAGAAAAATACACAAGATTTAACGAGGTTCGGCAACTGCCTACGTCCTCGGGAGCCACACAGTCAATTTCTTATTAATCAAACAAGAAATTACAAATCAAGAGCAAATCCTAAAACTGAGATTTCACAAATGAATACTGTAGCTACAGTGTTAATAATTAAAGGGAATAAACCCCTTTCAAATCTCACTTGAGAATAAAGAATATCCCACTATAAAACCCCTCTTTAAATCTCTCTCTCTCTTCTTAAATCTCCCCTTAGGATCTCAAATCCCAAGCGCTGGAGAAAGAAAAGAACGCTGCTGCGTTTTCTTTGTCCGCCGCCAAAGAAGAAAATCGAAGGGGAAAAAAGCATCGAACCCTAGGGCATCGGGGTTTGCTTTTATAGGCAAAAAACGATGGGCTGGCGACAGCCTGTCACCAGCGCACGAGCTGGACGCGAAGGTCGGAGGCTAAGACGTGAGCGTCGGAGCTTGGACGAGAGGGTCGGTGTCCAAAGCGAGAGGGTCGGGATCTTCAGCCGCGAGCGTCCCGCTTAGACGCCAAGGTCGGAACCCCCTCAAACGCGAGCTTGCCTGCTCGAGCTCCACCTGAAGTTGCGCCTGGGATTCGCCGTCGACTTCGCCTGAATCGACACCCACGCTTACCTGTGCGGTTCCCCAAGCTCGCCGGAGCTTCGCCGGAGGAGGTTGGTATCCACACCCCTAATCTAACAATCTTCCACTTGGAGACCAAACCGACGTCAACGGGCTATCTCACCAAGCTCCTCTCCTGTGTGGCTCTGCCCTCATCATCTATGCATGAAGGCCAACTGAAGTTGCGCACAACTCCAGTTTCTGAACAGTCACCGTCTTTGTTAACATGTCTGCTGGATTCTTACTTCCTGGAATCTTTTCCAGTTTTAACACATCATCTTCCAACATGGATCTGATGAAGTGGTACCGAAGCGCAATATGCTTCGTTCTAGAATGAAATGCTGAATTCTTCGCCAAGTGTATCACACTCTGGCTATCACTGTGTAAAACATTCTTCTCCTGTTTGAATCCCAGCTCTGTCAACAAACCCTGAAGTCATATCATCTCTTTACTGGCTTCCGTCACTGCAACATACTCAGCTTCTGTAGTGGATAGGGTAACGATCTTCTGTACCTGTGACATCCAACTAACAGCTGTAGTTCCGACAGTGAATACATAGCCGGTGGTGCTTCTTTGGTGATCAACTTCACCGCCGAAGTCCGCATCTATGTACCCTTGCACTTCCACTTCTCCCTTACTAAAGTGCAAACACTTCTGTGTGGTGCCTTGTAGATATCTCAGAATCCACTTGATTGCTTCCCAATGAGCTTTTCCTGGATTCGACATAAACCGGCTGACCACTCCCACTGCATGACCAATGTCTGGTCTCATACAGACCATTGCGTACATCAAACTTCCGATAGCTGAGGCGTAAGGAACCTGAGCCATACTCTCTTTCTCTTCTTCTGACTGAGGAGACTGATCCTTCGATAAACGAAAATGACTGGCCAAGGGTGTGCTCACAGGCTTGGCGTCGCTCATATTGAATCTTTGCAAAACACGGTTGATGTACTCCGTCTGAGATAACTGCAATAGACCTCTCTTCTTATCTCTCGTGATTTGCATTCCAATGATCTTCTTCGCTGGACCCAAGTCCTTCATGTCAAACTCCTTTGACAGCTGCTGCTTCAAACTTTTGATATCCTCCATATCTGCTCCTGCAACCAACATATCATCAACATACAGCAGTAGGATGATATAGCTAGACTGATATCTTTTGAAGTAGCAACAGTGGTCGGCGTTGCACTTCTGGAAACCTTCCTTGTGCATGAAGCCGTCAAACTTCTTGTACCACTACCTTGGGGCTTGTTTCAGGCCATACAAGCTCTTCTTGAGTCTGCACACCAGGTTCTTCTTCTTTTCTTCTGAGAAACCTTCTGGCTGGTGCATGTATATCTCATCTTCTAGATCTCCATGAAGAAACGCCGTCTTCACGTCCAACTGCTCGAGATGAATTAAGATCTTCAATTGCTACAATACTCATCACGGTCCTGATAGTATTTAGCTTTACCACGGGAGCGAAAATATCGGTGTAGTCAATTCCTTCCTTCTGCTGGAAACCTTTGACAACTAGCCGGGCATTATATCTTATGGAACCATCTTGCTCCTCTTTCACCCAGTACACCCATTTGTTGTGGAGTGCCTTCTTATTCGTGGGCAACTCAGCTAGTTCCCACGTCTGGTTTGATATGAGAGACTTCATCTCATCTTTCATGGCAAGCTCCCACTTGCTCGCATCCCCACACTAACAAGCTTCATCAAAGCTTTCAGGCTCCCCACCATCTGTCAGCAATAGATAGTTCATATATCTCCTGTTGGGTACAGGAGGACGAGAAGATCTTCTTAATATCGGAGCTGGTGCGTCGGGCTCCTGCACACCATCTTGTCCAATAGGCTCTTCTGGCTGAGGACCCTCTGCATTGGGTTCTTCCGAGAGGTTACTCGGGACATCATCTGTATCTACAAATATTGACTCGCTCTCTGAGTCATCTGTCTTGTGCATGTCCTCGTACATCACCTTCTCGTTGAATATCACATCTCTGCTCCTGATCACCTTCTTGTTTTCGTTGTCCCAAATACGGTAGCCGAACTCATCTTCACCATAGCCGATGAAAGTGCATTTCTTTGACTTGGGATCAAGCTTATTCCTGCCTTGATCACTAATATGCACGTAAGCTACACAACCGAAAACTTTAAGATGTGAGAGTTTTACCTCCTTTCCGCACCATACCTCCTCTGGTATTCTGTGCTCCAATGGAACCGATAGACCTCGGTTGATCAAGTAAGCTGTTGTGTTGACTGCTTCTGCCCAGAACTGCTTCGGTAGGCCTGACTGTACCCGAATGCTTCTGGCTCTCTCTGTCAACGTTCGGTTCATCCGCTCAGCTATACCATTTTGCTGAGACGTGCCGGGCACGGTTCTCTCCATTCTGATCCCGTGCTCATAGCAGAACTTTTTGAATCCAGTGTCTTCATACTTACCGCCATTGTCGGTCCTGAGCTTCTTTATTTTCAGACCGGTCTCATTCTCGACCATAGCTTTCCATCTCCTGAAAGCCTCAAATACTTCTAACTTATGCTTCAGAAAGTAGACACACACTTTCCGAGAGTGATCATCGATAAAAGTCACGAAGTAGTGTTTTCCACTAATGGACGCGATGGTTGTTGGTCCCCACACATCTGAGTGAACGAGCTCCAGTTTCTGCTTTCTGGGAGTTCTGCCACTTGTCTGAAAGCTGACTCTCTTCTGCTTTCTAAGTATGCATTCTTCACACATATCCATCTCCACTGACTGCAGTCCTGGGGCTTTTCCCTTTGTGTGCATGATCTTCATCCCCTTCTCACTCATATGACTGAGTCTCTGGTGCCACAACTTTAAAATCTCATTGCCTGCTGCAACTGAGATCAAACAACGTGCACCTGCTGTCATATACAGGGTACCAGTCTTCTTGCCTCGGGCAATCGTCATTGCGTCCTTTGAGATCTTCCAATCATCTCCATGGAAGGTCGTGGTATATCCTTGGCCAGCCAACTGGCCTACGGATATTAAGTTCTTTCTCAGGTCGAGAATATGCCTCACATCCTTCAGCTCCCATACTGACCCGTTCAACTTAATTTTTACCACGCCTTTACCCACAATAGCACATGGTTGATCATCACCAAGATATACGTATCCAAGATTTCCGGGGGTATACTTCTCGAAGAATTCTTTCTGAGAGGTAGCATGGAACGACGCTCCTGAATCTAACACCCAAGATTCCTCCTTGCTCTCCAAAGAGCATATCAATGCGTCGTCTCCTCCTGAAGTGGAGGTGACATTCACCTCTGCCTTCTCCTTCTGTGCACTCTTGCACTGATTCTTGTAATGCCCGGTCTTTCCACAATTCTAACACTCGATAGCCTTCGAGCTATTGCTTGGATTCCTTGATTTGGACCTCTTATCCTTTGATCTACCTCTGAAGTTTGATTTTCCTCGTCCGTTTCCTCTGGTTGAATTTCTACCTCTTGACTCTGTATGCAATACTAAAGAGGTTGTAGCTTCACCTGACTCTCTCCGTCGGATCTCCTCACTGAGAACCAAATCACGAACGTCGTCGAACTTCAACTTGTTGTTTCCCGACGAGCTACTCACAGCTGTGACTGTAGCGTTCCAACTCTCTGGTAGGGAAGACAAAAGTATCAACGCCCGAACTTCCTCATCAAACTCAATCTCAACTGAACTCAATTGGGTTGTAACCGTATTAAGTTCATTGAGGTGTTGTGCTACTGACGCGCCTTCCGCTATTTTCAGATTGAATAACCGCCGCATCAAATGAACTTTGTTCGCGGCTGATGGCTTCTCATACATATTTGAGAGAGCTGTCATAAGACCCGCCGTGGTCTTCTCCTTCGCTATGTTGAACGCAACATTGCGAGTCAACGTCAATCTGATAACTCCGAGGGCATGTCTATCTAGAAGGTTCCACTCATCTGCCTTCATAGAATCTGGCTTCTTCCCCGATAGTGGTTGATACAGATTTTTCTGATACAGATAATCCTCTATCTGCATTTTCCAGAATCCAAAATCTGTTCCATCAAATTTCTCAAGTCTCATTTTTCCTTCATCTGCGGCCATGGCTCCCACTTGAATCTGACTTCCTCTAGATCGTTTCACGCTCTGATACCAATTGTTGGGAATTTAACGCCGAAATCCCTAATGCAACAGAAACACAGAATAGAGAAAAGTACACAAGATTTAACGAGGTTCGACAACTGCCTACATCCTCGGGAGCCACACAGTCAATGTCTTATTAATCAAACAAGAAATTACAAATCAAGAGCAAATCCCAAAACTGAGATTTCTCAAATGAACACTGTAGCTATAGTGTTAATAATTAAAGGGAATAAACCCCTTTCAAATCTCACTTGAGAATAAAGAATATCTCACTATAAAACCCCTCTTTAAATCTCTCTCTCTCTTCTTAAATCTCCCCTCAGGATCTCAAATCCCAAGCGCTGGAGAAAGAAAAGAACGCTGCTGCGTTTTCTTTGTCCGCTGCCAAAGAAGAAAATCGAAGGGAAAAAAGCGTCGAACCCTAGGGCATCGGAGTTTGCTTTTATAGGCGAAAAACGATGGGCTGGCGACAGCCTGTCACCAGCGCACGAGCTGGACGCGAAGGTCGGAGGCCAAGACGCGAGCGTCGGAGCTTGGATGCGAGGGTCAGTGTCCAAAGCGCGAGGGTCGGGATCTTCAGCCGCGAGCGTCCCGCTTAGACGCCAAGGTCGGAACCCCCTCAAACGCGAGCTTGCCTGCTCGAGCTCCACCTGAAGTTGCGCCTGGGATTCGCCGTCGACTTCGCCTGAGTCGACACCCACGCTCACCTGTGTGGTTCCCCAAGCTCGCCGGAGCTTCGCCGGAGGAGGTTGGTATCCACACCCCCAATCTAACACTAGCCTAATTGTGTATGATTTAATCAGAGATAGTGATTACTCTGATTTTGTTTGTTGATCTAATTGATTTGCAATTGATGATCCATAGTTTGTTCATAGATCAATTTGCTGTTAAAATAATAATAGCAAACACTTCCATCAATGCCATGGAATCATCAGTGTATGAAAGAGTTTCCACATGAAATAGTTACATTAGTACTTTATGCATTGAAGGTACCTACGTCAATAAGTATTACATAATAGGTATAACTCCAGTACTCGGACAAACAAAATAAATGCATCATTTAAAATAAGTATGTGGACTCCTCGACAGCAAACTTATTTTAGGCTATCTACTCCTCTATACTTAAAAGGAGATATTCCAAAAGATTATCGTTCATGCTGCAGTAAAGACGGCAAGAAATACTGTAGCATAAACAGTAATTCATTGTAGCATAAACAGTAAAGCAAATCAAATGCATTAAAACTTGGATCATTCTTTAAGTTTAGAGGAGTAGATATGATTTCTAATTTTAAGCATACAATAATTAAATCAAATGTATAAAATTTAGAGGGAGACAAGTTCAAAATGCGGTGCTTAAAAAAGCATGGGGTCGTGCTTTGCACGGGGTGCTCACTGGTAATTAGGAGTTGTCAAACTAGCTAGTTTATGCCATTTCTCATAATATGTGCTGCCAGACTATCACGGGAGCTCTTATCTTTTTTTTTTTATAATTTTGATGTAAACATATCCTAGGGGATTGCAAGACATCCAACTTTGTTTGGTGATGGGTAGGGAGTAGACATGTCTTTAGCTATAACTTGATGATGCCAATCTCGCTAGCTTGTACCATTTCTTAGCAATTACTAGTAGAACATGAAAGCAACTTTTATTTGTTTTGATGTAAAGTTGCAGTAAGGACTTGTAGTTATTAGTTGAAATTTGAGAAGGGATATCCTATCTGTCGCAGTGAATAAAATTAGAGAAGACTGTTTTTAGCATCCATTCAAATTAAATACCATCACTTTATCTGGCGGCATATTTGTCTAGTATCTTCAAGAGGGCACTTTATTATTATATCAATAAATTCTTACAATGAATTTCAATTCCCTGGTTTATGCCTTATAGATGAAAGCATTGATTCTGGCACTGTACAGGATAGCTAGAACATCGCCATAATTAAGACATTTCATGTTTATTTAAAGTTGACTTTTCATCTATAGTGAAAAGAGATATTGTAGCCATTTTTTTGCTTAGGCATCAGATCATTGAGGAGAACCAAATCTCCTAAATTATAGGGTTGGAAATATGTCGATATTTTCTATAACTAGTATTTTAGCCCGTACTAAGCACTGGCGTTACCGCCATTGTCCCGATTCATGTTGCAATTTATCGTTTACGAATTAAAAGGTTCTCTAAAATTCACGAACATATGAAATGCCTCCTTATTCGAAGCACAGAGATGCACATATAATGCACAGCATCCAAATGATTATTTTAAGGCAAAACAGCTAGAGTTTTGGTTTGGGCGGACTCGGAACTTTCGTGATGAAAATTTGTGGCAGTGGGTGACCTTGGCACGTGAGGCTAGGGCATTGATCATACTAGTCATAGTTATTTATTAACCGATGGCATATATGTTGTAACTAAGAAGAACCGAAAATCTCTCTCTATATATAATCCAAGATTTTAGGTATGGCAGTTATAATGAGTTCGACAGGTAGTATTGTAATTAAGAAAGTAAAAAAGTCTATGAAATGGATACAAACTGAATTTTTCTACACCTAATCTTTCACAAACATTTTCGAACGGTGTTTTTATACCAAAATTAGTATTATCTACACTTTTTGTATTATGAAATTGTTAATCTTTGTGCATATCATTTTCTTTTTTTATTATTTTTTCTTTTTAATTAAGCTTCAAAGATAGAAACTTGCATAAAGTACATTATTTGGCTCTAACAAACTAAACTAGTAAACTCTACATACACATAGGTCATGATGAAATAAAAAGCAGACATGTTATAGGAATGATTGAATTGTTTTAGTATTAGTGAAAAGTAAACTTTGATTTTTAAATTAGTGAAATAAAAGCAGACCTCATGCAACATCACCCAATTGTGAATAGACCTTATGTAGTGCTATTTGTTGCAAATAGAACCCCTGTAGTATTATCCGAGGTGCGAATTCGCCTTTGGTGAACCTTTTAGACTATTTTATAAATGTCAAAAGAAAAAAGCAATAGGGACTCTATCATCATCAAGAAAACTATAGAGGGTCTATCCGTCTCCTCAAACCTTTTTAGAGATATTACGAGTAAAAAAACTCACTCGAGGGGTGTATTAATTCACAACAAATAGAACTATTGTTAATGTCTGATACTTAACAGCGTGGTTTCATGTAGGTTTTAGAGTGTTTAGGGCCCTCAATCTTCTTTGTCGTTGATTATTGAGCAGAGTATTCGATCCTGCACACAAACAATTCGTAAAAGGTCTAAGTTGGGTTCTCCTGTGGTTCCTCCGACGGTTAAGTCAGTGTTGATCTTAAGTGAAGGTAATATGAGTATCGTAGGTTTTAGAGCAGAAATTGGGTATCTCAATATAGTTGGCAATGCGCCTATTTATAGTAGATTTTGAAGGGTATTTATCTAACTGTGGCTGAGACCAAGCAGTCGGTTTTGTCAGCTCGTACTTTATAGGTGTCGGTGTTGGGCGATCCTAGTCATCCTCTCAAATATTGTTGCGACGACAGAAAGGCTGCGGCGTTAGCGTGTTTTGATGAGTCATTAAGACTCCATGGGAGATGTGGTGATGACTTTAACTTTGTATTTAATGTGATAGTGATTGACTGTCATTGGGGGTTTGAGAAAAGCCACCTTTTGTCTCGGCTCTTCGAGGGGGGCTAAGAAGAGCCGCGTTTCAATTCGGTTGCTCTGAATGAGGGAACTCCACGACTCGACCCACCAAGAGAAAATGCACGAAGTTGAACTTACCAGTAAGATCTGAGAAAAGACGCCTTTTAACTCGACCTTTATGGGGTTGGGTCAAATTGGCGTATATTTGGGATACATGTCATCTCCGAGAATGTGTTTAACGCTTAGTCATTTCTATGATACAATAACTACAAAGGGTCTATTTTCAGTTGGATGATACTATAACTTGAACAAATAGGCTTCAATTTGTGTAAAAAGAAATCAAACAATCTAATTCCCCCATCAGATAATTAGGAAAACCTAGGTTTATAGTAATGAAAATAACTTGTTAAAATAACTTTTCCATAAGTTTTGCTTTTTTATGTGCGAGGTGATAGAGACTTTTTACTATGCATAGAGCATAACAACAAATAAGCAATGTCGGTGAAGTAGTTACGGAAGGAGAAATAATAGGGAACGGTTATTAAAAAGTAAAGGATAAACACATACTTTATATTTCTCAGCTAATTTCAGAAAGGATTAGCGGCACAGTTTGTTGCCCGCTTGTCATCATCACATGTGTAATATTTAGCAAATAAAGTTTAAATCTAAAAATATGAACCCGAATTTAATAAAAAAACTAAAAAAAAGAACATATTTTCGGAGCACCAAAGCAACGCAAGAAACCTTCCATCTCCCCGTACACAAATATCTAGTATTGGCCGTACAAACTCGCGTCATCAATCCAAATCAACTCGAACTTGCACCACCCCCTTCACGTAATTGCATCATAATCCTCCCTTTAACCCTCTTAGGTACCTCGAGGGCAAAACCGTCACCGAACATTACAGCTATAGCCTTCTCAAATGAAGAGAGAGAGAAGAGAGAGAGAGAGAGAGAGAGAGAGAGAGAGAGAGAAACAATCTATGATGGGTGAGACTCAGCTTTCATGCCTGTTGGAAAGTCAAGAACCCTGATCCACGTCTGTTGGTCGCCAAGTAAAGTCTCACTTTGCGTAACTGAGATCTCTGTATACATGAAGAATTGACTGTAGAAAACATCGGCACCGAAAACCAACGATTGTTCAGAACTAGGTATAAGAACAGATGAATAAAATTTGTAAACCTCAAGGAGTAATTGTTGCGAACTATGAATTAAAAAAAAAAAAAAAATTTATCGTTGACCACTCAGGGCCCTTCAAGAGTTTGATAAAATGAGGAAAAGGCGAATCAAACTAATGATAACAGGCGCCACATCAAACATCGTCATACTGCTTTAATGCTTGCGCATCCTACGTGTCTCCTGACCGAAAGCAGTGAAGAATCGGTTTTTCTATAGAGTGCCCTTGGGCACTCTATAAGAGAGGAGAGAGATAGAGAGAAATGAATGAGGAAAAGATCCCAATGCAAATCAGGGGACCCCCCTCCTCATTCATTTCTCTCTATCTCTCTCCTCTCTTATAGAGTGCCCAAGGGCACTCTATAGAAAAACCGGTGAAGAATATCCCTACTTTTTGCTCGACGAGGGGGTTGCCTCAGAGTTCGGGCTATTCCAACGCTCCAAAAAATACGCACCTCCGGACATACAATAACAAATGATCCCCTCATTTTGAGACTGGGGGATGAATATTTTACCTGATGCTGTCATTTTTTTTTTCTTCCAGTCATGGTTATTATAAGCCTGCCATAAAAAATCACTACAAATGAAAATCTAAATGCATACGCCAACATCGCACCATCATGTCACATCCGCAGAGCTATGCTAGAAATGAACAAAGGATCTACTAACCTACCCACGTTCATGCAGAGCACAAACAATGCTCTCAGTATCCAAGCTCATACAGTGAAAGCCAAAACAATATTGGAATTCCCTCTGTAATCAAATAGAAGTAAGCATCACATCACCCCATGAAAAATAGACATTGAGCTTATTTGCAGCCTCAACACTTAGCTTCATTACTAAAGCTCATCGGCAAACAGAGAAATGCACAGAAGTTATCGGTTTTTTGAAGGAAAATACAATCACTTGAAGAACCCCTGAATCATAGTTAACCATTCGCTACGTAGTTCATGTTGGTCCTTCACATAGAGAACAGCATCAGGTTTGTGAACAAACCTACATTTTGGTGCTTCTTGCCATTTCATCCACATCCAACTCCACCGCCAACACTGATGAATCATGGCTCATCGCCATGTGACTGGAATAAAATAAAATAAAAATCAATGACAATAAAGTAGAAGGGTTGACAGTTACATGTATATATGCATGTCCCTAGATTAATGGTACACCACCGGCTATCTTTGGATAAGTACAATACAAAACAGCATGAAAAATATTGCACCGATCCAAATATTATTTTTTCTTGATGCGCCATTAATCCAGTGAACATGACCCATGGATACTTTTACTGGATGGATTGAGTACCTGTTCTGTACAGGCCCATGATCGACAGCTGATTGCAAGGCATATATAACTCGCCCAACAATGTTGCTCATAGGAACAGGGCCAAACAGCCGGCTGTCCTTGGCCTCCTGCCATTTGCCCAAAATTAGAATAATACACAAATTTTGTGCATTCAGAAATAAGTTTATACAATTTGAATGTGCGAGGTGATGCGTTGCAGTCGTATAATTTGAGCAGTTTCTGGATAAGCAATTTACAGTGAGAAGTAAGATTGTCCAGGTATCTACTGGTCAACGTCACTTCAAATATTTCTTAATATCCGAGTTGATCTTATGTCAACTTAAGTGAACACCAAGCCTTTGTCCACCAAAGTTTCTATCCACTCATTTATATATATAAAAAGATTCTTTATATCATGCAAGGATCCTTAGGCAACATGAGTGGATAGAAATTTTGGTGGACCATCCACTTAAGTTGACATAAGAATTGCTCCTTAATATCCAATATATTATGCTCTTCAGACCAAAATTAGAAATATCTACATGCACGCGATTCACACCAGGAAGTTGCATTTGAGATTGGGTTCATCAATTACGAGTCAAATAATCAAGAACCTCAAAAAAGACCTGGAGGTAGCTAGGGCTACTTCATTCTAAATCTAAGTAGCTAAAAAGCTCTCTGTCAGCTACACATCGATTTCCTGTCATTCGATGCCCGTGCAAAATTTATGGGCTTCTTAATTTATGGTAATACAAATAACAAGTTTGTCCATGGAAAAAAAAAGATCTCAAGGGATAACATTTGCAGAAGTATAGAAACCCTCCATGTGCAGAAGAAAGAAAATACTGATGTTATACATGAGGATTACTTTTCTCTCTGAGTTCTTTCCAAAAATCAAACAACAACAGCAACAAAGACTTTATTCCAAAAATTTTGGGGTCGGCTACATGAATCCTATTCTTCCATTCAGTTCTATTATTGGCCGTCTCCTACAGTTATGTATTACCATGACCTTCTTAATTGCTTCCAACCAAGGTCTCTTAGGTCTATCTCTATAAATCTTTGCCCCATTAACTATAATATTATCACTTTTTCAAAAATCAGACCCCTCCAAAATTTCTGCCAAGTACTAAACAATATATTATGCAGGAAGAGATACTTTGATGGGTGTATATGCTCCACAAATTTCTTTTTCACCACCATCTCAGTACAACTGCAAAAAAGCATTTATGGTGTCAGTGGGAAGCGGGCTACAGAGTATAGACACCTTTCCTTCAAGACTTCTACTGTCCTTATAACTTCAAACTGTCT
Source organism: Asparagus kiusianus (assembly GCA_022839385.1). Taxonomy (NCBI): domain Eukaryota; kingdom Viridiplantae; phylum Streptophyta; class Magnoliopsida; order Asparagales; family Asparagaceae; genus Asparagus; species Asparagus kiusianus. Next base: position 805,110 of record BQKN01066283.1, read on the forward strand.
ATGTGATGATAGAATTATTAAGATGGTACTGAGCCACGCAAGGTTTCTATCCGATTAGACGGCACATTTTTAAGATGATTATGAAGATATTTCAGTGACAACCAAAATTTCATCCTGCTGGAAGGGCGCTCAACCAGCATATTGAGTTTTAAAATATCAAATGTTATTTCCCTAACTCTCATCATAACTTCACAATTTTGTTGCAGCAGCAGTTGAAATAAGAGAGTGATGTAAAATTGTTAAATTGATACATTAACATGCGTACCATATAGGGATTTGTATGCTGAAAAGGGTCTTTCAAAGGAAGAAAATTCCCATTTATGATCTTTTCCTAACAAGGAGATTTACACAAATATAAAAATTTAACTGAAAATGCATAACTCAATCGCAAATGAAGGAAACAAATAGGATTACGTTGAGGCTCTAAAGATGACAACTTTAAGTCACATGTTATCATAACTCAATCAGTTCCTTTCACTATACATATAAGTTAATTTATATAAAGGGGAAGGCTTATTTGCTCCTAGGGCATATAACTAGCTTGGTTATGCCCACCTTCAAAACTACATTATATGTGATCAAGTACTTGATCCACTCTGTTCATTTCAATCAATATGCTTTGAATGACATATAAACAAAAAATTAGGCATATTAGGTTATAGTTACTTATCCATCCAGTGATTGTAAAATTAATGGTTTTACGACTATACAACTACACAGACAATAAAAAATGTGTTAGAAGTATTGAAACATCATGATTCTTAATTCATAGATGTTTTCACACATTTAAATTATGATGAATGGAGCGGATCATCTATTAGAATAGTCTAACGCATGCATCAAGAGGCTCTCCTGTGGTATTGTCAGAAAACCATTAATTTTTGTGACCACTTGATGCATGTGTAATATGTGTTCAGAACGTGTTATTTTTATTCGTAGACCATTTAAGACATAGAGATCAAGATGAATAAAGTTGATCGTTCAATTTATTGCATAACACATATTTTTACAAGTGGGCATAACTAAGCTAGTTATGCCCTTGGAACCAATAAGCCTTCGCCTTATATAAATAATAATTGGAGATTGCTCAAAGACAAAACGGATGAGTTTTTTGAGAAATGCTAGTAGCAAATTTTGTTAAAGTTTAAACTAGTATTAAAATGATCATTTACCAAAAAAAAAGAAAAAGAAAATCAAGAATATAATAAAGATACAATGACAGAAATTTCAGATAGGTTTTCTGGTAAAACTAGGCTAGATAAATTATAATTAGGTGTACCTTTGCCTTTAAAGATTCATTATCAGCCAACACCCAGCACTGATCCTTTTCTAAAATAAACGGTTCTTCTTTCTCTTCTTTGGAAACCATCTCATAGCCTTCAACGGCAGCCAGCCTTCGAACAAGAAAATCTTCAGGTTTCTCAGGGTCCTTCAACATAACAACATCACCAATAAAGACTTGCCTACAGTCAAAAACAGGAATTGTATATGAAAACTCATAGAAGATACACAAAAATGATGAACTGAGTTTTTTAAACAATAAAGCTATGTCGTCACTTAAACACACAATACAGTGGGAAATACATAAAATAAATAAGTTTTCTATGATGAGATAGAAGTTTAATTTAGTGCATATTTTTTAAATTCTCATGAACAAGTTGCTGTTTGTCTAAACAGTAACAATACATAGATGTACAAGAACAAGGGAGATAAACAACAATTAAAAAAAAAAAAAACTTGCGACATCAGCCCCACCGAGCATTATGGTCATTTTGCCTTAAAACAGATGTGATAAGAAATGATATGATATGACATGCTAATTTGTTGCATTATTGAAATATCGTTCACTGGCTAGGGCAGTTATGCTTGATGACAAAAAATTAAAATGAAAAATGCAAAAAGGTACAGGGGAAGGAGTTGGCAACACTGTTGCAGATCTAAGGAGGGAGAAGGTACAGTAGAGAGGAAGAGATGGTTGTGTAGCAGTCACCTTGATACATGAAACCAATGTGTTACAATGGTTTTTCTTTATACCCTCACCCTTGCAATTATAGTAGAAGATAAGTGCTAGAGAGGTTGGGACAATGTTTTAAATGTCGGATGTCGGGTTCATGTCGGTTGGCCAAAATTCATGTCGGATAGCGGAAATCGGGGATATATCGGGGACATGAAAAAAATATCGGATTGCCATATCGGATAGGTTGATATAATACCATAAATAGAATCTTCACATACATGATAATTATATTGTCTAAACATATGAAAAAGTACATAACTTATTGATGTTAGGATCACTAACCAATTGTAGACACCTGATTTCCGAGTCGGGTTTTTCAAACTTGACCCAATAAGCTTAAAACCGCTTTTTCTGAAATTTGGCCGATATTTCTTGGCCGCAATGGCGCCCGACATACCCGATATTTTCCGACATGTCCCCGACATGACCTCAGAAACGCAATACGCATTGAAATGAAGGATATCGTGGCGGCTAGGGTATAAATCCGCCATATCGGCCGCCATGTCCGACATGGCGGCCGATATTTAAAACACTGGGTTGGGAACCTCTATTGCTATTTGAAAATACTTATCCCAAGTTTAGTCAGCATCCTTTATGTAGTCTCTAAGCTATTACATCTTGTTTTGGATTTAGCAACCACCTCTTGAATCAAGGAGACGGATCCAGTGTGAATCTCCAAGAGTATGGTTAACTTGCTTATAGCTCTCATAAACCTGTCTCAAGACCAACAATGAATAACTCATCAAGCAAAATGTTCAAGCTTGTAAGTGTCTTATCTGGTTATTAAGGTTGGTGGATAACCCATTTACAGGTTTTGTACTGGGCACACTTGAAGATGTGAAAGAGGTAAATCCCATATGTAAAAACAATGAGAAGAAATATGAACTAGTGATCAACAACATTTAGGGGAATGCAAGAGGCTAGCTTGTCAATTATTTGCATAGTGTCACATACTTCCTTGATCCCTAACACTACTATGGAGATAACGTTGTCTAAGACTCTAAATAGTGTATGTGTGAGAACTACTTTAATTGATGGATTCTTTAGGAGGCTGGTTGTGGTGACAATACGGTAAAAACTGGGTCTTAATTCCAGTGAATGTTTATTCTAGATTTTAAACTCATAATGATGTATAGGTTGATTGTTTTCTTGGTTTGCATATTAGAAATGACTGTGATCATATGTTTACATATTCATTGTTGGTATTCATATGCTGTTAAGTGTGCACTGCTCAAGGTCAAGGGTTGACTGTTAGAATTCTTAACTTGACTACCACCTCCTGTAAGAGGAATTCAAGCACAATTGAGGAAGTAAGATACTAAATAAAAGCAATTATTACTCATTAGTACTCGACTACCAGTTAAGTGAATTCCTGTGATTGGCGTATAACTTGGTTTTCATGTTCCTCAATCTTTTTTTAAAATTTAAAATTTCAATAGATCCACACCATAAAGAGAAATGATTTGGAGTCTGAGAGGTAGTAGGATGTTGTTTATGGCAATTTTTAAACAAGCTCAAGCTAAGAAATAGGGATGAATGACAAAAAGTTCTATTTAATTGTTTGCTGCTAGTAGGAAACCAAGCCACGACGTGAAGTGATGATGACTAACTCACCTTCATGTGATTGTAAGATTGGCAGCAGATAGTGATGCAGCATGTGATTTAGGCTCCAAAGGGAATCAAAGAATATTTTGTGAGGAGGTTATTGGCTCCAATGATGAGATGACCAATAAGGAAGAATCAATGGGCATTTCTTTTAAGGAGAATAATGACGATTCACCAGAAGGATCAGAAGGAGATGAAGTGTTGGCTAGTAAAGGCTAGAAGTCGGAGTTAGATGAGGCACTAGTATTAGTATGTGTTTGCTTCTCACTACTGAGGCGTGTCACTTACTGGTTGCATCAATTTTGCTTTTTAGCTGCTGGATCTTATGCTTGGGGATTCTGCTAGATGATGATATGTACGTTTAACACTCAATAACATTATGCTTGTTATGTTACAAATTGAGTGTAGCAGTACCTTGTTACATGGGCTTTTTCAATGTGACAAAGGATGTGATAATACTAGATATATCTTAATTATGTCAGTAATCCTGGGTTGAATTGTGACCTGTGTAATACTTGTCATTGTTACTATATAAGCTGTTGCTTGTTAGTTATCATCCTATTCATTTTTAACATGTTCAGGAAAAGTGACGAACTGCATCTCTCTTCGTTCAAGGTAAATTTCACTTGCAAGTTATTATTTACACTACATTTTTATTAATTCATTGGCCATAGTTGCTTGTTTCTCACTAAACTGTTATGGTCGAAGATATCTTATCTCTTAGTTGCTTCCTGTTTTCATTTGATTGATTGTGTAGTTAATCTTTTCAAGAAGAAGACTAGTAATCAAGTGATATCTAAGACGCTAGGTAGCAGGCATTCATCAGAATGACTGCTGGAATTCCTATGTACTTATTTACTATTTTCTGAGTTTTATTAGACGTCGTATTCTTTTTGTTTATTGATATAGTGCTACTATGTTTTTGGGGGGAAAATCCTGATTACCACCTACAAGAATGCTTAAGTAGCGAGGAACTAGGCAGTAAACTGAAGCTCTGATGCTTAGATCCACCTACAGTTTATAACCATGAATCGTTATTAGCTCACATAACATTTTATGTTACTGTTAGGCCCTAATAATAGGGAACATATATGTTCATATTTACCCTTCCAATTGACTTTCTTGATTCTTTATCATGGTGACTATTTACTAGAGAAAGTATGAATTTGCCTTTTCATTTGATCCCCGACATAAATGGTTGCTTGTCCTTTCTAAAGCTAAGAATAAGTTTAACGCTATAAGTGTTTGATCTAGTACAAGTAACAAATCCCCTTCCAACATGAGATGAAATGGCAATTGCGCAGTATATAGTTTGCTCTATGAAATAAGAAAAAAGTAAAAGAAAGGGAATAACTTTATACGTTGGAACCGGGAAAGCCATCTTTCTAACAAGAAGAGTTGTTCCCTGTCCTGTCACTATTGGTGCCATTTCCTCCCCTTTAGCCCAATGCAAGAATGTAAGCTTCCCCTGGAAGAAATTTTTCCAAATTGCATCGCTAAATTCTTTGGCATTGATCTGACCGACATTGTACTTCTGCACACAAATAAGGAAATTACTTAGGGAAACCTTCTTTATCAATAAGAGAAGACATAATCTGAAGATGCAGGAGTGTTTAACTGTTTATAAACATATTACTATAACCGAAAGCTTTCAGATGGCTGCCAGTTAGTTTAAAAAAATGATACCACAAAAAACCAGAAAGCTAGAAAGCACCCTGTGCCAAAAGAAACATATTAATTCCTCATGTTAAAAGAAGACTTGGACATCTACGCCCTCTCGCTTTGTGCAAGAACCAGTTTCCGTTGAATATAAACTATTTGGTTTTCTGCATTTCTCTATCTGCACCAAAGTTTTAAAAATGAGAATTTAAATACGCTAAAGGCTTTACAACTTGCACTTATATACCCTCAGTTATGCAAACTTGAGGGTAGTTTAGTGTCAGTTTCACAAACTTAAGGGTATTTAAGTGCACACTTTTAGAACTTTGGGGTATATAAGTACAGTCAACACAAGTGAGGGTCCACCCAACACCCTCCCACCCCACCCCCAGCGGTTACATTGTTCATGTGCATTGGATTTTGACTTCGTTAGAGCTGTGATTATTCATGAACTCCGTGAACCCATTGTATCTACCGTTTTCCAAATCTTAGCATACTATTAATCTCGGGAAAGCTGAACATTAGTTAAAGCTGGATAACCCAAAAATTTCACTAAATTTATAAATCTATTTCGGTTCCATCGAAACCTTGTAATTAACAATTCAAGTCAATGTTTCCCTCAACTCCTTCAAAAAATATCGACTCTTATCCTTGCACATTACAAAATACATTCAAAAAACTCGGAAGGAAAATCACATGTTTCATTTTAATTTTCAAAATCCTCATCATTTCCTAACCCTAAAAAATTCAGTAACCCCCCCCCACCCCCCCAAGGCAAAGAAATCAAAGGTAGCCCATCAAATCCCACAAGGGATTCGCAAAGGAGACAGTACGCAGCTCATCAACCATATCAACTCCCAAAAAAAAACACACACAAACAAAAACGAAACAAATAAATGAAATGAACTTCTTTGCTACCTTCCAACCGAGAGAGACCGAGTACTCGAACTTGTTGACGGCGTAGCGAACCCACGTCGACAAAGAAGCCATTGCAATTTTTGATTTTTAGAAATTTTGCAGGATTTGTTCCCCCTTCTTCTTCCTCCTCCCCCTTCTCTGAAATTAAAAAAACCCTTGGTAAGGAACTCGACTCTCTGGTGAGCGGAATTTTGTCGTGTTAGATTCTGGTCCAGTCGGAGGCGAAACGTTTGGGCTTTTTCTTTGGGCCTTGTTTGGGCGCTAGTTTCGGCTCAACACTGCCCACAGTCCATTTTGTTAGGAGTGAAAACGAATAGAGTATGAATTGAACTTGATACTATCACGGTGGTAATTGCGAGTACGGATACGAATACAGTATAATTCGACAAGGGAATTTTATGATTCAGATCTTCCAAAGTCAAATAAGAATATAGGTTGTATAAGAGAAATATATATGGATGCGTGCGCGCACGCACATACATTTCATGAATGAGAGAGCAGAGCATTACAGTGTTTGATATATCTATACATCTAAGAATAAACCTATGTGTCGTCAAAATTGATCTATCATCTATTAATCTAATGGTGAGAATTATTTTAACTTTATGTCTAATACATATATTTGATATGAACTCGAATTTACTCATATATTGTATTTTGTGTCGACGCTCTACCAGCTATAAAGATTAAGTATTTATATTTCCATCGTGTCGAATATGTTTGTTGGATATCGATGTTCATTTTGCATCTGGTCTTGAAACCTTTACACACTTCATTTTTAACCCCACTTATGCTCAGTTTTCTCTCTCATTCCTTGTCCAAAGTTCCCGCCTGCATTTGGCAGCTATTTCTATAATACAAGATTCATTGTTTGATGTTTTTAGTTTTCGTAACGAGTGAGAAGGAAGAAATTTGAGATAGAAAACTAACAAAAACTAAAAAATGATGTAAATACTCCTTGTTATAGTTTTTGGGAGGTATTTTAGCCCAATGTGGCACAGTTGGAGGGCAAGTTTGCAAATATCTAGATCTGGGGGCTAAATCTGCAAACATGGATGATTTCAGAGGTACACAATTAAAACCCCCAAAATACCAAGTATGCCGGGCTACGGGGCTCCGCAATTCTGTAGGCCCAGCCCAAACTGACATTTTAATATCATCTGAAATAAGTCCTCTCATCGATTTTTTCTCCACTCCCGTTTCCTTCCCCCCAAAATCTCCCGAAACCCTAACCCTAGAAATCGGCCATGGTGTGCATCCGCAAGGCGACGATGGACGATCTCCTCGCGATGCAAGCCTGCAACCTCCTCTGCCTCCCGGAGAACTACCAGATGAAGTACTACTTCTACCACATCCTCTCATGGCCGCAGCTCCTCTTCGTCGCTGAGGATTATGGCGGGAAAATCGTCGGCTACGTACTCGCCAAGATGGAGGAGGAGTCGTCGGAGCCCTGCCATGGCCACATCACCTCGCTCGCCGTCCTCCGATCGCACCGCAAGCTCGGCCTCGCCACGAAGCTCATGACGGCGGCGCAGAACGCCATGGAAGGGGTTTTTGGTGCTGAGTATGTGTCGCTTCACGTGAGGAGGAGCAACAGGTGCTTGTTATTTTGAGCTATTATAGGCTTTAACACCCCAAAGTTGCAGTCTTTTAACTTTGATACCCCTGAAGTTTTATTTTGACAAATTGATACCATAAAGTTTTAATTGCGTTACTTACTTTCCTCCAAAACCCCGAGAAACTGAGTTTTGGTAAGAAATTTCTCATATACTTTTCTATGTTGATATTCTTGTACAAAGTTAACGTAAACTTTCATGCAGTTTTGCGTATCAATTGTGAAAATGGAATTTCAGGGCATCAAAGTGACAAAAAAAATAAAAAGAGTATCTTTGGAGCATTAAAGTAAAATACTCAATAGGCTTTAAGAAAGTAAAATGATAAAAACATTGCCTTCTCGAAATCTATATACTTGCATATTTACAGTTATGGATATTAATGACGTTAAAACAGGGCGGCATTCAATTTGTATGCTAATACGCTTGGTTACAAGATTAATGATGTGGAGGCGAAGTATTATGCGGATGGGGAGGATGCGTATGATATGAGGAAACAGCTGAGGGGAAAGGAGATCAGGATGGAGCAGCTTGGGCACGGGCATGGCCATGGCCATCATCATCATCATCATGGAGGTGGATGTTGCTCCGGGGAGGCTGTGAAGACGGGCGGAGAGCAGAAGTCACGATCTTGAGGTTTGTTTTTCATGGGTTTCTGGGTATGGACAATTATGTCATATGTTATGGATATTTTGTTGCTATAGCAGATGTTATTGTCTTTGTTATGTAGCTGTATTGTGCAATGGCGAAACATGTTGCTTTAAGAAGCTTGAGATTTTGTCTTGATAAGATTGATTATTGAGGGGTTTTGGTTTGATTAGTGGTTTTGTTATGGTTTGTTTATTAGAGAAAATTGGTGGGTTTCCTTATGTAGGCTATTAATGTGACTTATGGCTGGTGTTTGGCTGCATTATTGATATCTTTACTACGGGTATTATGATAGAAAAACAAAAGTCAGGAACTTGATAATAGAGGATACTGTTTTGTTGGTGTTGCTCTTGTGGCTGCTGCTCACAGAAATTTGTTTCTTTTTTATCTTCTCAAACTTCTTTAAGTCGACCAAATGATAGGGTCTTTGAGTTGCAAATGATTGTTCCTTCAGTTGAGATATAGAATCGCCTATGTATCTGAACACGACTTTTTCACCCTTGGTTTTATCTTTTATGTGTACTTGTATATACATGGTATATTAATAATGTTTGTAATCACTATTTTCTTTGCTGTTATAATTATCAAATGTCAACTGGTGTTTATGTTACTTTTGGTGTAGTCTCTGTATTTTTTTCAATAACTGCACTGCATAATATTGTTACTCTTCATAAATGGTTGAGGCAAATGCTTGTGGCACTTTTATGAGTCAGGTTGGAAGACAAGTTTCATTTTAATTGCTTGTATGTTTATGGGTTTTGAAAATGTCACGTGCTACTTTGGTATTCTATTGTGTGTTGACTGGTTGCTGCGGATGTGTGGAAACTCAATTACTGTCTTATATCTAATTATCAATACGACTATGTTGGCATAACTTCGTAAGTGATTTGGCTTACTCATGCTTTTGGTTTTGGTGGTCAGATAAATGATGTTTGGGCTGTAGATTGATGGTGGATACGTGTATCTTATTCACTTCTGTAGGTTTTGTTCAGTGAATGCTCTAGGTTTTGTTCAGTGAATGATGGAAAAACTTCACACATACCAAATAACTATCTTATTTCCTTGTTTTGTCTAGTTTATCTTCCTTTCTTTTATATAAATAGGAAATAGGAAATAATGTGTATAGACTGGCAGCTTGTTTTGCTAAATTAGGTGCCAAGAAATAATGTACATATACATGTTATTCTATCTTTCTGTGTGTATGTACACACACGTGTGTATACACGCACGTGTGGGTGTTTGTGCTTGTTTGTGTATGCATGTGTGCGCTCTCTGTTATTTGATGTTATTTCTTCAAAGAGGAATTAGTAGGTAAGGTCCAAAGATTTTATAAATTAGGGCCTCTATTACTTGATATTATTTCTTCAGATAGCCAATTTTCCTATATTTCATCCCTTTCTTCCTTGTGTGAGTTTTCTTCTACACTAGCATTGATTGCTAAATGCCTCGTTGTCATGTCTATCGCATCTAGACCATTTATTCATGCAGTCAACTTGTTAGACAGTTGAGGCATTTAAGGCTATGATTTATAGTGGATGGACTTTGCAATCTTATGCTGCAATAACGTCTACATAGTTGCTTCTTCTTCTGAGTCTTTCGTGTGCCCAACCTTGCCCAAGACCAAACGGAACTTTCCCTTACTTCTGGTCAAGCAATTTGTTGAAGCCCACTTGGTACGTCAGATTCTCGAAATTTAACGTCTAGGACTAGTTTCTCTGTCATCTTTGAGTTGTAGTGGAAAATTATTTTCTAGAAGTTTTAGACATCAATTAAGCTGATCTCCTGTTTATCATGACTGTACTCGAAGAGACTTCAAGTTTCCAGACTGTGAGATCAACTCAACTCCATTTCAACGAGGCTAGTAGGTAAGGTATGCTTAATGTCAGATTTTTCAGCAATCCTTAACTAGTAAATATTTCATCTTGATTGTGTAATGGATATGCTTTATGATGACCCTGATATTTATTAATCGTAATGTGTGGGGGTGAATTTGCTGCTGCTTCTTGTTTCCATGGTCAGTTAGAACTTACCTGAGACCTACTGTTGTAAATAGCGGCTGACAGCGGCACTATTTCGGCGCAAATAGTGGTAGCGCACAGCTTACTACTACGATTTCTTTGATTGCGGTGAACAATAGCGCTTGTGAGCGCTTTTCACTTGCTAAAGCGCTTGAAAGTACAAAATAGCGGTAAATAGCGAGAAATAGTGCGCACTTGTCTATGCTTGAATGCTTCATTTTTATGTCTGGTTTCATATAGTAAATACAATTATGTTGCTACTAATCAATGTTTTTTTATTAAGAGTTTTTCTATTAAGAATTTTTCTATTAGCAACTTGAAAATTAAAAGAATGGGTCAAATAGCAGTCTTTTTGATAAACATGCACGATTTTTCATATTGTATAGTACTTTTGTTAATATTATGTGATTGTTATACATCTATTTCATGCTTAGGATCTCTATAAATGATCAAATATGTATTTGTAGAATTTTTAGTTTTTTCTTTAATTTTTTTGAATATTTATACATATTTATATTTGACCACTATTTGACTTTGCGTTGTTTGCTGCTATAGCCCCAAATAGCTTTAGTGGTGTTTCACCGCTGCGAGGCGCTATCTGCTATCGACAACCTTACTTAGAACTCCTGCGAATGAACTTGTTGAAATTAACTTTTTTTCATCTCAAATTGTTGCAGTTTTACTGTACATTTCTTCATGATCTCTTAACTTTTAGTTCTGAAGTTCAGACTTCAAATAGCTTGAACTTTCATATACTACACGATTTATCACTCAAGTTGACTGTAAGTTTCCAAACGGCTAGAATTTGATTCATCCATTGCAAAATTGCAATCACTTGATATGTACGACTCCCTCAATGTCAAAGGTCATCACTCTGTAGATAATTGTTACATGTCCTTTACCTTTACTGTTGAAAGCTACAATTGAGCTGAGTCAAGGTCAGTTAACACAAATAATTTTCCATGAACTTGTAGTCTCCTCTAAGGAGGACAGGACATCTGCAGACAAATTAGGACCCACCTTTCAGTATATGCATATATAGAGGAGGCAACCGAGTGAAAGGTCAAAAAGGTAATAACCAGAAACTAGAGAAATGGGAAGGATCATTTTTTGCTGCAGCTGGTACTGGTACCAGAAACAACTGTAAATGCAGCTGCATCCACCAATATTTCACTAGCAGGGTGTCAAGATTCCTGCAGCAACATTAGCATTCCCTACCCTTTTGGTATTGGCACTGGTTGCTTCTGTGCAGGCTTTGAGATCCAATGTAAGGAGGTTGATCAGAAGCTGAAGTCTTTCTATGGTGGCTTCACTAGCTCCCTTGCTGTTATTGACATCTCACTGTTGGAAGGCCAAGCATGACTGCTCAACCAACCGTCCTATGATTATTACAAGTCTGGCCGTATGGACTATTCGAGCTTTTTTATGGATTTGAGAGGCTCCCTCTTCACGACTCCACCACCCTGAACAAATTCACTGCCATGGGCTGTGACACCCTTGCATACATAATAGGAGACGATGGAAAATTTCTATGCAAGTGGGTGTGTATCCATCTGTAACAGTGATGATAAGATCACTAATGGCTCATGCAGGGGCACAGGCTGTTGCCAGACTTCCATTCCAGATGGCCTTATTTTCTTCAACTCTAAATTTTTCTAACTAATTATCACCGTAGATATGTTCCTAAATACATCCTTTCAGCTATGTCTTTGTAGCAGATAAGGATTGGTTCACTTTCATTTCTTCGGATTTGGTGGATTGGAATTTTCTCCAGAAATACAAGGATGGAGTCCCTCTGGTGATAGACTGGGTAGTCGGAGGTGAGAAATGCGATACAGCAGTGCACACTACCTCTTACGCGTGCGCAACAGCAGCATATGTGTAAACTCTTACTCTGGTATCAGTTACTTTTGCAACTGCTCTAAAAATTATGAAGGAAACCCCTACCTTAAAGAGGGATGCCGAGGTACGTTTCCTCTATATTCTCAAACTTCACCTTCATTATCTTTTATTTTAATGTCTGAATTGCTTAAACACAGAAGGGAGCTATAATTGCTCATGCCCTTCTGGTTAGCACAGCAGTGACCCTAAAAACAGAGTGCAACCCAAATCCTCATCCAGGAAGACTTCCGCTATGGGTGAAGTTGGCTCTAGGTAAGTGTTCATATGAACCTCTAAACAATGTAAACATAAATCTAAATGGCAAACCTCCTGTTCTCCTTCTCGTCAGTAACTTACAATTTAGGGTAAATCTCGCAAAAGCCTGATTAAGTTTGGGCCTTTGACAATTAACTCCCCAAAAGTTTGAAACTCTTACTAAACCCCAGAAGTTTGCGAATTATAGAAAATTCCCACAGTATTGTGACTTTTTTGCACTTAACCCCTCATACCAGTGTAAGGCCATAATTGAGTTCCCAAACAGATAATTCCACTTAAACCTTATAAAGTAGTCATTGGGGTCAAGTGAAAAAAGAACAAAATGTTTTTGGGTTCTTTTTCGAATTCATTGGCGGTTTCGTGACAGTTCCCAAGTTTTTGGCGGTTGAATGCCAAAGGCCCAAGTTTATTGGGGATTTAGTGAAATTTATCCTGCAATTTAGGTGCTTTTGAAAAACCTGCTGCCTCTTAGTGCGAAGGAGCAATTTTTCTTTCCCTCTCTCAAGAAAAGCCCTCTAATTCCCTTAGACTGAGAATGCAACCAACCAACAATTGTGACACTAAAGTATCTTGAAAGGTAAACTTGCCTTTTGAGGGACACATATTGCGAAAGAAAAGTACTTTTCATGGAAAAATATTGCCTTTGAAGGGTAATACCCCTACGTGAATATGTCTAGTATAATCATATGAAAAGAATGTCACCTATCTATTAGGCTGTCGTATCATCATTAGAGTTGGCAGGGACTGAACAAAATTGTTCCTCTTATCATTGAATTTACACTCATTTGCCTGTATCTGCAGGAACGGGCATTGATATTGTTTTACTTCTTGTTTTCAGCTTTTGCATGTGCGTCAAGAGTGTAAAAAGAAAGCTTGTTAAGCGGAAAGGAAGGTTCTTCCAGAAAAATGGAGTTCTACTGTTGTATGAAGAGATCAAGTCGAAAGATTCCAGATGCCGGGGTTCGTTCAGGATATTTGGAAAACAAGATAAGGAAGAGGCCCAAATAATTTTGACACATGAATCTAATCCTTGGGCATGTAGGACATGGGACAGTTTATAAGCGAATTTTAGAAGGAAAAGTAACCGTTGCCATGAAGAAGTCTAGGATGATTGATGAATGCCAAAAGGAAGAATTTGTGAAAGAGATTCTAATTATATCAAAAATTAACCATAAGAGTGTACTCAAGCTTTTTGGGGTGTTGCGTAGAGGTTGAAGTTCCAATATTGGTATATGAATTTCCTTCTAAGGGGGCTCTTCATGATTATAACCATGGCAATAATTGCCTGCAATTTATTCCATTAGAACTTCGTCTCAGGATGGATATAGAAACCGCCGAAGCAGTCGCCTATTTGCACTCCTCAGCTTCGCCTCCCATCCTTCATGGTGATGTTAAGTACTCTAACATCCTAATAGATGAGAACTATGTTACGTGGCAAAAGCGTCTGATTTTGGTGCTTCAACTCGAGTAGCCTTGGATGAAAAGTGAACTGCTCATAAGGAAGAATGCATTTGGTTTCAAAGGGCCCAAAACGGAGAAGAGTCTTGCGTCCACCTTTCTCTCTATGATGAATTAAGGTCGTTTAATGGAGGTTTTTGATGCTGAGCTTAACAGTGGAGCGCAAATGGATGAAGGGCAATTAGAGATGTTGCTTGAAGTTTATTACCTTGCGAAACAATGGCTTAGCATGAAGGGAGAGTAAAGGCCCACCATGAAAGAGGTGGTGAAGGGGCTTCAGAAGTTGAGGAAGTTCGATCAGGCATCTACGGATGCAGCATAAAAAGCCTGAAGAATTGGAGATCTTGGTTAGAGATTTATCAAACCGCTCTGTCGGTGATGCTACCGGATATACTATAGTTTGGAGAATAGGGCGGTACTGAGCATTGAAGGCGGGCGCTGAAGCTGTGTGTTAACTTGCTATATTCCCGCTAGGTGATTGTAATGGACTAGTAAAGTTGTTTGTGTTTGCTGGATCTAGTGGTTGTTGTAGACTTCATGTTATCGATTATATGTTTCTGAATACTGTTGGGTCTACTGGTTGTACTAATTGTTCAAGTATTCCAGATGACAAACTTATCGGTTTCAGTTGTACTCAGTCAATTAGACGTTAAACAGTAGATGCATTTTCTCATATTAGAAGGCTCCTTGTCATCTTTGATTGTTACTTGTCAACGACGTTACTTGTGGTACGTTACGTCTCGTTTGGTATTGTGAGAATAAGCGTGAATGAAATACAATTGTAACTTCTCATTCATTCATACATACGGTTAGAAATGTTAAATTCACATTTCTAATCAATTTCAACTTAATGAGGAAAAGAATTGATATTCCCGCTTAAGTAAGAATCAAAATAATAAAATAAATTCTGGATATACCTTTCTTAAATATATTCCCATCTATTTCTCTGATCGCACCCAAACATGAGAATAAGAATGAGCATTCCATTCACACGTTAATTTCATTATTTTGGATCTTATGGTTGCAATGTTGTAGCCTTATTGCTTATATCTGAGCTATATCTGTTGTTTGAATTATGGTTCAGGAGTGGGTTAATGCTGAAACTGAGCCCTGGTTTTACTTTCTGCCACTCCAAAGAGTTCCTCTTCATGCATGTTTGCTACAAAATCAACACAATTTAGTGGCTGAGCAGACTATGGAAGTGCAAGCATTCATTTGATCTACACAAAGCTTGTTGTTTTGTTTTATAGAGAACCGGTTTTCCCTAGAAGAAAAGGGAAAAATCAAGAGTTTTCTACATGATGCAATAAGTTAAGATAAGAGTTTCAATTAGGCCATTTTAATGTCCTTAATTAGGACTTACTGTTAATTGGAGTTATAGAACGCCAAAGGGCATGGAAATTTCACGTAGCTAGCAAAAAAAAAAAAAACCTCATAGTTTCATTCACGCAAAGAGAAAAAAACGATTTTTCTTCTTGGGATCTGAGAGGTGTAGAAGGGAGAGGAGCAAACTTCTGTTAAGGTAAGATTTTTTTTTTTTTTTTGATTCTTTTAGTCTTGGATTGATGTAGTTAAGAGAACAGGGGAAAAGCAAACCTTTTTCAGCGATCGGCGTTGTTTCTGGCGATGCCCGACGACCTGATCACTGAACCCAAACGAACCCATTTGGGTTCATAAGCAGCGAACGGACAGAAGGAAGAAGAAGGTGAAATGAAAATTTTCATATAAACCCCTGGCTATATGAAGTTTCATTTAGATCCAACTTTGTTCTAGAAAAAAGAATAAAAACAAAGTTTAAGAAAACCCCTTAGAACCAGAGCATTAGCCAAAATAGTGTATGCATAGAATCTTGGACAAGTCTTAACGGCAGTAGCGGCTGTAGACACTCGCCCAACATTAAACCTGAGGAAATGTCAACTTCCCCTTCGATGAAATACCGAGGAAATGTATCAATAGCTAATTACAGGGGACTTTCTTTTATGAAATGCGGAGGAAATATCTCAATAGCTAATTACACGAGACTGTTATTTCTATGTAATTAGCAAACATAACTAAATTACATGAAACTCAGATCCCGTGCTTTTTAAAAATAAAATTTTACAAAATCGATCAACTTTCAGGTAATTTTGCTGATGTGACTAAAAAATAGTCGATTTTGCTAAGTAAATATCTTTTTGATTGATTTCACTAATTAAATGTTAAAAGTGCATGGTCTATTTTAAAATTGTCCTTTTCAAATATTAATACATGAAGCAGATTTACATCCATAGATCCTTCATATAGATATTTGAAACTTCTAACAAACAAGGTGACCGAGATTGACAGTGAAAGGTTTGAGGTGATTGTATGTTTGTTTTTATAAACCGGTTCATCAAATAATTTTTTCTGCACATCCTACATATTGTTCAAGATTTAACATAGAATTTTTTGGTAGACATGATCTCTACCATTGATGCTCTAATTTCTTCATGAAATTAGTGGGTAAGCCACCGGCAATTAATTCCTTGCATGTCCAAAGTTCTTGTTTTTCTTCTTTAGGTTCAAAATTGTATTATCTATATATTTATTGATCCTATCCAGATCTATTTAAGCTCTCCTTTTACCTTCATGTTAATGCATATATATATATATTTAATTTCGATGCCCATGTCTATTATATGTAGGCCCTTAAATTTGATGACAACGGTCAACTCTTCACATATGTATAGAGGGAGATTTTGCAATCGAGTTTTCTTGGCAACCAATGTACACTTTAACCTCGTTGACATCTTGTTGACTCATCATTAGGGGCCGTAGACGTGCATCAAGGTTCTTGATGAAAGGGGTCCAGCCGTTGCGTTGCACAATTTATTAAATCAAGTTAAGTCTTAATCAACATAGATACATTAAAGTCCTTGCAAAAGTCACCAAGAGTTTGTTTTATGCTTATTTATGAAAGCATTGATCGGAGGGAGACAAGATCTCCCTATGCTTATTCCATAAGTTCTCTTTCACTACATTTGGAAAGATTAGCTAGCATGACAATTATAGCTCTAATATTTCCAAATGAAGAGAGCAATATTCTACAGTCAGGTGGACTTGGAGTATGCATAAAGAGGCATTGACTTGTGTCGATACTTGCATATTAATGTGCATATAAAACAAACATGTGGCTGAGATTTAACTTTCAATAAGTTTTGCTTGGACAACGTTGGGCTCGTAGCTAAGCGACTCGTCAAGAACCCACATGCACGTCTATGCCCCCATTGTAATGGATTCAAGACATGGTAAGTGTGAAGTCTCCATTGGTTGCCAAAAGGAGTCCCAATCCCGTTGAGATCCTATATTTGTCTTTGTAAAATTAAGGATAACGTTAATTATACTACAATCGTTTCACTGCTTATGAACTAAAACAAACAAACGTGTGGTCACATATATATATATATATATATATATATATATATATATATATAGGGAAAAATGTACCTAAGGTGCCACCATAGGGTGCATCTAAGGATGCGCAATCTCAGCCATTCAATACAAAAACCTCAAAATAATCTCAGCCATTGATCTAAAACAGTTACCAAAAAAACAAATTTCTAAAAAAACCCACAGCCCTATTGATGACATCCGCCAACATCACGCCCAAAAAAACCCCGATCTTCTTCTTCGTAAAAATCCGCCTCGCCCTCGACATCCGCGTTTCAGACTTCGCCGTCGTCCATCATCACCGCCGTCTCTTATTCGTCGTCGGCCCTCACCACCGCCGTCTCCTATTCGCGCCGTCTCTCAGATCTCGCCATCGACCTCCTGTTCGCTGCCCTCTCCCAGACCTCACTGTCGACCTCCGGTGATCGTCGCCGCCGTCCCTCACCACCACCGTCCCTCACCATCGACCTCCGAAGCTCGCCTGAGCCCCTCCACATCCGCCCCCCAACACCTCCTCTTAATTCAGGTTGATTTTTTTATTATTTTGTATGTCAGTTTTTTTTATATGGATTTTTTTATTGAACAGGCAAGAGATATCATCAGGATGGTTGTAGAAAGCTATTGTGTGCATCTCATAATTGTTGTGGTTAATATGAAAGATCACGATCTTTGAATTCTAGATGAACTCTCAGGCGCCTAATTTTCTATGATTTTGCACGCTCTCAGATCTGTCCGGGGTTCACCTTGAACTCAGCCCGCGACCGATCCACGTTTCCTCAAACCTCACCCCGGCCTTGATTTCCCACTTCGCCGCCACCGCTTACCGCCTCTGGTTATTTGCCGGCCCTGATCATCCTCGCTCCCCACAACAATTACTCGTAGCCGTTGGCCCCCAACTCATGGCTTCGAACAAAAGGAAGGGGTCGACGTCCTCGATTTTTTCGAAATCAAAGTCTTCTTCTAAATGCAAGGGTCCTCTTTCTTCGTAAGTAAATTTTGATGAAGAATTTTTTTTCCTTTTAGGAATTTTTAACTCTTTTACAGGTACGAACTGTTGGTTAAGCCACTCTTTCTTCGTAAGTAAATTTTTATCTCTGTATGTATGTTTGTTTTTGACTGATCTCTGTATGCATGTTTACTTACCTACTACTTTGTCACATACAATCATAATTTTTATCTCTTTATGCATGTATAACTAATGATAGCACAATTAACTAGCTGTCTGGAATGGAATTATTGAAGAATTTTGTCACATACTTTGTCGTATACTGCGTGGTCGAATTTAGGGCAAAGAATTTTTATCTCTGTAAGTCAAAAAACAATTTTTATCTCTGTATGTGACAAAGAATTTTGTCACATACTTTGTCACATACAGCACAGTCGAGAAAGAAAGATGCAATCATAATTTTTATCTCTGTATGCATGTTAGTGTTTATATGCGTGTTTTTTGGCAAGTAATATATCCTTAGCTATACATAATTTTCCCAATTATATTTATTTTTAACCTTCTAAATTATAATTCTCTTGTAGGGCTATGATAACACAATTAAGAATTCCATCCAATATTTGTTTTTTTCGAGATTTAATTGATAAGCGTATAGTATTGGATGAAAGGCATACGAAATCTCTTGAGACAACACCTTTTCACAACTTTCTCCGGATACCGACATCATTGAACAATGAGCAAATAGTAATTGAATGCTTGATTGAAAAATTTAATCCTGATAAATGCTCATTTTTGATTGGCAATAAAGAATGTGTATTTGGTATAGAGGATATTCACCGAATTACCGGTTTACCAAAGGAGGGAATTCCAATAAAAATGAGTGGAACGGCGGCTAATACAATTTACACCCAAATTGTAAAGAATTATAAGACACTCAAGCAGAAGAAGGGTAGTAGGAGTAAAGGCAAGAAGAAAGTCGATGATGAAAAGAAGGCGGTGATTTGGGGGGTGCGCGATAGAATGTCTGAGATTATTGTAGAAATGGCTAATAAAGACCCTGTAACTTGTGTGAAACTTATTGTGGCTTTCATCATCGGCTTCATATTATGCCCGCGGACATGTAGGACATGTCCTTTGTGGGCGTTTCGATATGCAGAGCAGTTGTCCACTTTGAATAAATATAATTGGTGTCATGCGGTGTTTACTTTTCTATGCAAAGAGATGAATAAGGCGAAGAAGTCTCTTAGTATGAGGAACTTAGGGGTGCGTTCATACGCTGGTTACATGGGTGGTTTTTCCTCCGTATTACTGGTGAGTTGCATGAGAATTACTTTGTAAAAATCTTTTTGTCAATGGTTATTGTTTATGCACATTATAATATATAGTTTTTTTGTAGGTTTGGTTTTATGAAATAGTGGGAGAATTAGAGTATACTTCAGATATTGAGGGGCTACCGCTGATATTTTGTGTTAAGAATACCGGAAAATGGAGGAGGACTACCATGAACAAATTATTCAGAGATCCAAAGTTTCTTACAGATATTGACCAAAAGAATACTCCTCTTATTCATAGGGCATCGCCAGAAGTTTGTTCACATCTTTGCTCTAATAGTTCACTATTTTTATGTTCCTTTCTTTTTTTAATATCTTTATCTATAACTACAATATGAGTACTAATGCTTGTATATTTTTTGTGTTATAGGAATCACGAAAAGCTGAATTGATTGCAATAATTGCTAGGAAGACTGCCGAGTTGAAGGAGCTCACTGCTGAATTACGAGAATTAGAAGAGCGTGGTGCTAGAGGCATAATAAAGAACAAGGAGAAAGAGGATACGGTAACTGCTAATGCAGAGAATAAAAGCAAAGAGGATACAAAAGCTAATGATAATGAGAATGTGGAAGAGAAAGTGATAGAGGATAATGAAACCCACTTCAAGGAAAATATAGAAGAAGAAAATGAGAAAGTCGATATTGAACATGAATTGTGAGTTTCTATTCTCTTAGTTTTTGCTTTTTTAACTTTTTGTATAATGTTTGTGTATCTCTTTGTTAATTATATGCATTTCAACTCCTTAGAGATTTTTCTCAAAATGAGGAAGATGGTAATGATAATAAGAGGGAAACCCCATCCATCAAAAGGGCTGTCAGAAAGAGGAAGAGGAAGGATGGACCCTTTGTCACTTCACCCTATTTGCGTCTAGATCAACCCAAAGAAGTCGCAAAGAAGAAACGCGTTATCCAGATCTTGGATAGTCCTGAGGGGACTCCTAAAAAGAAGTGCATAAATGAAGAAGGCTTCATACCTAGATCTCGTAGCTATCCAGGAAAGACACTGGTCTCCGATTATGAGGACAAAGTAATAGACAACTTTCTACAACTGAAAATGACCAGGTAACTGCTAAGGACTTATTCTAATAATAATTCTTTAAATTAACTTAATTTTAGTCACAATTTTCTCACACTTACTTGTATATAGTGATACATACGTTTGGAAGTGTGCCGAAGCAAGTGTATCTCGCTTAGATGCTTATAGACTTTTAACAGGAGGTGAACTCAGTGACGATGTAGGTGCTAAATTGTGGTTGATGTTGTATATATTAGTTATAAATATTTAACTCATTCATGGTAATTTTTGTAGGTCATCGATGCATTTGTTATTCGACTTTGTTATAAGATTGAGACAACTAATAGTTATGATCGAAAAATACATGTTACGAGACCTTGGCTTGCAGTAAGTATATCCCTGTTTTTTCATTGGATGTTGGTAATTAATATGCAGATTTCCCTACATGGTTTACATTGATGCCTCTTTGTAGCAAGCATTTCTGAAAGGAAATATTGAAATGATGGCAAAACGAATGAAGGAAAATGTTTCTCAGCAGAAGTTTTGTGAGTGTGAAAGAATTTTGATCCCAATTGTCAGCTCCGGACATTGGCACATGGTAGAGTTAGTGAGGGAGGAGAAAAAATTTTATCACTACTCCTCAATCAAGTCTTCCCTTTATACCGCCGATGCTGCGAAATTTAAAAATGAGTTTATGAGTTTCATAGAGAGTAATTGGACATTGGGGAAATTAGAGCACCATGAACTTGTGTCAGTTGCCGCTCCTCAACAAGGACCGTACGTGTTTCATGCATTTACATTGTAATATTTCAATTTTTTCCTCGAAGGTAATTTTCAATGTCTTAATTATGTTTTTTTGCTAAATGCAGAACCTTAGATTGTGGGATCTTTGTAATTGAATTCATTAATAGCATTGTCGAAAAGCGATCGATAACAATCTCACAAGGAGACTGTGCAAAATACAGAGCAAAGTTTTGTGCAGCTCTCTTGTATGCAC
This sequence comes from Asparagus kiusianus, assembly GCA_022839385.1. Classification (NCBI taxonomy): domain Eukaryota; kingdom Viridiplantae; phylum Streptophyta; class Magnoliopsida; order Asparagales; family Asparagaceae; genus Asparagus; species Asparagus kiusianus. The sequence goes on from BQKN01066283.1 coordinate 826,899, forward strand.
GCAATTCACCATATTTCTGACGATTGTAATTCACAAGGTAATTACTCAAATATTACTCTTTACACAAGCTAAAATAGATGGAAGAGCATGTCATTAATTCCTTAATTTTCACCGTGGGATTGTCTTTCTAAATATGAGAAGAAGAAAAAATCTTCATGCGGAAGTATTATTTCTTTCTCGTACTGCAGTTCAAAGAGCACAAATCAGCTCAAGGAGTTATTGGCAGTGTGTGTATTATACATATAGTATACAGAGAAAACGGAAGGTTGATATCTATAAGAGAGAAATTCCTCTTATAGGAGATAAAGAACTCCAGTTTCCCCGGCATTATTTCATTATCCAAAGGTGATTAGTATAAAACATAGACTTACTAAGAAGTCTTGTGATATAGACTTTGTTTCTCGATTTTCTAGTGCTCTTACTTGTTCTATTGCTGACAAGCCATTAACTTTGCAACCACCTGAGATGTTAAAAACTACTGAATTTTCATCCACGTGTTAAAAAACAAGATAATTAACTGAGTGATTCAGAGGATGCACTGGAGATGATTGAATAGCGAATCTGTAACAAACATAGAAGGGAAGTTTCCTCCTATAAACATTGATCATCCCTGTCCTTTATGTGAGGGAGAAATCGGCTATACACATGGATATTGGATATAGCTGGTTCATTTAACTTTTGAAAAGTCTTGCAGTCAAATCGCTCTCTTTGAATTTTCATATTTGGACATCCACTTTTATAATATAGTCCATTTTACATCAATAAAGCTGAATATATGGTCAAATGGTATTGGTCCTTCATCAATCAAGCTGAATAGAAAAGACATGTTACTGTTTTGTTACAGGGTTGCCATATCATCAGTTTAGGATTTTTCATTACTTTCGATGTTTCATCTTGCATACATACTTTAGATCTTTGGATTGAATTCTCGAATGATAAATCCTTATTGACTCTTTTGTTACAGGGTGAGTGTGATTTTTTTGGGTAGTTTTGTTTGCTGCCAAGAAAAGCAAGGACCTCACCAAGCAATCGCTAAGCATAACAAGTTCTACAATATCAGCATATTCTTCTTCTCGTCGATCCCATCAAGATGCACCCTTGAAATCTTCATCCACGTGTTACAGGGTGAGTGTAATTAGCCGAAGTTTCTGCTTATTGTATCTCTGGCTATTTAGAAATGCTTCTCTCCCGTCAACTTTTGTTCTTTTTTAGTACATTAAATGGAAAATACATGTTACTGTTTGGTGGAACTTCGGTTGTTATATGTATCTAGATTGTGAAAACTTTACACTTGTTATGTTATGATATGGAAAAGACAGGCTTCTTTTGAGCATTTAGGCTGACTTCTAATGCTCTTTTTTTTAGAATGTTTGAGGCCGATACAAATGAATTCTCTGGCAAGATAAAATGGGGTTTTCCAGGTTAGAAGGCGCTAATGCATTGTTTCATGGATGATCCTGTATTTCAACAAAACAATGTAGCATAGAACCATGTTTTACTGGGGCATAACTTGGACCTAGATATAGAGTGTTCTCCCAAGTTGCAAGGTTGGTTTCGTGGGCGCCCAGGCTACCAGAGGGGGTGTGTCAGACACCTTTTTTATATTTTGTCAATTGCAATGTGGATCTCAGACGAGGAGGTAGCAATGAGAACTGGTTTTCTTTTTGGTTTTAGTGTATTTTGTATTAGTAAGAGCTCCAAAGTATATGGCTCACATGACCTTTTTGTATTTACACATACATCTAACTTTTTGCATTTAATGATATCTTATTTCCAAACTAGCTATGTTAAGTAACTTTTGCTCCTTTTTCTCTCTTGATAATCTCTCATAATATGACTAGCAAATATTTCCAAACTAGCTTGTCATTTTATATTCATCATTCATAGCATCATTTCACAACATGTATTCACCACGATATCATCAACAACTACACAATTAAAATTACATCAACACAAACTAATCTACGCACTTACGCATAATAAGTTCATAAGAGATAAAGATTAAATTAACGAGACAACGACAAGAGGGATCTTGCCTCGGGGTTCGTCGAACGAATCGACGCTGATGGCGCGGGCCGGATCTGATGCGGTGGTGCGTGACGTCGGGGAACTCCGACGAGGGGCTGCGGGATCTCGGTGATGTCGACGGGGAGGCGAGGTAGTTGGTGTTGTCGGATCTGGTCGGAGGGCGTCGTGGGGTGGTCGGACAGCGACTGGAGGTGGACTGGGCGGACACGGGGCTGCTGGGTGAGGAGGCGAGCAGGGGACGAGGGGTCCGACGAGGTGCAGACGGCTGGGTGGTCGACGGGGAGGTTGTGGTTGTCGAGGATGGCTGCAGGTGGCTGAAGGGTCTCGGCGCGACGAGGGGTTGAAGCGGTGAGGTAGAGGAGGGGAGGAGGAGGTGCTCGGGCCTAGGGGTTCGTCGGCGGCAGCAGCCAAGGCGGTGGCGGCTACAGGAGTCGGTGCGGGCTGGGCGTCGAACAGGGGGCGGAGGCGGCGGAGAAGGACGCTGGGGGTGAAGGACGACGAGGTTGGCGGCGGTGGAGAAGCGGCAGTGAGCGGGGCTGAGGCGTGCTACAGGTGGTTCGAAGGGGAGATGGTGTTGAGGGTTGGGTTTTTCCTTTTTTTTCTCTCTGGAATTAGGAGAGAACGAGAGGAAGAAGAAATAGGAGGAGAGATTAGGGTGATTGGAGAGAGAAGGAGGATGAGTTGTCGAATTGTGAGAGGGAGAGAGAAAAAGGAAAGAGAGAAATATGGGAATAAAAAAAGGAAGGTGTATTATGTGATATGATTTGAATTGATTGGGGAAATTTTGGAAGGAATTCAAATTCAAATGAGAAAAAATAAGAGAGGAAAATTCGAAAATTCAACATAATATTCTGAATTATATTAATAATTAATAATCAACCAAAAATCTTTTTATTAATATTTATATACTAATGTACTATACTCAAGTTTACATTAATAATAACAAGGTCATTAATAATATCAATCACCAAATGATTATATATAAAAATCACTAAACCGTAAATTAATATTTAGCAGAATAAAAAAAATACAAGACTATATATTTTATTATTTATTTATTTAAAAACTCAGAAAATTCTAGAAATTAGGATAAATATTAATAAAATATAATATAATATTTTAAATACTAGAAAAATTTATTTAAATACGTATCAAAATTTACGGTTGTTACACAAGGTTGTCACCACAGAGAAACTGAAGTTGTGTTCAACTTCAGTTGGCCTCAGCACTTGATGATAGGAGGCCGTCGCCGCAGAGAGAGCTGAAAGAGCTTGATAGTTAGTCTCCAAGTGGGAGATTGTTAGGATATGTGAAGCCTAACTATCAAGCATGCCCTATACTTCAGAAGAGATGAGGAACAAAGTTGGAACAGGAGGAACATGATCGACGACGACGAAGTTCAAGCAAAACGACGAAGAGGTAATTTGGCAGTATCGCGGTCGACCGGCCATGGCACGGCGGTCGACCGGCGACGTGCACAGACTGGGTGCACAGGCTGGAAGAGCATCGCGGTCGACCGCCTGTGGCGCTGCGGTCGACCGCTCAAAGTCCAGAGAGCTATTCTGAGTTTTGCCTTCGTCGCGGTCGACCGAGCGTGTCGCTGCGGTCGACCGGCAAAAGTCCAGAGAGCCAGGCAGATTGCAGGCAGCATCGCGGTCGACCGCACGTGGCGCTGCGGTCGACCGCCCAAAGTCCAGAGACTTCGATCAGGATTGGGATTTGTCGCGGTCGACCGCACGTGGTGCTGCGGTCGACCGGAGTCGGGTTTTGGCCCAGATTCGGAATTTAACCTGTTTTGTTCTGTTTCCTTTTTTACTTGTTAAACCCTTAAGTCTATAAAAGGGTTGATTAGGGCATGATGTAAAGTGACGAAAATAGTGGAATTTTTCTCCTGCGGCGGCCGTGGACGTAGTTTCTCACATTGAGAAGCGAACCACGTAAATCTTGTGTGTTTGAGATTGTTTGATTTTCTCTCTTCTCTCCTAAATCTCTATTTCCAAATCGCATCAGGGGGGTTGTGCATCCCCAACAGGTGCTTAGGATGTTTTCTTTCTTGTTAAGCCCTTGGGTGTAATGGGTACTCTGATTGAAGGGCTTCCGTGTGGCTATGTTGTGGCTTTGTTGGAGGGTACGTACGTAGACGGGGATTGACGAAAGTTTATAAGGATATTAATTAGACTTGCTAATTAATGGACAATTGCAGACATTATTTTAAAAAAGGAGAAGAATTATGCTTGATGGTCCCCTATGCTTGGGTGTTTACTATCAGTCCCTAGTTATCTGTTATAGGGACGAAGGAATGGAGCGGTTTGTACCTTAGCTGAAGATGCTGTACTGACAATGACATGTATGAAGACTTCTTACTTGAAACTCATGTTCCTGGTCAAGTTACTAATGTTGAGATGCCAAGAGTACAATAGTTCAATTGGCTAGGAAAACTAGTTGTACATGTACGGCCAACATTTTCATTTGATTTGTTGGAGCAGACAAAAACATGCATGGAAGCAGAAATGTGTCGACCTTCAAAACAGGAGATCATTTGAGGTAAGTTGAGTTTTTATTGATATTTTAAAGCATATATTCAAGTGACTGAATCTTGTAATGAATATAATCTTATTATATTTTTATCTAAATTTATGTAGGAAAATTGATGGTGGCTGAAACAGGTTAATCCATGCGTGCTTTTCACTTACTGTGAGATTAGCTCTATCCAGACAATTTACAAATTATGTATACCAATGGAGACCTTTAAACAGAAGACACTTGTACTAAAGTCATTGTAATGATCCAATGAATTGTTCCTTATGTTTGGTTGTTAATTTGCTTTCAAAATTTGGAGTTTCATTTCTTTGTTTGTGACATAAGCATGTATAAATCATGGAGTTTTTATTTTGTGTTGTTCTCTTTTAATTTTGAAATTGCAGGTGAAAAAAATGTGTGATATATCTGGATGATTTGCTTTTGCATGGTCAAAATTGAAAACCGTCCCCTTTGCTATATAAACCTGTTCCCATATTTTTACATCTGAAAACCATCCCCATTGCTAAAAACCATCCCCATTGCTAACCGTCTCCTTTGATATAAAAACCGTCCCCGTAGATCACAAACAAAACCGTCCCCATAGACAATAAAACTGTCCTTCTGGGTCAAATTCAAAACCGTCCCTCTTGGTGTGTAAGCGTCACGGTAGCTTAAAAAAAAAACCATTCCCGTTGCTAAATAACCGTCACCATCTACAAAAATATGAACCGTCCCCATAGTTAAACCATCCCCAAATGTTGTCTACGGGAACAATTCAAGAACCGCGCCACTTGGATCATGAACCGTCCCCTTAGACCAACGACTACAGCAACAAATGTATCAGACGAGTAACCGTTCCCGTAGGTCTATGAGGACGGTTTTATTGTCTAGCGGGACGGTTATAAACCGTCCCCGTAGACCCATTATTTGGTAGTGAGCTTTGGGTCACTACTTGATTTTGAGTGGTTTGCTATTGGGGACCACGTCCCCTGTCTCTACCACGACCACGACCACGACCTCTACCTTGTGAGCCTTGATTACTTAGAGTCAATGTTGACTCTAGTACTTGTTCCAAAACTATGGAACTAGCCTTCTTTTGCATTCATTGTTCATGAACTTGGAGAGATCCCAAGAGCTCCTCTATTGAGATCTCCTCCAAGTTCTTTGACTCCTCAATTGTCGCCACCACGTGCTTGAATTTTGATGTGAGGGATCGGAGCAACTTCTCCATCACTCGGATGTCCTTCATCTTATCTCCATTTCTCCTCATTTTATTCACAATTAGAAGTAATCGTGAATAATAATCGGAGATTTTTTCTTCATCTTTCATTTGAGCGGCTTCAAGATCACCCTTAAAAGTTTGGAGGCGAATTCGCTTCACCCGCTCGACACCTTTGTAGATGGTAGCAAGGATTTCCCATGCTTCCTTGCTCGTTGTTGCTTCGGCAACTCTCTCAAAGGTAGACTCGTCCAACCCTTGATAGAGTAGAAAACGAGCCTTGCTATCCTTCTTTCTTTGCTCTCTGAGAGTCTTCTTCTCTTCGGTGGTGTAGGTGGCTTCTACTTCTGGTGTAGAACCCATCAATGATCAGCTCCCACAACTCTTGAGAACCAAATAAGGCTCTTATTTGGATTGACCAACTCTCATAGTTATCTTTCGATATTTGGGCACTTGAGGATTGACAAGATTATTTGTGGTAGCCATGAGAAGAAGAGAGAAAGAGAAAATTGGATCAAGTGGCTCTGATACCACTGTTGACTCTCAAGTTTACGAATTTAGAATTCTCCCAAATGAAGACAAAGAACTTACTTTGATTTCTTCAATTTTTTTCTTTTTTGATAAAACAAGGATTACAATTGCCCTTTATATAGACTTTAAAAACAAAACATATAAGCATACCAATAATCACAAATTAAACTCCTCTTTTAATGTCATAAAGATAAAATACATAAAGGAGTGAGTAACTCTTATTCTTTCATAACCTATGTCTATTCCCTTTCTAAACTTATGACCCTTGCACTTCTAAAACTCATGTTATTAACCTCATTTATTCTAACATTTTAATTTGATATTCCAACACCTTCTACCTGCCATGCATATTTGGAAGCCCGCTTGGTACGTTAAGTTTTGGAAAATTTGATTCCTAGAGCAGTGGAACGACCCTTATCATGAATTGACTTGAGGAGACTTGAAGTTTCCAGGCTGTGAAATCAAGTCACCTCCATTTCCTCTCAAATTATTGCAGGGCTTACAGTAAATTTCATCATCAATCTCTTAACTTGTGGTTCTCAAGTTTCAGACCTCAAATAGCTTGAACTTTCATCTGCTACACGATTTCACCCAAGTAGACCGTAAAAGTTTCCTAGATTAATTTTGAATCATCCATAGCAAATTATCAATCACTTCTTGACGGGTATAGAACTGTTTCCATGTCAAGGTCATCACTATGTAGGTAAATATTAGATGTCCCACTCAACACAAATAATTTCTCCCTGCATGGAATAGTCTCCAACAAGGACAGGACACGGCAGACTGCAGAAAAGTCAGGGCTTAGCCCAACCTTTCAGTGCGTATGTATAAACAGGAGGCAACCTGAGTGAGAGCTCAAAAAAAAAAAAAAAAAAAAAAAAAAAAAAAAAAAAAAAAAAAAAAAACTAGAGAAATGGAAAGGATCCTCGTTTTGCTGCAACTGTTGCTACTAGGAGCGACTGCAAATGCAGCTGCATCCACCAATATTTCACTGCCAGGGTGTAAAGACTCATGTGGCAACATCAGGATCCCGTACCCTTTTGGTATTGGTGCTGGTTGCTTCCGAGACGAAGGCTTTGAGATCCAATGCACAGAGGTTGGTGGGGAGATGAAGGCTTTCTATGGTCGCGTCAACAGCTCCCTTGCTGCCATTGACATCTCACCATTAGAAGGCCGAGCACGAACGCTCAAGCATCTGTTCTTTGAGTGTTACGACAAGTCTGTCGGTATTTACAATCTAACCCCATCATACATGGATTTGAGAGGCCTCCCGTTCACGATCTCAGCCGCCCAGAACAAATTCACTGCCTTGGGGTGTGATACCCTCGCGCTCATAGTGGGAAACAACGGGAAAGCCTATGCAAGTGGTTGCGTATCCTACTGTACTGAAGATGATACCGTAACTAATGGCTCATGCACGGGCACCGGCTGTTGCCAGACCTCCATTCCGGATAACCTTGTCTACTTTGACTCCTTGCTTTCTACTATTTACAACCGCAGCTATGCCCCTAAAAATTGTCCTTGCAGCTACGTCTTCCTAGCAGATAAGGATTGGTTCACTTTCAATTCTTCGGATTTGGTGGGTTTGAGTTTCTACTATAAATACAAGGACGGGGTCCCTCTGGTGCTAGACTGGGTCGTTGGAAGTGAGAACTGTGATACAGCAGCGCACAACACATCCTACGCATGCGGACACAACAGCGTGTGTGTAGACTCTCCCTCCGGTCGCGGCTACTTTTGTAACTGCTCTGAAGGTTATGAAGGAAATCCCTACCTTCAAGATGGATGCCGAGGTATTACTTTCCTCATGTTCTCGAACTTCCCCTTTGCTTATCTTCTTTTTTTTTTTTTGGTACATGTGATCTGAATTGGTATTTCGTGTAGATATCAACGAGTGTGATCATCCACTTACGTATCCATGCCATGGTCAATGCTTAAACACAGAAGGGAGCTATAATTGTTCATGCCCAGCCGGTTACCATAGCAAGGACCCGAAAAGGGTGGAGTGCAATCCAGATCCTAGTCCGGCTAAACTTCAGCTTTGGGTGAAGTTGGCTCTAGGTATGTGAACCTCCACTCTGAACATAAATCTAGAAGGCAAACCTCCTGCTTTTCGGCTCGTCAGTAACTTTATAATTTTGGGGTAGATTTCACTAAACCCCGAACATAATTAAGTTCGGGCCTTAATTTGGTACTTAATTCCCAAGAAGTTTGAAACTCTCACTAACCACCCTAATAAGTTTAGCAAGTCCTGAAACCCCCCAAAACGTTCTGATTCTTTGCACTTGACGCCTATAATGGCATAAGCGGTAAGCGCATACTTTGAGGTCCCAACCAAAAAAGTTATCACATGAACAACGTAGCTGCTTTAAAAATACCCGCTCCCTCCAACACGGCAACACGGAGGAGCAGCTTTTCTCTCCCTCTCTCACGAAAAAAGCCCTCTAATTCCCTTACGACTGAGAAAGCTACCAAGCAAAAATTTCAACATAAAGGTACCTACAGAGACAAAAATTTAATTCAATTTTAGGGACAAATATTGCAACACAAAAACACCTTCAAGCAAAAAAAATTGCCTTTGAAGGGTAATACTCCCGCACGAATATGTACCATATCTACTAGTTGCAGACTTGCAGTACCATCACTAGAGTTGGCTGGGACTGAACAAGATGGTTCCTCCTATCTTTGTATTTACACTCATTTGCACGTATCTGCAGGAATTGGCATTGGTATTGTTTTACTACTTGTTTTCCTCTTTGGCACATATGTGGAGAGGGAAAAAAGAGAGCTCGCTAAAGAGAAAGAAAGGTTCTTTCAAAAAAATGGAGGCCTGCTATTGTACGAAGAAATCAAGTCAAAAGATTCTAGACGTTGGGCTTCATTCAAGATATTTGAAAAAGAAGAGATGGAGAAAGCAACAAACAATTTCGACAAGAATCTAATCCTTGGGCGTGGAGGACATGGGACAGTTTATAAGGGAATTTTGGAAGGAAATATAACTGTTGCCATAAAAAAGTCTAGGATGATTGATGAGAGCCAGAAGGAAGAATTTGTGAAGGAGATTCTAATCCTCTCTCAGATCAATCATAAGAACGTGGTCAAGCTGTTGGGGTGTTGCTTAGAGGTTGAAGTCCCGATGCTGGTATATGAATTTGTTTCAAACGGGAGTCTTCATGACTATATCCATGGCAAGAATCAACATCGGTTTATCCCCTTAGACACCCGTCTTTGTTTTGCAATAGAATCTGCTGAAGTGCTTGCCTATTTGCACTCTTCAGCTTCACCACCCATCCTTCATGGTGATGTTAAGTCCTCTAACATACTATTAGATGAAAACTACGTAGTAAAAGTGTCTGATTTTGGTGCTTCAACTCTAGTAGCCTTGGATGAAACTCAATTTGCTACAATCATACAAGGCACTTGTGGTTACTTGGACCCAGAGTACTTGCACACACACATATTTACAGAGAAAAGTGATGTGTACAGCTTCGGTGTAGTTCTTCTCGAATTGCTTACAAGGAGGAAGGCATTCAATTTTGAAGGGACCAAACAAGAGAAGGATCTTGCATCTACCTTTCTCTCTATGTTGAATGAAGGTCGTCAAATGGAGGTTTTTGATTCTCAGCTTATTAATGGAGCGCAGGTGGATGAAGGGCAAGTGGAGGTATTGCTTGAAGTTTCGTATCTTGCGAAGCAATGCCTTAGCATGACGGGAGAAGAAAGGCCCACCATGAAAGAAGTGGTGGAGGGGCTTCAGAAGTTGAAAAAGTTCAATCAGCATCCATGGGAGCAGCATAATAAGCCTGAACTGGAGATCTTGCTTGGTGATTCGTCAGCCTGCTCTGTTGGTGATGCTACTGGACACTATAGTTTGGAGAATAGTACAGTGCTGAGCATCGAAGGTGGGCGCTAAATCTGTGTGTTTCTCCGTAAGTAATTTAAGATTTGATGTAACTGTAAACTTGATATTTTCTGCTTAGTGGTTGTAATAGACTACTGAAGTTGCCTGTTGTTTGCTGGGTCTGTTCTACTAGTACTACTAGTATTCCTGATAATGAACTTATCGGCCTCAGTTCGATGATCAATAACTTAGTTTAACTTGATGTCTTTCTATTTTCTGATAATAGAAGGCTCTTTGTTCTCTTTCATTGTTCTTTGTCAATGCTAATACTTGCTGATTATATAGGATCTAGTGCTTGTAGTAGATTAATTAGTAGCGTTAATGATACAATTTCCGCGTTGTTTTGATTCTTGTGATTATATTGTACCATTGTTGTTTTATTGCTTACAGCAAAGCTATCAGTTATCTGAATTAATGTTTCATAGGTTAGATAATGCTCTGGTAATGAACCCTGGTTTACTTCCTGATACCCCTAAGTGTTCCTCTTCGTGGATGTTATGAATAGATAGTTCCGGTGAGAAGACTATTGAAGTGCAAATATTTAGCTGAATTGTGCAGAGTATGGTTGTTGTTTTCAGAAATGGGGCCAGCTAAGTTGAACTTGTCTTAGACTATGTTTGAAGTTAATCAGAATACACATGTAGTGCATTCCTATCCATCCATAATTAGAATAGAGATTTTTGAGTCTTCTAAATCAAACATCTTTTGATTGAGATGGGGATAACTGAAGAAGATTTGATTTGATTGTAATGCTGAGGTTCGATTTGATTGTATTTTCTCATAATTGTTTTATCAGATGATGTCTTCCTTTTTCTTTTTTCAAGACATTTTGTTCAAGATTTAACATAGAAAACTCTGCTAGATGGAATCCCTACCATTATTGCTCTAATTTCTTCATGGAATTCATACTTAAAAACCAGTAGGATTTCCTCGCAAAACCATAGGCATGTAAACAGTTGGAATTGAAACCCTAATTCATTATGAGATCTCTTGGGGCTTTATATAGGCCCCTACACAACTTACAAATAAGTTTCTAACTAATACAATATGTCAACACTCCTCCTCAAGATGGGCGAAAGATATCTACTAAGCCCATCTTGTCACATCCTCTAATCATATCTACTGAACTATTAGTTAGACAATCTGCTGTCTGGTCCTTAGTCGAAACATGACTTAGCTCCAGTAATCCACTATCCAACTTCTCTTTGATGAAGAACCTATCGATCTCGATGTGTTTGGTTCTATCATGCTGCACTGGATTGTTGGCGATACTGATGGCTGACTTGTTGTCACACCACAACTTCATCTTAACTCCTTGATCCAGCTTCAGCTCCACCAGCATACTCTTCAACCATAGCAACTCAGCAACTCCTAAGGCCATAGCTCTATACTCTGCCTCCGCTGTCGATCTCGCCACCATCGACTGCTTCTTGCTCTTCCACGAGACTAAGTTGCCTCCTATAAAGATACAGTATCCTGAGGTGAACCTCTTGTCATCAGCACAGCTAGCCCAATCAGAGTCACAATAGCCCTCAATGCTCATGTGTTCATTCTTCCTGAAGATTAGCCCTTTTCCGGGGGCATTCTTCAAATACCTTAGAATCTGGTACACAGCGTCCATATGACCCTTCCTCGGATCGTGCATGTAGCGACTCACCACGCTTACTGCAAAAGAGATATCAGGATGTGTGTGACTCAAATAGATCAGCCTTCCCACCAACCTCTGGTATCTGTCATGATCAACTGGTTCTCCAGCCTCAGCACCTAGCTTGAACTTCTGGTCGATCGGTGTAGTTGCAGGTTTGCACCCTAACATCCCTGTCTCTTTGAGAAGATCCAGTGCATATTTTCTCTGGGATAGGACGATTCCCTCCGCTCCTCGAGCTATCTCTATTCTAAGAAAGTATCGAAGCAAGCCAAGATCTTTCACCTCAAATTCCTTACCCAGTCTCATTTTGAGTTGTGCAATCTCCTTCTCATCATCCCCTGTAATAATCATATCATCCACATATACCGCAAGTATGGTAATATGACCTCCACTCCGTTGAAAGAACACTATATGATCGGCGTTGATCTGTTGGTACCCCATACCAATCATAGCCCTTCTGAATCTGTCAAACCAAGCACGAGGAGACTGCTTCAGCCCATAGAGAGACTTCTTCAATCTGCAGACCTTTCCCACCGTCTGATCTGTACCAAATCCTGGTGGTATCTCCATGTATACCTCCTCCACTAGATCTCCATGAAGAAACACATTCTTCACATCTAGTTGGTGTAGCTTCCATCCACCATTTACTGCTAGAGAGATTAAGGTCCAAACAGTGCTCATCTTCGCCATCGGTGCAAAAGTCTCATCATAATCGATGCCATATGTCTGACTATACCCTTTTGCCACCAGACGAGCCTTGTAACGTTCAACTTGTCCATCTGGATTCTGCTTCACAGTAAAGACCCACTTGCATCCAACTGCTCTCTTCCCTTCTGGTAGTTTTACTAGCTCCCAAGTGCGGTTCTTCTCTAGAGCTCCTAGCTCCTCGTGCATAGCCGTTTTCCACTTTGGGTCATTTTTAGCAACCTGCCAATTGTTAGGTACAGTAACATAGTCCAATGATGCAATGAATGCCCCATGTACAGGGTGGATGTTTGTATATGATACAAATTGAGCAAGATCCCAACCATATCTATCGGGAGGATTTCCCGCATTACTACGAGTAGTCCTCCGTACTGATATAGGTGTGGGAGGAGTAGGGAGAGGAATGTTATCAGTAGGAATGTTATCACCTTGGGATGAAACTGGTGGTGGTGTAGGTGTTTCAGGAGTCGGGGTAGGCGTTGGCAAGAGACTTGGCAGCACTAGTGGCACTGTAGGTACTGTTCCTACAATTTGCTTGCCCTTCCTACTATAAGTTAGTAGCTCCCCCTGAACAGTGGGCCTAACACCTCTTGTCTCATTTTCCTTTTCTTCGCCATTCTCCTGCTCCTCCTCAACCAATTCTCCCTCCCAAGGAATTGATACAGAAATGGATTTCTCCACATTATTCACCGTTCTCTCACCATTCTCCTCCTCTCGCCTCATACTTCTAGTATTGGGCGAGTTACCAGCGGATGAAGTTACCTTCTGGGTGTAATATGGCTCGAGTTCTCGAAAATGCACATCCATGCTCACAAACAACCTTTTCTCCACCGGGCTCCAGCAAACATATCCCTTCTGAGTAGCAGAATATCCCACAAAGATGCACTTCACAGCTCTAGGGGCAAGCTTTCCGACAGATGGCCTGTTGTCCTTCACAAAGCACACACAGCCAAACACTTTGAGTGGAAGGATCCCACCATTGTCTCCCTTCAATATCTCACACGGAGACTTCCAATCCAACACTCTGGAGGGCATTCTGTTGATCAATGCTGCTGGGGTCAATACTGCTTGCCCCCATAATGTTTCTGGGACATTCATAGCGATCATCATGCTTCTAGCAACCTCTAAAAGATGTCTGTTCTTCCTTTCCGTTACCCCATTCTGAGATGGTGTGTATGGACAGGTCGTCTGGTGATGTATTCCTTGAGCTGACAAATATTCTTCAAAGGCTCTATTGGTATACTCTGTCCCATTATCTGACCTCAATACTTTCACCACTGCTTCGTATTGAGTCTGAACAGTCCTATGAAAATTTTGGAAGCACCCAAACACATCACTCTTATTCTTCATCAGGTATAACCAAGTAACACGAGAGAAGCAATCAATAAATATAACAAAATACTTGTATCCATTCATAGAACTTGTGGAACAAGGCCCCCAAACATCTGAATGTACCAAGTCAAATGCATGAGAACTTCTATGATCAGAACTAACATAAGAGCTTCTAGTAAGCTTTCCAAACTCACATGCATCACACACAAGTTTCTGTTTATTTGCTTTCTCAAATAAAGAAGGATACAATCTACCTAAAACACTAAAGGATGAGTGTCCCAAACGCTGGTGATGAAGCATTAACTCATTTTCAGCACTCATTTTATATCCTACTCCTGCTTCCTCTATGACTGACACCAATGCTGAATCCAGCCATTCACGATCCAGATACCACAGTCCACTACGCCATGTGCCAGTCCCAAGTCTCCGCCCTGTCCCCTTCTCCTGGAAAATCACCTTGGGAATATCAAAAGAAACAATGCATTTTAGTTGGAGGATGATAGAACTAATGGACAAAAGATTGACTGGAAAGGAAGGAGCATGCAAAACATTGGACAAAGTTACAGAACCAGTACAATCGACTGTACCCTTACCAACCACCGGCTGAAATGTACCATCAGCTGTTTGAATACTATCAGGCGATGCTAAGTGAGTATATGATGAGAACTCACTAGCATTACCTGTCACATGGCGAGACGCATCGGAGTCTACTATCCACTCTGATGATCTGTTGGGAGACATAGAAGCAAGAGCATGCATGTCATCAGTACCTTGGTCGGATGAGCATAAGTAGCAGTATTGCCTCTGGCGAAGAACGAAGTGGATGCCTCCTCAGTCCCACTCCTCAAGTCTCCATCCCCTGCTACTTGCTGCTTCTTCCTGAGTATCGCCAGGAGAGCACGATCCTCCTCAGTAAAGACCACCTCAGCTTCCTCTTCTTCTGCTACCGTCAGATTCGCTCGATTCCCTGCTCCTCTTCCACCTCGTCGACCCCCACGGCCACGACCACGACCTCCGAACTGTCCACGTCCACCCGAATCTCCTTCCTTGGGTGGTTTGGTGCAAGCATGCCTTAGATGACCCATCGCACCGCAGTTGTAGCACTGTCGAGTCTCTCCCCTAGATCTAGTATTGCTAGAGGCTGCCAGTGCTGACTTCACCACCGGAAGTCCACCTGTCCTCGCCTGCAGCTGAATGCGAGTCTCCTCCTGGATCATAGCAGAGACGGCCTCCTCAAGCGTGGGAATCTTCGGCTGAGCTAGCAGCAATGCGATTCGCTGAGCGAACTCTGATGTCAATCCCTTGAGAAACACCATAGTCCTCTCCTGTAGAAAGGCCTCCCGCTCTTTACATCCCGGGTCCTTGCAGCTAGCCCGGAGGGAAAAATGATCATAATCCAGCCACAGGCGCTCCAACTCTGTAGCATAGTACTGTACAGTCCTCTCTCCCTGGACTGTGGCGTCGATCTCTCCTTTAATCTGGAATACCCTCAGGTTATTCCCCACTCCATCATATGTCCTCCTCAACTTCTCCCAGACGTCCTTCACCTTCTCAATGCCATCCACCGTGGCGGCGATCGTCGGGACCAACGAGTTGAGAAGCCAGATGTACACCAACATATGCGTGGTCTTCCACTCAACTCTTCCCTCCGAGTCCTCCTCTGGTTCTGTCGCCTCTCCTGTCAAGTAACCCTCCAGGTTCCTCCCTGTAAGGGTGTATCGCACCCGCCGCGACCAGCTCAGGTAAGTACTCGGTCCATCAAGCTTCAGATCGATTGTCGGAAGCTCCAATTTCTTCGATGGTTTTGTCGCACTCTCACCAGCCGACAACTTCATTAGTTTCATCAAAGTTGACACCTCCGCGGGGTTCAACTTCTTGATGATCTCCTCCATCGAATAGGCTTCAGACCCACCACCTGTTCACCTTCTCTTCCGACCCTTATTGTGTGCAGTAAAAATTTCGGCAGCACCTCTGCTGCACAACAAAGGTAGAATCTCAAACAAATTCTTGTTTCTCAGAGGAAACAAGAACCAAAACAGTTATATATCTCATCGATGTGAGATATATACTCTTCCTGTCATCAGTTCGAGGACTGAGTCGAGGGAATCCATGTCAAACTCGAGGTTCAACATGGTGCACCGGTGAGGGGGGGCTGCGAGGGGGGGCTGCCGTGTTGAAGGGGGGGTGGTTTTTGATCCGAAGGGGGGGCGGGTGTTTGGCGTGTTGAAGGGGGGGGGGGGTTTGCTGGTTCGGCCTGAGGGGGGGGG